>JAFHAQ020000019.1:0-612439 GCA_017347545.2 Arxiozyma slooffiae | reverse complement strand
CATACACCCATACACCCATACACCCATACACCCATACACCCATACACCCATACACCCATACACCCATACACCCATACACCCATACACCCATACACCCATACACCCATACACCCATACACCCATACACCCATACACCCATACACCCATACACCCATACACCCATACACCCATACACCCATACACCCATACATACACCCATACACCCATACACCCATACACCCATACACATACACCCATACACCCACACCCATACACCCATACACCCATACACCCATATACACCCATACACCCATACACCCTATACACCCATACACCCATACACCCCATACACCCATACACCCATACACCCATACACCCATACACCCCATACACCCATACACCCATACACCCATACACCCATACACCCATACACCCATACACCCATACACCCATACACCCATACACCCATACACCCATACACCCATACACCCACCCATACACCCATACACCCATACACCCATACACCCATACACCCATACACCCATACACCCATACACCCATACACCCATACACCCATACACCCATACACCCATACACACCCATACACCCATACACCCATACACCCATACACCCATACACCCATACACCCATACACCCATACACCCATACACCCATACACCCATACACCCATACACCCATACACCCATACACCCATACACCCATACACCCATACACCCATACACCCATACACCCATACGCCCATACACCCATACACACCTATACACCCATACACCCATACACCCATACACCGTGACATTCTTGATACTGTATGTACTCCATACTTTATAGGAAACTGTATGGTCGGGGATTGTATACTATGAATGTAATAGATTTGTTTATATTATTTATAAATAAAAACTATAACTTATATTTGAATAGATTATAATATAATCACATTATTAGAATATATTATATAGATTGTTTGTAATGAATAATCCTAATTATATTATAATAAATTATGTATTATATGATTTTTAACAACACATATTGATATATATAAAATATATATTGAATTTAATTTTAAATATACATATTTAACAACTTTAACAAATATCCTGAATACTATATTAATATATATATACTATACAGATGATACCTATAATATATATCTTCCTTTATTAAATAAATATCAATTTATCATGTATATATTTATGTACTTATATATGTATATATTGGGTTTATTCTAATTTATTTGAAATACATATATAATTTCATATAAATTCATATTAAGATTATTACCCTATGTATATATTATTCATACTGTATATTACCTATAATTGTATGATATACTGAATGTTTGTATGGGATTATTATATATTGGCTGTACATTTTATATTCAAAGATTAATATTAATATTTTAAACCATTTTTTTATTTATATATATTAAATAAAATTGATCTTTCATTTAAAGGTAATTCTTGATGTTTCAAATATATTATATAAAAAATTTTATATATTGTAATTTTCATATTTACAAACATAATTTTGTTTTTTAAGATATTTCGTGTAATGATAATAATATTAAATACTATTAACAAATATTTTAACCTATATATTAAAAATTATATTCGAAACCTCTAAATATATTTTTATACATGTACATTGAACAAATCTTATTTATAGGTATCTTTAATGATTAAAGATTTAATACTTGTATCAAATAAAATATGATAAACCTATTTCAATTTATTTTTCTTTATATATAACAAATATTATTATTTATCAATATCTTTAGAAAAATTATATATAATATAATGAGTTGATTATAACTATATTAATACTATATACATAGAATTACATACCTATTTTAAATAATATATGTTTTTATATCTTGTTTTATATGAATATTTATATTCCATACATGTATTTTTCTTATATTAAATCGATTAATTATGTTTTATATCTTTATTTTATTATAATATATATTATATATTGTGTATATTTTGTTTTAAATAAGTTAATATTGAATATTATACTACACGTTGAATAATTTGTAAACATACATTTAAAGGTAAATATTTAATTTTCAAATATATTTTTTATGTTATATAAAATAGTATATTATTTATATCTAATATCACATATAAGATACTCATATTAATTATATTAATTACACTACAATATAAACCTACTTATTATAAAGTAAATTAAAACTATAAAAATATTTTTTTAATATATATATATTAATCTATATTTATATTGTATTAAATATTAAAAATTTACATCTTTATACATTAGTTATATATATTGAATATAAAATATTAATTGTGATATATATATTTAACTCTAAGAATTTTATAGTATATATTATGTTTTATTTATATATATTAAAAATATATATTTTATATATCTTTAATCTTGTCTTATATTTTAATGATATTATTATATATATATATTATTATATATTATTTTTAGAAATGTATATTATCTTAATATATTTTAGTTAGTATTTATATATATTTTAGGCGTATTATATAACTTGATGAATAGTAAATATTCCATAAAATAATAATATTATAGAGTGTATATATTAATATATTATTACATATTAATATATCTATAGAAATTTATATAAATATATATTGCTATATATATGGCATATAATTGGCACAAACCCATGTGTTGTATGTCTGAAGATGTTTGTTCCCCTTCCCATCAGCGGAATAATAATACATATATTGCTACAAATTTATTAAACTTTTATTATCTTTGCCTATATCATTTAATTAGATCTGACTTCTTCTATAGTTAGTAATAACTGTTGATAAAAAATTAGATAAAGTATTATTTTACCATTTCCCCGCATCCATCAAATAAGTATATTATGTTCTTTTATATAAGTATGCAGTTCCAATTTTAATGTATGGCAGAAAGAAATACTAAAATATCTTTTTTTATATACATTCTTTATATCTTATCCACCTCTATATCAGTTATCACCCCTACCATTCACAAAAATTACGTTATCCTTTATCATTCTTCCTATTACTTCTTTCTTTTTCTTATAAATTTTCTTTAGAATAATTAATCTGAACCAAATATGCTAATGGGACATCTTATATAATATCAGACTTTAAATTATAATAATACGTTATTTGTCATACGATAGTGCATTTGTAAATGGCAAAAGCTATCTAAATTTTTAAACAATGAAATACCAAACATAAGAAGGTTTTTCTTTCTATAAAATATCTCACTTGTAACATAAATAATATGACAAAACACCCAACACCAGGTATACATCCCAATAGATAATTCAAACATTTCCTCACATCCTTAGTCTTCAAATACCAATCACCTCACTATCATTGTAATATTTCAAAGTTCCCGGCAATCAAAATTAGATAAGAATTTCTTGTTATGCATCAAGCCTTTAACTCAAGTAATACTTTCTTTTTAAGAATTATCAATGAATCAGTATTATTTGGTTTATTAATTTCCTTTTTTCTTATCAAAGCACATAAGAGAAGATTAAAACCATATTATTAAATCGTAAGTGTGTATATCCAACAGAGTTCACAAATAGTAACTCATAACAATTATTTTTCTTTAGAAAAGGGGATAATAAATAATAGCAATTACCTTATAAAAACAATGAAAAAAGGATATCAATATGGGTGTGTCGTATATTAGAATAATGGTAAAAAGATTCTTTTTCACAAATGCATTTTTCAATTATTATGGATTATTTGTATTAAGTTGAATCCTGGATTAATTGCTTTTTTTAATAAAGATGGTTAATTTTTGCTTTATTTAGTTTTCCATTTACCAGTAATTTATAATCTAAATTTCTATTTTGTTTCCCAAAAATAATGAATACAACATGTTCATTATTGATTATGCGAGAGACCTCACAAAGATTAGATTAGATTATGTCATCTCAAGTGTCATAATATTTTGCATTTTAATATAGTATTGTGGTTTTCCCAAGTAACATATATACTCACATATTTCTTTACAATTCCTTTGCACAACTTCACCTTTTTCTTTATAAAGAGTAGTCTGATACCTGATCTATAACTAATCTTGTGATGCTTGCTCCTCTTTCTCATCATTTGGTAGTTCCATATATTCAATAACAGAGTGTGAATTGGTTATATCAGTAATTCTGAATTGGGTGTTCACAACAAACAACGTACCACTCTAAATAAAAATATCAAATGTATCAACTTGTTTAAAAATGTATTCATTCTTTTTAATAGTTTGATATAAACAGGAATAGCAGTTTTGCAATCATATAATCTACTAAAATATTAATAAAGGAGTGAAAAACACATATCTTTGAATAACAGATTATAGATTCGTGTTACCTTTAGATAATTAACCTGAAGAGCTATGGAAAACTTCTAACTAATTTAGTTTGGTGTCTATCATACACATAGTGTGTCATTTAACAATTTACAGTTCTCTAAATATCTTTCATCTTTCTTTCGTATTCTTACAAAGTTATTCAATACTTAGCATATTTGTTGTTACCAATTATTAATCCATCAACCACACCCCACTTATTTTAGAAGGAAAACAAACTTCACAAAACCACTAGCAATCCTCGAGCAATTTTGAAAAAAAAATAAAAACAATAACAGATTCAAAACAAATCCCGAGGGAAAAAATACAAACTCTAAACAATAGAAAAACAATATATTGTTAATGTATTTTTTTCGAGAAAAAAAAATATTTTATCTTCAAGAGAAGCGAGGAGGAAAACAAATATAATACTTTTATGGTCAAGCAACGATATACCATTAAAATAAACATATATATCTCGAACTATATCAATATATACCTTCTCACAATCTGCACGACTTAGAGATTACAATGGTATAACAACTTAAACTCCCAGAATCTGTACTTCAACAAGATACAGAAAACAAAAAGTTCAAATTAAAAAAAAAAAAAATAATTAAAAACATGAACATGAATAAATCTGTTTATACCTCCTAGACTAGCAACATTAACCCATTCAAACTTCCTATTCCTGTTAATATACCAATACAGACATAGCTAATCACTTCGTTGCATACATGTACAGAACCACACCAATGTTACAGTAATTTAAATTTCCATTCCCACTATCATATATTTCCCCAAGAATAGACGGTATTATCTCCTTGAAAACATGCTAGATGACACAGATATAACTACTATTCAAACACTACCTCACCATGTGAGTTAAATATCAACGATAATATCAAACTTAGGAACAATTCTACTATCATGTGTAAACACCATGTTGAAATAACAGCTCACCACATATTCACTTTCTCTTGTGGTATTATAAAAAATAATAAACCTGGGTAAAAGATAAAAATATTAATAGGTACTCTTTATACTAATCCATGAGTTTCAACCTCATGAATATTGCATGGCGTAATAATATAAGTGATCACTTTAGAAACCTCATATTTAAATTTATACTCCTTTCCAGTGACCTGGTAAAACAAATTGATATCTATTATCTATACATAGAATAATATGATCATATATTTTCCAAAAGAGTGTTATTAAGGAATAGTCTTCGAATTAGGTACTATATTGTGATTATTGTTGTATTTATGAACATCCTTCTAAATGATAAGTTTATTTATCAAATATGTTGAATGAGACATATATAAAACAGTTCATTAAACCATTGATAATTTTTTTTCTACTTTTCTAATAGAGTCAAATTAAATGATATCACAATCCAATTTTTTTAAAAAAAAATTTCTCCTTTTATTTACTAATGCTTCATATTAACTAATGCTATTATCTAAGTGCTAATGTTGGAAGACAACTAGTTTACTAATTATTTTTTTTTCTATTATATCTCTCTTGTTTTAGTTTGTTCATGATTCGAACATCATATATTAATAGTATTAGTATTATGCTTTGATCATTAAGTTAAGAAAGTTTAATTAATGAGAATAATTGGGATCAGATCAAATAAGTGGTACTTAAAAAACAGCTAATTTACAAATAAACAATATTTTCATATAATATATTTGAGACAATTTAATTCAGACAAGCAATAGCATAAATTAAAAAATTGTATTTTACCTATTGGTTTAATTCAAGACTGACGTTATGGTTTTTTAAGGGAAATAAACCTTTATGCTTTTATAGAAATATATCACAAGAGTATCATGTCTAGTGTTTTCACCACAGTAGTATCCTAATTAATATCCTTTCTATATCTATTATTCATCATATAATTCGTATTTTATTTTTTTTTTTATTTTGTTCATAAATTTTTTCAAATTTATCTTATTTTACTTTACTAGTTCATCTATTTATTATATACCCTATTATCATTCATCTACAATATTAATATTATCCATACTATATTATATACTAGTATATGTTTTACTAACATTAGTAACATCCATATACACTATATTTCAATTAAATTTATAATTCTTATTACCTTTTGACTTATAATTATATTTTTATATTATTGTTAATACTTAGCTATTGAATATATAAGAATTTAAAATATATTAATTATTATTGTCTATTCATATTATGCATTTTTCTTATTATAGGATAGATATCAATTAATTCTTAAATAACCATATAAATATACCATTCATATATTTATATATATATTTTATAGATAACGTTAATATGTTTAATACACATAAGAATATATTGAAATAAACGAATATAATATATATGGACAATGCAATTTTATGTTTTTTTATTATAATAATAGTATATTTTTACAAACGGCTAACAGAGGTTATTCACTGGAATAAAAAAATAAGTACTTATAGTGTTAAATAAAATTTCCTCTGAAATGAATTCAACATTTGAATGTTGAAAAATATTTTTTAATACATAATATATATTTGTTCAAATATATGGTTATTATTTTAAAATTGTTTTGGAATAAAATAATTTTAAAAGGGCAGAATACTATAAATTAATACACTATTTGATAAAATATAGATAGAAAGAAAAATATTTATTATTATATTTTAATTCATACAAATATACTAATTATTTATATATTCTTATACCAAAACATATTATTTAGTATACATTTTATACCCCAAGTTAATCTATAATTCAAAGCTTTTTAAAAAATAGTGTGTGTGATGGTGAAACTGGAGCATTGGCATTAAATTTTATCATACTTTTAAAAGTTATAAAAGCTGAGTTTAATCAAGTTTGTTTCCTCATGTAACATTACGTATCTCTAGAAAACTAAAAAGAATAAACACAATAAAGTCATATTTTTTTGTTTTATTTTGTGGTCAATATAATGTGTTGGAGAATTATAAGAGATGTAATGGGGACTTTTTTTTTGAACAACTGATTTCCAATATATATTATTTGCAAAGATTTAATTTGGACAAGTATAGTCATTCTCATTCATATGTATACTTGACACCTAGTTTATATATATGTAACGTGTTATTCACTTATAATTATATTAGCACTCTCATTTTAATAGGTGTTATCTAATATTCCTCTTAACCAATTATAATTTCCTATAAACAATTTCTTAAACCACAAAGTCACATTTTAAAGACATAAACGTGTACTTCTCCTCTGAGGACTACAATATTAATTTCATTAATTACCAACATAATACAACTAAAACCAAAAAAAACAATATCTATAATCAAAAAAATTCACTATATTTTTAAAATACAACGACACCATATATATTAAATCCGTATTTTTAAAGAATATTTTCATTTTCTTTAGAATTCTTAGATAGCAACTATAAATTTTGAGAATATGAAAATTTTGCATATTCAACAGTGTTTTGTGGAGGCCATTCAAAAAAATAAAAAAAATAGAAATATCTTGAACAAAGATGTTTCCCATTGCCTTTACATATCCGTTTTATGAAATGACTAAAGATTCTTTTTACCATGTTGCATCCTTCGATCACTTGTTTACATATATTTTATAGGTACCATTTCAAATATATTTTAAATATTCCTTAAAAAGTCAAATCATTATTTCAAAACACTATGAATATAAACTTTCATGTTAACAACGAAATAGACAATGATTCTTTGTTTATAAGATAGAGGTATATAATATACTACAAATTATTTAACACCTTTATTTATTCTTAATTTGTTCTACATAAATATAGTACATTTCTAAGTCAATGTACTTTGTTTATTTTATTTTATTTTTGGAGAATAACATCAAAATCTTTTTTTTTTCACTACGACAGAGTTTTCTGAAAGTACGCCAACTTAACTAGGGGAATTTTAGAGTCCAGTGAATCACAAATATCATACCTGTTTGCAAGTATGTCATATTTGCAGGCGTAGAGGTTTGATTGGTATAAACGCTATTTATAAGTTCTTTTGAACTTCAAGAACCCACTCTAAAAACTTTTTATTTGTTCTTATCCATCCTGCAATAACAGGTACAAACAGAGGGCACTCCTCAAATTCAAAGTGCACCAATTTATTCATGTCCTTAAAAAATACAGGAAATGCTTTTAAATTACAGAGACCTTGTACCCAAATACTATTTTTTAGTACCTTTTCATGTAACCTTTCCTCAAAAAAACACCACAAAAAGAAGATTATTATTTGGATGTTTCTTTTCCCATTGATATACTTGAAAATAGCTTTTTGTTGCTCTACTTTACATAGCTTTTTAATATAGCATTGTAAATCCAACAAGAAATCTCATTTTTGAGTTAAAAATATATGACTATTATAATTTGTATTAGCATCTTTTTGAATTGTTTGGTGTGCTTGAAAACAACGGTCAATGAAATATCTATGTTTTTTGTAGCACTTACAATTTTCCTCGATGTTATTATAGAAAATTAATTTAATTATGTCTATTCTATGTTTGATAATCGCTTTCCAAGCATTTTGAAACAATATTTTGAGTTTTCTTTTACCATCTGATTTAATTAATTTATCAACGCCTATAATGTTGAATTTAGTAATACCATCGAAACGTGCATACAATGTCTTTAATGTGTCTTTGGAGTGAATTTCAACAAACCTCTGAGACCCCATATTTAAACAATTTTGAACAGAATTTATAAATTTATTTTCTGGTTGTAATAATAAATCAAGCACCAAAATTTCCGCAGAAAGTTTACCGAAAACTTCACCATAATCTGTATGACAGGAGCAATTCGTTTTGTTTTCCATACATTTTCTGCCAAGAGATAGAGGAAATTCATAATGCCATTGAATAAATTGTCTTGGATCTAGACCTAATAAATGCTTTTGTATTCAATCAAATCGTTCAATATTCAGATAATCTTTAAGGTCCCTTACTTATTCACCTTTTTTAGTATTTTTTAAAAATTTACATAAATTCGGATCCTTAGAAACATCTCTGAAAGATAACCTATCCAGTCTAAGTTTACTAACAATTGATTCTGGATTTATATTATTTGAAGAAGCAACAAACTCTGAACCGCTTTCTGGAGTTTTATTTTTTGGGGATGTAGTTTGAGAAACTGTTGATGGAGTGGTTGGTATAGTAGAGGATAGAGGGGTACTTGAAATACTGTGGGAGGCAAATGGTTTGTCTATAGTGGCGGATACTTCAGAACTTGTCGAGGTAGGATGAGCACATCTCCTTTGTCTAGGAGTTCTTGTAGAAATAGGAAGAGATGACTTGAATATCGGAATATTTAATATATTTGAAGAATCTGAAGAAGTAGATATACTAAATGATGACGTATTCTTAGAAGTAGAAATCTGTGTATTTGGACTAGTGATTGTAAGCGATTTAGGATCACTCACTGAACTCCTAGAATTGGTTGCATTGATAGATTTAATACCAGTGGTGGGATATTCAATTGCATTTAAATTTTTTGTTGAATTTTGTGAATTGTTATCAGCAGGGTCAGCGTCACTATTATTATTACTTGTGTCTACTCTTATATTTTGATTTTGTTGTCCATATTGTACTAATGCGTAGCTAATAATGTGAAGAGGAAAAAAAACAGTATGCATTTTCTTTCTTAGAGGACCTTGCATCTCAACAATATTATCATTATTCCTTTTAACAGTTTTACCTAATACGGATATTCTTACTTTCTCTATAAGTTTGTTATCAATTCCATTTGAACAACACAAGTCATGACCCATATACTGTAAATTATAAAATTTACTTATCTGTTTTGTAATACATTCTTTCCAATTTATGTCTTCGAGATGTGTTTTCAATTCACTAATTTGAAACGGGATGCATCTATTTTCAACAGCAACAATGTGAACATAACCACCTTTTCTAATTCTACCAATCATTTGTAGATAATCAATGGGATCTACTTGACAGTCTGCCAAGCATACAAAATTAACTGATGGACAATCTAATCCATTAGATATAAGTTTCGTCCCCATTACAATCCTTGTTTTAGAGTATGCATTTTCAAAATCTTCGAAAATCTTGGTTTTAACTTCTTCTTTTACATCGTCATCAACCATACAAACGGAATCTTCATCCTGAAAAAATTTGTTGTATATATTTCTCATTTTACTCTTGCTACTAAAGAAGAATACCCCTTTACCCTGTTCTGTATTTTTCAGATACCTGTAAATTAAGTTATAGACTATTTCTTCAAACTTTGTCTTTTCACACCATTCTACATTAGTTCTGATGTTCTTGTTGGGTACCTCCTCAATTGCGTTAATATACCTTCCTTTTTTCACTATTCTTCTACTTATGTCACGTTCAATTGTGATAATATCCAACAACCATCGTGGAAGCGTTGCTGATATCATTATAATTTTCAAATACTTTTCCCATTCAAAACCTGCTATAGTTGACAGTCTGCTTCTAAATTTCTTTTCTGTCCACAAAACGTGAGCTTCATCAAAAATAATATAACCTTTTTTAACATTTTCAAAAATGTTTTCCCAATTAGCAAGTGTTTCTTTTATACCTCTAGAAGCGAAAGAATCAAAACAACCAACTAAAACATTAACTTTTTTGCTCTTCAAGTTAACCTCAGACTCCTTCAAAATATTAATATCTTCAACTATCAAATTATAGCTTCTTAATTTCTTAATGGAACTTATTTTTAAAGCCTCATATGGGACAGCCAAAAAGTGGATATAATGTCCAGGGTCAACTTTATGTAATGTTAAAATAGGCAATACATACGTTAAAGTCTTACCAAATGCAGTAGGAGCTTGTAAAGCAAGAATTTTTCTATTGCATAATAAGATGTTTAGGGTAAAGTTATGTTGGGTAGCCGACAAAAATTTAAAATTCTTCCCGTAGAGTTTCTTTCCCTCCTCAAAAACATCCCATATATCAAATAAAGCAGTATCAGTTACAACTTCTTCAGCTAGCGGACGATGTTCTTCATTATTAGCTGAGTCTCTCTTGATGCTATAATAATTAGTTATTTCTTGGAATTTTTGACACAACTTCTTGGCATGGTAATAATCTAAATCACATTCATATATATGGTCAATATGCCTACTTTTGTCCACACCATAGTTATTATTATGATTTTTTATGTTGTGACCAAAGCAATATGATAACATTGTGGAATGTTCATTCATTAATAACCCTTCAGGAACAATAAAATGTTTCCATAGAGCAACAAGACCTTGTCTAAATGTTCTAAGTTTGTGGTGTTTGTAATATGATTGATCTTTTGGAAAAGACATAAGTGTACTAAAAAAAGAAGTAGAAGAAATCAGCCCATAATGCAAGACGTCAACAAAAAGAAACATTTTCAAAATAGTATCACCCGTTGTATTTGCAGGCATTTGTTCAAATGTATGTGTACCAGCAGTAAATCTAAGTTCTCTTGTGTTTTCTTCTTCCTCCTCTGCTTCGGGAGTCTCTAAAAAATCTTCTTCTACATCGTTGGAGAATTCTTGGATATAATTGTGTTTTAGCATATCTGTTTTAAAAATTGTTGATTTATCGTCTAGTAACTCAATTGTGAAGGGTCTCAATATATACAAGTACCACAATATATGAGTGGTAACAACTTTATCCATAAACAGCAATCTTGAATCATATTTTTTGTTTTTATTATATGTTGTTTTGAAATAAAACACCCTATCAACTACGTCCAGGAACAGATTTCTGTCGTAACCACTAAAAGAAAGAATACTTAGTTCAGGGAAACGTAAAGCAATCCCGGGAGAAATCCAAATACTAAACATTAACAACTTAATGATTTCGTTGATTAAACGAAGTAGTTTTTTTTTAATATTTTCATCATTGGCCTCAATGTCATTCTTCCAAACAATATTAAATTCTTCTACTGTTGATTGAGGAATTGTATCAAATATACTTGAAAACATCGTGTGATCTGTATTTTCTCTATCAATGTTCATACTTGAAGAGAAAAAAACTTTCTGGTAAACTCTTTGTGGGGTACCAAAAGACAACCACTCCGTTAAATCATTTATACATTTTTCAATTGAAATGGTAAGTTCTTCTTTTATAATACTTATCATTTTAAATGACAATATTTTACCTTTAACAAGAACATACTTTCCCTCCGGGTCAATACTAACTTTGTTCTTTGTGTCGGTATAGTTTTCCTTTACTACCATTGTATACAGTTTTTTGAAGTTGGTGATAAATTTGTCATCTTCAAAGGTACCGTACGACTCAGCAGTAACTCCCACATTAGTAGATATAGCAAAAGCTGATAATACAATCAATTGTCTGATTGCATCCAACTTATACCTAAAAGAAAGTATGCTTTCAACTGGACACGTTTCATTTTTCATTTTCCACTTACCTACATTAAAGCCACAGATTCTGATCCATCTGAAAAGGTATTCCTGAAATTTAGATTCTTCGATAGCTTGTAAGAAGACAGGACATAGTAACTTCTCTAGAGTAGTAAAACTTTTATTTTTAAATGCTTCTTTCACTAGATGGATATCTTCATTCGATAGAAACTCATCATTAGCAAAAAAAGACAATCTTCTACCATTCAATAGCAAAAATAAAGGAACGTTAAGACGTTTTGAGTATTCCTTAATAGTAGCAGGATCAAACCTCTTGACTAACGAACCAAAATTTGTATGGAAATTCTTATTAAAATGATTTCCAGCTTTAACAATTGCAATGCTATAAATGTGGAAAACAAATTCTTCAATATTTATTTTATTGCTATTAGCAAAATCATCAATTTCTTGTAAAATTTCAAAATCTCTTGTAGTAAAATTAAAGGTATCAATTTTGATAATTTGAGAAAACAATATTATCCTTCGATTTCCTAGACTGTGGAATGCATAAGTTCATATCAACTTTGCTACGATGTTTAGAAGGAAGAGGTGCTATGTATATACGCCTTCCGCCGTTGCTTGTCATACGGTGGCAGGTGACATGAAACTTTCTAATTATTTTACTCATATTATCTCTAGCAATCCTACTATTTATATTAGCGACTGTACCGTTGGTAAGCTCGACAAATTCTTCCATTTTCATTGAAACATAATTGAATAGTTCCTTATTGGCTTCATAAATTAGGTCTGTGCTAGCAATGTCATAATGGGATAATTTTTTTAGGTTCTTACCTTCCAATTCTCTAACTAATGAAGCGGTTAGGAATTTTTTAGCTTTTCTTAAGGATAAAATATCCTTTCCTTGTTTATCAATCAACCAGCCACTAAAATAGCTGATTCTCTCATTGATATCAACTGGAAATTCGGTAGCAGCACTCATATTAAATGTAAGTTGTATTTTAAATATAAAGTGTCTTATTATAGTGCACTGTTGGTAATATTCCGTCGAAATAAAAATTCAAGATAGCAATAGTGTAATAAATTACCAGAAGATCAAGAATTGTCTTTACTAGGTTGGTTTTTCATTTAACCTTTTTTTTTATTTTAGTTTTTTTTTATAACATATCGAGGAAAAGTTGGAATATTTTCTCTTTTCCCAAAATATTTTATCACATCATTGTTTGAACACTAAAGATGAATAGAAAAAGAATCTTTTGAAACTTAAACAATATGTTTCTAAAAGCAATCTCATAACTAAATTAAGACTTATTAGTATTAACTTTAACTATTAAAATGATTAAACAACATATTGGAAAGCAAATAATAACAACATAATATAAAAAGGAAAGAAAGAAGAATAAAAACATTCTGTGTATGGAAAAGGGTACAAATATTTCCATAGTTATTAAGTGACAGTTTTATGAGAAATATATATTGTGTATTATTTTCTTCACTCTAATATTGTATGGTCTATCTCTTTTGCAAGTGGTATTAATGATAACAGCGTACACTCACCATATTACAGCTTTTTTGTAGAAACAAACCAGAAAAACATATGTGAACAAATAGTAGAATCATTTTAAGCGTAACCTATTTTTTCAAAGCATCAAAGTAAACTATTATTATTCCACTTTTTTTTTCTCCTCAACTATTCATTTTATTATGGGAACTACTAATATACATAATATTGGCGTTTTGCTATATTCGCTTCTGACGTAACAAAAACATGAGAGCAAGGATATTAATTGCTTATTGCACATGTGAGTTCAGCCAAATTCTACTTTTTTTTCTTTACAATTATATTTTATTCACATATCAAAGAACTAATAGGTTATAATTAACTTATGCAGTTTAACTTAGTGTCTCCAATCTTTTATGAGATAACTTTGTGCAGTTATCTCTGTTCCATTTTTATGCTCTTCTTTATCTATAAATCTATCTTTTAATAGAGCAAATAATATAAACTATGATAACCATAAGATTCTTGTTTTTGGCAATGATAAAAGAAAAAAAGTACTTGAAACATTCGAGGGTTAGTGTATATAATATTGTCTCAACTAAATGAACTATCTGATGAAATAAAATTTTATCCATGATCTTCTTTTATTATTCTAATGGAAATTATTTTATGTATTTAGAAGAAAAGTTTTTAAAGAAGAAATACCACAAAGCATCGATATTTAATGTAGGTACATCTCAAGCAACATATAATGAGATAGATCAAAATATAATAGTAATAGCAATCTAAGCAATAATACAACTACTATGAGAAATCACATCAATGAATAAGGCAATAGAAAGTGTGAAGTCTTAATTAAATTTCTTGCCTTAGTGAGAAAAGCATTGCTTAATACCTGATTTTGGTGTCGAATATTGAAACTATTATATTAAAAGTATTTTGAGGAAGTCATATTTTTATAAGTAAAGATTGACCCAACTCTTTAGTTGAACAAAAAAAATATAATATATTTGGTAGATCCTTCTGTAAAGACAACGACAATCAGATATTTTCCAATAAACAGTCAAAGAATAATAGATGGATCGATTTTTAAAAGTAATGTTCACTTCCCATAATATGGATTATAGATAGCTAATTACTGATATTTAGCGGTGAAAAATGATTTTTATAATAATGATAACATGAGGAATTTTTATTACACGGTTCGGTCTTGTTATAATATGTTATAAATAAAACAATATTTACTTTTCGTATATTGTTGCCCAACCATTTATAAAGAATAAACTGCTCATTAAGTCATTTGTATATTTCAACAAAAAATTATTGAAATATGTCTACAGGACCTCTCCCATTTCGAAAGTTATCCAGAAACAATAAAAAGTAACCACAGAATTTAATTCTTAGTTTCATCCTTAGAATATCCTGATAATAAAATGAGATGAAAATAGGAATAATGCAAATACTACATTAATGTGTAGTCGTTAAATGTCAATATGTTATGGAGAGAAAGGAGAAAGTCATATTGCCAGTTGCTTCTGTGGAGTGATTTTCCTCTTTTTCACTTGTCCTCCTTCTTCTTTCGTCTGTTTTTTTTTTTTTTGCTATGAAGTTATCTTCAATAAAAATTTATCTGTGTTAGTTTAAAACCAAATGAAAAAACAAAAAGATTCCATTTTTCAATATCTTGAATATATAAAATAATGAAGAGTAAAGAGAAAGAAGACAAAGCTAATACTGTTAAGGGCAGTAAGGGGCACGTATATAGAATAACCTATCCTGCACTAATCAACATCAAAATATACCACTTCAGAATTAGCTTGATTCGGTTATTTCAATGATTTAGCTGGTTATTCTCTCAATCTTTTTTTTTACCTAACATAATATTGTCAAAAGCTATGGAAATAAAAAAGAATGAATCCTGAGCATTATTAAAGCTATTCATATCTCGTTTACTAGTAGCACCACACACACGCATATGTTAGAATAAGGAGGGACGCACTGTTGATAACCGTTTTTAAATGCATTTGTGGAACTGCGAACATGTTGTGATTTGTTGAGGTATCAATATCACAAAAGTATTTTTACCAAAGTAGATGGGTTGACATTAACGAAAGTACACTAGTTTCCATAGAAATAAGTATTGTTTGAGCATTACTCTATAAAATATATCCAGAAGCATTAGTAATATGAAACTTACAAACAGCATTGCTAGTATATGGTTCTATTAATATGTAAAGGGGATGCGTTTTTGGTAAAATATGTTGTTTTTCTGAAATTTTAATAAAAATGAAGTTGTTCTTCTCGTCTCATTTTAACTTGAATTGACTACCTTACCAGTTTAAATGGTTAGAAATGGTACTTTCCTATTTAGTATATCTTTTTTTAAACTAACGAGAATTATCAAACATCTTTTTTATATAAGGTATTGAAAAGTTTGAAATAGACACGACCAATTCATGTTCGGTATTTCTATACATTTCAATATACCATTCTACTCTATATTCTGATCCAGTGTAACAACCTTCATGACCATAATATTTTTGCTTTTTTGGTACTTTTGTATAACACCGAATAATTATTTATTATGTTATTACACTTTTTGTTTTTTTAATATTTTGGTTTTATGTTTTACTGTGATGCATAGCTATAGGCTAAAACACATAAATAAAATTGTAGACTTTTAGAGTAGACTAATATAAAGTTAGTGTTGCACCCATTAGAATCTCTTCTGTTTTAAAACCAATTGTTAGATATATTTAAATTTTAAATGGTGAGAAACAAAAAACCTTTTTTAGCAACTCTAAGAACCAATGAAAAAAGAAAATAGTATTCACTCATTAATTCAATAAATGAAAATTATTTATTAAAGTTTTTTATTTTAGTATCAGGTTAATGTATTCTTTAAAAAAATTTCTTATAGAAATTATCCGAATGAAGTTGCACCTCAGCCACATCTGATAGTTATTTTTTTTTTCATCCCTTCTTTCTTTCTCGACTTTTTATTACTTTAATTTTTATACTTTCATCTACTTTAATCTACTTTTTAAATAAACACCTCTGTTCAGAACTTTTGTGTGTTACTTGTTTTTGAATCTGTAATAGTTAAAATTGTATAAATCATAGTTTATAAATAATATCTTTTCCCTTTTTAAAGTATTACTATTCCTTCAAGTGTTTTCAATGTTATAATATAAGAGATCGACACTCGATATAATAAATATTTTCTGAAATAAAATATTCTTATGAATCGCTTTAGCAAACATCAAATTCGCTTTTTATTTTGAGTTTCAAAACCTAAAATATTCCTTTTGATTTATTTAAAAAAAAAAATGTTTAAAACCGTCATTACAAAGAATAAGTTCTTTAGTTTATAGATCTTACCTTAGAAGTTGGATATATTCATTGTATGAAGTAATTAATTAATTTACTAAAACATTCATTTCACAAAAGATACTTTTTACCTATATTTAAAAATATTTCAGTGATTCATTACAATTAATATAACCTGGTAAAATTTTGGATCAATTTTACAAAAGAAAATAAACAAGCTATCCTTTAAGACGCATATTTTTTGTACAATCTTTGTATGAACGTTTTTTTTATACGTTCACAATAAAAGTGTCGTTAAACATATATTTAATAAACGGAAGATATGTCGTTTTATTAACTAAAAATATGTACTTTTGTTTAAAGCAACAATAATTTGCTGTTAAAACACCTCAAGTAATTCCAATATTTTTTTATCATTTATTACATACATCCACCTTTTTGATTTAAAATATGGGAATGATGATGACACAGACGTTTAACCAGCCTAAATATTATTTTAATAGTTACCCGGACATTATTACAAACGACAAAATCACATCCAAATATGCAACTGTGAATTACGCAAAACTATAAAAGTGTCCGACTATACACCTATTTTAAATTATTTAACTTATGTTCCGATAGATGCAACCTCTATCCCTTAGTTAATTTCATTACCAACATTCTAGAAAGCACTCTGTAGGTCCTAAAAACATCAATTGAACTGGGATTACCTTGACGAAATTTCATTAAACGTGTAACGGTCTAAGCTGACTTCCCGCAAAGAAATAACACCTTATTCACTATTACAATTCAAACTATTTTTAATAATAAGAACACCAGCATTATTATTACGGGAAATAACCTGAATATTTTTCAGAAACAAAAAATTATTTTTCAAATTGAAAGTTACCCCTCCCATAATATCAGCAGAAAATCCCTTTGCCCAGAAAAAATATACCTATTAACCAGCAATATATCCTTACAAATGCGTATGCATGTGCGTTGCTTAAACGAAGATCATAAATCATCAAATGACAATGAATAAAAACAGTGAAAACCCCCAATAATTTGATTAAACAGAAAAAAAAGAATGAACGTAATGTGAAATCAAAAAAAGCATTTAAAATTAATCCCAAATGAAAATAAAAAAAAACATTAACAAAATACAGGGAAGTCACCAGTATGAAATAAGAGTGTGTGAAAATAAACTTTACATTACCTCTGTAAACCTCAAATACTTCAACAACCCGATTAAAAAGAAATAACCCAATAACATTAACACCACCTTGTTTATAGTTACCTCTAACCAATCGTTGTTATTCAAAAACCTAAAAAATATATATATACATTGATGGCAATATTCCAGAGTGGCCAAATATAAATGGGATATGCTAAATTATATCCTGCCATGACAACAATCACAAACAGCAAAAGACAGTATTGTCATGAAAAGCAAAACCAAAGAATTCACCTGTACACACGAGTGAACCATTTTACCCGTGGTTTTTAACCGATTATTTCTATAACATAGCAGCTTGGTGAGCAACGACAAAAAAAATCAACAGATATTGAAGATACTGTTTAGTTAAAACAATATTCCACATGACAGAAATGTAACTACCACGCTATTTCAAAAAAGATTTAGTTAACAAAAATTGAAATCCACTACCAGCACTCAATATACATCATTACCTTGAATTACCAAATCCTCACATTCACAATAAAACCTATTGGAACAAAGTTACCAGTTTTCAATACTCTACCAATAGGAATGAAATTATATACCAGCTACTGTTAAGCATAGAAAACAACCAATGGACCATTTGATAGTTTAGTCTTTCTTTTCAGAGTGTATAACCACCATTCCCTGATTACTCCACATAATAAAACTTATCCCTGACTAACCCGCTAGCCAAAACAAATTATTTCCATGATATTTCAAACATGAATAACATCGTCGTAGACTAAACAAACTCACCACAACAACAAAAAAAGGGCAGACAATATCCATAACACAACAACAATTTTTTTTTTTCTTTTCAAAATATTTTTTTCAAGTGCTTACACAAAAAGCACAACAACACTCACAAGTACCATTACCTATGCAACAACAATTTGCTATGTTCAACCAGTTTCTAGAAAAGTCGGAACTCTTCCCCACGGGTGTTTTTGGTATGGGTGTGTATGGGTATGGAGAAGTAATTCCTTATCTCTTAGAACCTAGCAGAACAAGGCAAACAGTGTCGCAGCAAATAGACTTGGGTAGTGTTTATAATCCCCCAGACCCCACTGCAGAATCAAAATAAAGGTTGTTGTGCCACTCGTGCACCTAGAGTGAATGCCACACGCCAGTCTTATAAATCACTGCCCTTCACCTGTGCTTGTGGAAGAGAAATGTAAAACCGTAGCTCTGTTATTCATATTAGTTCTTGTTGTTCTTAGTTTATCCAGTGTTGGAAAAGTGTTGCGTGAACTACTACTATACCTCTTTAAAAACAAGAATCAATTAAATAAATAAACAAACAACTAACAAGAAAGAAGGAGGGAAGAAGAAACAAACGTGTCCTTCCCTCCTTGGAAAAATAAATAAACAAGAATATTCCCAAAGAAAAAAATTATAAGAAACATCCCTCTACCAATTTGCGGGGGGGTGAGGAGGTGAACCTACAGGACTGCGTCTTAACAACAGCACAACGCTCCACATTTCTTACAAGGATATAAAAAAATACTGACCAATATAAAAAGACTTTCCTAGAACAGAGGATATACAATTACCGAGCGTACGTGTCGGCCTATGCTTCCCTGAAAAAACAGGAGAAGTTGGTAAAAAGCGAGCCTACGTCTAGGCAGACCCTTTTCTGGAAAAACAAGAAAAGTTACCAGGCGCTCCGTGTAAAGCCGACGTAAGAAAAACATTTTTTTTCCTTCTCTTAGCCCGCGCCGCGAAGGGAAACAACTTACAGACAGAAATCATTGTAGGCGGAATGTCCTGTTAACTCCACTTTTACTTATTAGACTTCTCAAAGGAACAGGTTCCAACTTCTAGGGGGAGCTTCCCTAGTACACTCTCCTCCAGGCTAGTGGTTTACTGATGTAAAAAAAAAGAACAGAAGTCAGGAATTTGGAGTTCAAAACATTTTTCCCACTGAACAGAACTTCGCACCTCGCGGAACATTGCGGCTGTCTATTATACTCGTAGTGTATCATTTAACAATTTACAGTTCTCTAAATATCTTTCATCTTTCTTTCCTATTCTTACAAAGTTAATCAATACTTAGCATATTTGTTGTTACCATTTATTAATCTATCAACCACACCCCACTCTTTTTAGAAGGAAAACAAACTTTACAAAATCACTAGCCATCCTCGAGAAATTTTGAAAAAAAAAATAAAAACAATAAAAGATTCAAAACAAATCCCGAGGGAAAAATACAAACTCTAAACAATAGAAAAACAATACATTGTTATTGTACTTTTTTCGAGAAAAAAAAATATTTTATCTTCAAGAGAAGCGAGGAGGAAAACAAATATAATACTGTTATGGTCAAGCAACGATATACCATTAAAATAAACATATATATATCGAACTATATCAATATATACCTTTGTACAATTAACTATACTCAGTGATCACAATAGTATAATAACTTAAGCTTCTAGACTCTGTTTTCCCAACATGATACAAAGACAAGTCCAAATAAAAAAAATAATTAAAAAACATGAACATGAATAAATCTGTTTATACCTCATAGAATAGCAACACTCTTTTACCTAAACTTTACCCTCCTGTTAAAATACCAATATAGATATAGCCAATGATTTCGTTGCATACATTTACGGAAACAAGCCAATATTAGAATATATGAAAATACCATTCCCACTAGCATATGTTTCTTCAAGATTAGAGGTTACTAACTCAATGAAAACATGCTACATGACACAGATATAACTATTATTCAAACATAACTTACCACAGAGATTTAATAATATTAATAACGTAAAGCATAGGTACAATTTTACCATTATGTCTAAACACCATGTTATAATAACAGCTTACCACATCTTTTCTTTCTCTTGTGGTATTATAAAAAAAAGTACCTGAGTAATAGATATAAAGATTGATAGGTTCTCTTTATACTAATCCATGAGTTTAAACCGCATGAATATTGCATGGCGTAATAATATAAGTGATCACTTTAGAAACCTCATATTTAAATTTATACTCCTTTCCAGTGACCTGGTAAAACAAATTGATATCTGCTATCTACAAATAGAATAATATGATCATATATTTTCCGAAAGAGTATTATTAAGGAATAGTCTTCGAATTCGGTACTATATTGTGATTATTGTTGTATTTATAAACATCCTTCTAAATGATAAGTTTATTTATCAAATATGTTGAATGAGACATATATAAAATAGTTCATTAAATCATTGATAATTTTTTTTCTACTTTTCTAATAGAGTCAAATTAAATGATATCACAATCCAATTTTTTTAAAAAAAAATTTCTCCTTTTATTTACTAATGCCTCATATTAACTAATGCTATTATCTAAGCGCTAATGTTGGAAGACAACTAGTTTACTAATTATTTTTTTTTCTATTATATCTCTCTTGTTTTAGTTTGTTCATGATTCGAACATCATATATTAATATTACTAGTATTATGCTTTGACCATTAAGTTAAGAAACTTTAATTAATGTGAATAATTGGGATCAGATCAAATAAGTGGTACTTAAAAAACAGCTAATTTAGAAATAAACAATATTTTCATATAATATATGTGAGATGATTTAATTCAGACAGGCAATAGCATAAATTAAAAAATTGTATTTTACCTATTGGTTCAAGACTGATGTTATGGTTTTTTAAGGGAAATAAACCTTTATGCTTTTATAGAAATATATCACAAGAATATCATGTCTAGCGTTTTCACTACAATAGCATCCTAATTAATATTCTTTATAAATATATTATTCATTAAATAATTCATATCTTATTTTTTTTTTACTTTGTTCATAAATTTTTTCTTATTCATCATATTTTAATTCACCAATTCATCTCTTTATTATATACCCTATTATCATTCACCTACAATATTAATATTATCCATATTATATTATATACTCTTATATGTTTTACTATTATTGTAACAGCCCTATACACTATGTTTCAATTATTTTATAAATCCTATTAATATTTTAACATATATTTATATATTTATATATTTATTTTATTGTTAATGCATAGATATTGTGTATATATGATTTAAAATATATTAATTATTATGTTTATTTGATATTCATATATTGTATTTTTATTATTATAGAGAGACAAGCCAACCAATATTTATATAATCATATAAATGTAATATTCATGTATTTGGATATAAAATATACAGTTTATGTATTTCTTTAATATATATTCCAAGCAGTTGAATATAATGAAATAAACGAATATAATATATATGGAAAAATGTAAAATTACCTTAGTTTATTATAATAATAGTAGACTTTTACAAACGGCTAACAGAGGTTCTTCACTGGAATAAAATATAAGTTTTACTAGTAGTAAACAAAATATTAGGTAAACGATAACAAAATTTAAATGTTGAATATTCTTTAAAACATAATTTTTATAGTATTAAATATATGGTTGTTATTATAAAATATCTAGGAATATAATAATAACAAAAGGGTGTAACACTATAAATTAATATAGTAAATGATAAAATACATATAGGTAGAGGAAAAATAGTTTTGATAATATTTCGTTTAATATAAATATACTAATTATCTGTACTTTGTTATTATAATAAAATTTGATATTTATTACACATTTCACCCCAAATTAATCTCTGACCCAAAGACATGTAACAACAGTTTGTGAGGGTGGTGAAAATGGAACATTAGCTTTATATTTTAGAACATTTGAAAGTTGTGAAGGCTGATTCTAAACAAATTTATTCCTTCCTCTTACATTACTTATCTCTATAAAACCAAAAAGAATAAACATAGTGAAGTCATATTTCTTTGTGATATTTTGTTGTCAATATAATGAATTGGGGAATTATAAAAGATGTAATGGGGACATTTCTTTGAACAACTGAATACCAATATATATTAATTGGAAATATTTAATTTGGACAAGTATAAGACATCTCGATCGTATGTATATTTGTTACCTACTATATGTGGATGTAACATGTTCCTCTCTCATAATTATATCAGCATTACCATGTTAATATGTGTTATATAATATTTTTTTTCACAAAATTCGCAGACACTAATCGACTAATAATTAAAAATAGGAAAATCTTGAACAACAATATCTTCACAGTGCATATACATGCTCCACTTTATTAAATGTCGAGGGTGTATTTCACCAGTTTGCATTCCTCAATCACCTCTTCGCATATATACAATGGTTACTATTGAAAGTACTTTTTATCACTTCTTAAAAAAAAGACAACGCATTATTTCAAAACACTATGAATGCATATTGTAAGTTAAATAAGATCTTGTTTAAAAAATTGACTAGTTTGAAATTAAGAGGAATAAGTTATTCACTAACTGTTTGTGTTGTAGTTACTGCAGTATTTGTAGAGATTTTATGTTTATACAATTAGAAATCTATCAATTTATGAACCTTACAAATAAATGTGTGTATCTTTTATTTTACATGTTTTTTCATTAGTAACAAAATCGAATGTTTCGCGTTTGTTTTTTTTTTTTTTTTCTCTAGTTTATTTGTTTTTTTCTTGGAGAAATAATATTTCCAAATAAAATTTGAAAAATAAATTTAAGAGAAAAGATAAAGATGATAAAACTAAGTTAACAATACTAAGAACAGAAATGAACACATACATATACACCCACACAAAACTGACACAGAGACACCCAACCACGTCACTATACACAATTCTGGAATCAACAAAACTCAAGGATTACAATGGTATAACTATTTATTTTTCAAAAAATTTTCCACCAAAATACGATAATAGAACCTTTCTATGAAAAAAAGATGCAAAATAAACAGAAATATATCTATCCAAAACCTCTTGAACCAGTGACACTGCCCCTCCAGATTTCACATTTATGTTAAACTAGCTCTGTAGACACTATCAATAACTTTTGTGACAGATCTTTTGGGACAACATGAATATGTTACATGTTTTAAAAAAAACATAGCGGTAGAATGCATTTTCTTTTTCTACGAATATAGGGTCGCATATATACAAAAACGTATAAGATAAAGTAAAAATAGCAATTCCTTTAACTTCATATGGGTAAACATATATAGAAAAAGCAAGAAGTCATGATACAGCTATTCGTATTACCATATATGGATACTATGTTATATTATCTACTAACTGGACAAAATGTACTATAGTCACGAAGATGGGTCACACAAAGAATATCAACACAATATAATTTTATTTTAAACATACGTAACATTGTTATTACAATGAAAGTGCTGGTGCTCTGCTACGAATAATTTGAAACTAGAAAACAACATTGTAATGGTTATGACAGAAGATGTTGACGATATTGCACAAATGTAGTACAAAAATCACACTGTATTGAAATCCACTCTTCAGAATAAGTCAGGCTGAATTTTTATGTTCAGTAACACAATAGTTTTGCTGTTGATGAAACAGTTGTAAACAACTGCTGTGATTCACATTGGGATTATTTCTTCGAAAGTGATAAAATTTTCTACCCTTTTTCATACACATACAAAGTTTTATACTATAATATACTCATTTGTTACTGTAACATTCATGTACACCGTACCGTGTTTTCTTTTCTGTTATCTTATGTTTATATATATATATATCTTTATATTTTTCACTTTTCCATTTCCTTCTTCTTTGAATTTTTTTCTCTTTATATAACTTCAAAACAATTGGTGTTGACTTAACAATATAGTGTATTAAAGCAATATTAACCACTGCCATATAAGGTGCATACTCTAAGTATCCTTTGCACACTTGTTATATTATTGAACCTCTATGTTATACCTTAAACTGTATTCTTAAAAATTATTTCAAAAATATCATATTTAATTCCCACCTCTTATATTTTTTACACATCTATTGTTAGTGTTATTATTAACTATATAATGTTATATACTTTTTTTATTTTGATTAAATTTATGAATATTATGATTTTTTAACATATATATTACTGTTAATATAAAGTTACGGTGTATATTAAACTTAAAATTTATGGATTATTATGTTTGTTTAATATTCATATTGTGTATCTTTTGTTATTATAAAGATCCGTATCAATCAATTTTTTAAAACTATAAAATGTATATATCGTATCATTAGCAATAAAATATACTTTTTAAGAATTTCTTTATTCTATAAAACACACTTAGATAAAGTTTTCCATATAAAAGAATATAATATATATAGAAAAGTATAATATTATGTTAATATATTATAATAACATTTTCGTTTTACAATCGATAATAGTTATTATTCAATTATATAGAATAAAAGTTTTAGTAATGAAAACAAAAATTAAATGTTAAATAATAGAGAACATATATTAGGTTTATACTCAATTATATGATTATTATTACGCTATAATGTTTTTGGGAATATGTTCGGGAAAAATATTATTATTATATATTAATATATTATGTTATATAATAAGCATAGAAAAAAATAACTTTACTATTATATTACAACTAATGTGAATATATTTATATAATAAATTTTTCAGTACCATTTTGAAATATATTTTACTTTAATCATTTTATATCCCACACTGTTCTTTAGTTAACATATTAGGAGAAATATACTCTTAAGAAGAATTTGGAAGGGTGGCATCAAAATTATAAAAAACATTTGAGTGTTATAAAGGCTGACAGTAAACGGGTTTGTTGTTTCTTACAACTTTATTTATTTCTAAAAAAACCCAAAAAAGAGCAATAACAATCCGGTAATTTTTCGTAATATCTGGATAACAAAGTATTAAAAGAGCTAAATGAAACATTTCTTTAAATACCTGATAACCAACCTATATATTAATTGGGAATATTTTATGTGGACAAGTATAGGACATCGTCATCCTGTGTATAAGTGATTTCTTATATATATGTATAATACTACTATCTCCTGGTTATCTTGAGGGTTTTTTTACAGATATGTATTATAAAAATTTTGTTTTCACTATTTAAAATATTTTATTTAGGTTGTTTAATGTATATTGGCAAGCTTTACGCCAATAAAGCCTAAATCTATATACTCTTCTAACCTTTTCACATTTTGTTTATTTTCCAACATATTCCACTACCTCCCAAGATATCTTCCAATTTCAACTTTTGGAAACTAAAGGTCAATTCGATGTAAATACTACATTCACCTCCAGTTTCACCAAACTACTCCGGTGCTTCCCTCAATAAAAGTGTTCCATTCAACTTCTCAACCAAACTTTATGGGGGGTCATCAGCCAAAGTTTTGTCCTATCTGCTCTACTTCCTGAGATAACACTCTTTATTATGGGAAAATTCCCCTAAAATTTGCCGGTCAAAAATAGGCTCTTCCTAGACCTTCTGATGCAAACAAAATGGTACCACACTATTCTGAAATCATTAATTACCCATAATATACTCTTCTTTCCTCAGCAATACCTCATTTATACCTTTAAAACGGTGCATATAAAATATTTCTTCCAAACCCTAAAAATGTTTATCATACCCTAAGAAAGTATCCCATTATTTTTTGTGTTTTCCGTTTTTTAAAAACCAAACCCTAAATGCTTTTTCGTTCCCGTTTCTTAAAAGTAACTTTTTCTATTTTTTCCTAGGTTTTTTATCTCCCCGATTCTATTGTATTTCTTTTCTTTTTTTTTTGTTGTTCTCCAATTAAAAAAGGCACCCGGGGAACCCCGAAATCTTACAAAAGAAAAAGAACAATAGGTTGATTATTTACTGTGGATCCTTGTTATTAAAACAATAGATTACACGAAAAAATATTTCGAGGAGTCTTTTTTAAGGTGATGTTTTTTTGGCGCCATGTTCTCGAAATAAACGAAATAATTCTTTTCTTTTACGAAGATTACCTCGAAGAAGGAAAAAAAACAGGAGAGAAGAGGATAGAAAATTGCAAGGACTGAAATAAACATTTCTGAAGATAGAACTAGTACTATTAAAAACAAATGGAGGTATACAAATAAAACATAAGCCTGCACATACCCACCTAAGCATACACCCATATTAGAATCTACTCAATTCAAATACCACAATGATACAAAAGCTGATTTTTTTACAATTATATTGCAACAAGATAGAACAAAAATAAATATACATGAGTGATACATGAACATGATTAAATTTCTTCATACCTCATAAACCAGTAGGACTAACCCAACCATACTTCAATGGTATGTTAAACTAGTGAAATGACATGGTCAATACACTTTTCTATTTGCATTTATGGAACAACAAACATGTTACAATTTTTTTTTTTTGCAATAATAAGAAGGTTCCATATTCACAAGCTTGTGCTAAATGACAAAATTATAACGCATATTCCTAATTTACCTCATAACAATAATTCACAATAAACAGTAATGTACAACTGAGGAATGATGCTTAGTTAGTAAAAAAAAAAAACATTCCTTAACAATTGAGTTAACTACAACCGTCCAATTAACAATGGATATTACAATACTAATATTACTTGCAGAATAAAATAGATTGTTTAATTGTTTTAAAACAAATATGACACCTATAGCTTGAAAGAAAGAATCAAGGATGGTTCACCAATCATAAATAAAAGATATTGTACAAGTTAAGAAAGACTTTTAGAGAAACTAAATTCGAGGTATTACGACAAACTAAGGAATAAAAACACAATAAAAGGCTTGATTTTATATAGTATACCACCAGATATCTTGAGAAATGAACAAGTCTGCTGTGACAAGACAAATACTAATAATCTATGTCATATGACCAAAGACTGAAAATATGGTGAAGAGCCCTTTAATGTAATATATTTTACCACCCATTCAATATATATTTTATTGTATGCTATGCTGTGCTTTTATATTTATAATGTTTGTATTATAGTTATTGTTATTTTCATTCAACTCTCTTGCTCTTGCAGTATTTTTTTCGTGCACATCTCTTTTAGTCCACTATCTTATTTTAATCAAAAAGAGATACTTCAAAATGAACATAAGAACTTCACCGTTTATGTCTTCAACTTCATTTAAATTAAATATAGTAATAGAGAAAAAAAGGCACAGAAAATCCATGCAATTACATCTTTAACTGAGATATCAGATGTGTAGAAATATGTAGCAATTTCTTTCGAATTCTTTAGAGGTTGCATACCTGTGTTTGCCTAGTTCTATTAAATGCAAGCTTTTTTGTATATCTTGTCCATTACTATTCTAACATAGGTCAGTTGAAAGTAGTTAAAACATTTTAGGCACCACTATATACACCCATACTCTGTTTCTAATTTTTTTTTAAAGAAGGACTGATCTCCAACCAAACTGAAGTAACTATACTTGGAAACTATATCAAGTGAAATCTTACTGTTACATTTACCAATACGCTAATGTTTTATTCTTTGTTATATCTTATTTTCTTTGTTAATGACAAATAACACTTAATATGTCTCCAAATAAAATACCAAAGATCGATCTGTTATAAATATAGAACTTAACTTGTAAATTGCTTACAACCTAGTAGAAGCAAACCAACATTAGATATAATATACACCAGCAGAAAAAATATGAAATATTTCATGGCATTATTCATTGTAAATACCAACCACAATAAAATATTTAATAGAGGTAAATATTCACAAACGCAAAACTACCCAAAATATGATTCAGGTAACATATATTAAGAAATGAACTGATGAAAAGGAATCTTTTTTTTTCTTGATGGAAAGGGATGATGTAAAGGAAAATAATACTTCCCTTTTACACTAAATAACTTGCCTCTGACACTTATTGTTTACATGGCTGCCAATGTTCACTATTAATATTAATTGTGAGATAACACTCCTAAAAATCTATATGAATTTCATCAATTATCAGTATAGTAAAACTAAAACTAATAAGAAATATCTATAATAAAAAAAATGTTTTATTTTTAAAAAACAACTATAATAGAAATATAAACTCCATACTTTCAGAGAATATATTCGTGCTCATTAGAATGCTTAAAAAACAAATTTTTGATTTTGAGAAGTTGACTATTTTGCATATTCAACAACCTTTGTTGAGACCATTCAAATAGTAAGCAAAAATTGGAAAACATCTCCTTACTGTCTTTATATGTCCAACTTTGGTTGAAGTCTAGAAAACATTTTACCAGGTTGAATCCCTCAATCACTTGTTTACTTATATTCAGTGGGTACTATTTCGAATATATTTTTAACACTCTTCGAAATTATCCCAAAAAGCAATGAACATAGATTTTTATTTTAAGAACAAAAGGGGTTATGGCTTTTCAGTTATACTCTTATGTTACACATTATGCCCTAAAATAATCAACATCTACACTATTACTTAATCTATTTTGTGTAACTGTGAATCACTTCACACTGTTTGTACTTTATTTCTTTCTCTTCTCCTTGTATTTTTTTGAAATGAAATAAGAAAAAAAGCCAGAGAAAAAAGGGAGAAAAAATTTGCAAGGTCTGAAATAAACTGTTGTGAAGAAAAAACTAGTACTACCAAAAACAAATGGAGGTTAACAAATAAAAACACAAGCCAACACACACCGACATAAACATATACCATATTGGAATCTACTTAATTCGAATATCACAATAATACAAAAGCCAACTTTTAAAAAAGTTCTTCTAACAAGGTGAAACTAAAATAAATATATATGGAAGAAACGTGATATATGAACATGATTAGATTATTTTGTACCTCATGAACCACTAGGACTAATCCAACTATACTTCAATGGTATGTTAAACTAGTAAAAAAGGCATTGTCAATCCACTTTTCCATTTGCATTTATAAACCAACAAACATGTTACAATTTTTTTAGACATCATTTTGATAAATTATTTTTTTTTGTAATAATAGGAAGGTTCCATATTCACAAGCTAGTGCTAGTTGACAAAGATATAGTTATTGTTCCAAAGGTTTCCCACAACAATCATTGTCAATCAACAGTAACATACAGATTGGTAGTAATATTCATTGTGCAAAAACACAACATACCTTAAAAATTCAATCAATTGCAAGTAGCCGTTAAACACTGGGTACTAAAATTCTACATTTACAGGCAGACTAAAAGAAATTGTTTAATTGTTTTTTTTACAAGAGTCACTGCTACGAAATGAATCAAAATAAATCGTGTCTATTTCACTTCATCATAAGTAAAGAATTCTGCCTAACTAACAAAAGTTTTTAGTGAAACTAAATTCGAGATATTATGACAAACTAAGGAATAAAAAAAGACACTAAAGACTGAATTTTTTATACTATTTTTAATTCGATCTTGAGAAAAGAACAACTCTACTGTGACATATCCAGTACTAATAATATATGCCATATTACGAAAACTTTTTAAAGATGATGAAGAGCCCTTAATTGTAACATATTTTACCACCCATTCAATATATGAGTTATTATATGATATGTTATGAGTGGACCACTTTGCTTTTACTATTATAATGTTTGTGTTATATTTAATTTTACTTTCTTTTCTAATAGATTGGTTTGATATTGATATCCTGCATTATTTTTATTTTGGTCTGTTACTGTTAATTTACCTTTTTATGCAAGTTCCTTTTAGTGAATTACGTTATTCTGATCAGCAAGAGTCCTTCAAACACCAGAGGTAGGACATGTAATGTAAAAAAAATTTTTTAATAATACTTAGTCTTTTATGTCTTCAAATCTTTTTAAATAATATATAGTAGTAGAGGTCAACATGAAAAAGAAATCCATTAAATTACATCTTTAACCAAGATATCGGATGTGTAGAAATATGTTGCAATTTCACGGAACTTTTATTAAAATTCCATACTGTTGTTTAAGTACGGTTTTTACAGTCATGCTTTCCTATGTATAGTCTCTACTAATATTCTAACCTATGCTATTTGGAGATGGTTAAAATATTTACCACACCACTATAGACACCCATACTTTACTTTTAATTTTTTTTTTACACAAACTTTTAGTGGAACACCTTAGTTAAACAAATTTACTGGTAAGTTATCTCAGGTAAATTTTTACTCTTAAGTGCATAAGTAGGCTTGGTATCTACCACTTTTCTTATCTTATTCTTCTTGTAGATGAAAAATAACATTTAGCATCTCTCCAAATATAACAGTAAAAAGTGCTCTACTTTTTAATATAGAACATCACTTGTCAAGTAGTTACGAAATATCAGAACAAAGCAACAGGAGATATAATATACACCAGCAGAAAAATGCAAAATATTTCACTGCACAGTCGGTTGTTAATAACAACCACAATAAAATATTTCGTAGAGGTAAATATGCACCAAGTGAAAAGTTAGTCAGAAGGAACACCAAAATTTCTTTAAAAATGAACTATGCATGAAGAGATGGTTTATTCCATAAGAAAAAGTTTCTAACAAAAAATAATGTTCGTTACTTTTTACAATAAATAACTTGCCTCTGACATTTATTGTTTACATGGTTGACAATGTCCACTAATAATAATAATTGTAGGTATAGTACTTCTCCTTAAAAAACTATGATATTAAATCCATCAATTATCTGTATAGAAAAACTAAAACCAATAAGCAATATCTATAACCAGAAAATTGTTTTATATTTTACGATCAACTATGATAGAAATATTAACTGAATATTTTCAGAGAATATCCTTGTTTTCATAAGATTTCATAGATAACAACTTTCGATTCTGAGAATATGAATGTTTTGCATATTCAACAAAATTTGCAAGGATCAATCGACTAATAAATAAATAAAAAAAGGAACGTCTTGAACAAAAATATCCTCACATTGCCACTATATATCCATTTTATTAAATGACTTGAAAACTTTTCACCAGGTTGAATCCTTTAATCATTGGCTTATATATAAATATATATGGTGGATACCATTTAGATTATTTTTAACACTCTGGAACACATCGACATATCATTTCGAAGAACACTGACCATAATTTTTTCTTTTAGAAACAAAATAAGCTATAATTGTTTAAGGTGCATTTTCCTGTCTAATAACACAACTGACTTGCAATTGGTGAAACAGCTGAGGACAACTGTCATGTTATATATTGAGATTATTTCTTCGAAAGAGATATATTTTCTGGCTTCTCTCATACGCAAACCTAATTATATAAAATAAAAAACCTAGTTTTACTGCATTATATATGTATACCGTACGACGCAAGACCTAATAAAAAAAATAAAAAAATAAAAAAAATTAGAAAAAAACACTGCAAAAAAACCGGATTTTCCTTTTTCCCACATCTGCTCGACCATTTTTCTACACCCAATGCACGAACAGCATTTTACTCGGCATTTTTTTCCAACGTTCGCTCATCTATATAGTGTATTTGAAGCAAAATCAACGACTGCCATATAGGGTGCCTCATATTAACTAATGCTATTATCTAAGTGCTAATGTTGGAAGACAACTAGTTTACTAATTATTTTCTTTCTATTATATCTCTCTTGTTTTAGTTTGTTCATGATTCGAACATCATATATTAATAGTATTAGTATTATGCTTTGATCATTAAGTTAAGAACGTTTAATTAATGAAAATAATTGGGATCAGATCAAATAAGTGGTACTTAAAAAACAGCTAATTTAGAAATAAACAATATTTTCATATAATATATTTGAGGTGATTTAATTCAGACAAGCAATAGCATAAATTAAAAAATTGTATTTTACCTATTGGTTCAAGACTGATGTTATGGTTTTTTAAGGGAAATAAACATTTATGCTTTTATAGAAATATATCACAAGAATATCATGTCTAGCGTTTTCACTACAGTAGCATCCTAATTAATATACTTTATAAATATATTATTCATCATATAATTCGTATTTTATTTTTTTTATTTTGTTCATAAATTTTTTCATATTTATCATATTTTAATTCACCAATTCATCTCTTTATTACATACCCTATTATCATTCACCTACAATATTAATATTATCCATATTATATTATATACTCTTGTATGTTTTACTCTTATAATAACCTCTATATACACTATATTTCAATTAATTTTATAAATCCTATTAACATTTTAACATATATTTATATATTTATTTTACTGTTAATGCATAGATATTGATATATATGATTTAAAATATATTAATTATTTTGTTTATTTGATATTCATATATTGTATTTTTATTATTATAGAGAGACAAACCAAACAATTATTATATAATCATATAAATGTAATATTCAAGTATTTAGATATAAAATATACAGTTTATGTATTTCTTTAATATATATTCCAAGCAGTTGAATATAATGAAATAAACGAATATAATATATATGGAAAAATGTAAAATTACCTTAGTTTATTATAATAATAGTAGGCTTTTACAAACGATTAATGGGTGTTATTCACTGGAATAAAATATAAGTTTTACTAGTAGTAAACAAAATATTAGGTAAACGATAACAAAATTTAAATGTTGAATATTCTTTAAAACATAATTTATATAGTATTAAATATATGGTTATTATTATTATAAAATTATTTTGGAATATATTAATAACAAAAGGGTGTAACACTATAAATTAATATAGTAAATGATAAAATACATATAGGTAGAGGAAAAATAGTTTTGATAATATTTCGTTTAATATAAATATACTAATTATCTGTACTTTGTTATTATAATAAATTTTGATATTTATTACACATTTCACCCCAAATTAATCTCTAATCCAAAGATATGTGACAACATTTTGTGCGGGTGGTGAAAATGGAACATTAGCTTTATATTTTAGAAACATTTCAAAGTTGTGAAAGCTGATTTTAAACAAATTTATTCCCTCCTCTTACAGTACTCATCTCTATAAAACCAAAAAGAAAAAACATAGTGAAACCATATTTCTTTGTGATATTTTGTTGTCAATATAATGAGTTGGGAAATTATAAAAGATGTAATGGGGACATTTCTTTGAACAACTGAATACCAATATATATTAATTGGAAATATTTAATTTGGACAAGTATAAGACATCTCGATCGTATGTATATTTGTTACCTACTATATGTGGATGTAACATGTTCCTCTCTCATAATTATATCAGCATTACCATGTTAATATGTGTTATATAATATTTTCTTTTTCACAAAATTCGCAGGCACTAATCGACTAATAATTAAAAATAGGAAAGTCTTGAACAAAAATATCTCCACAGTGCATATACATGCTCCACTTTATTAAATGTCGAGGGTGTATTTCACCAGTTTGCATTCCTTAATCACCTCTTCTCATATATACAATGGTTACTATTGAAAGTACTTTTTACCACTTCTTAAAAAAAACAACACATTTTTTCAAAACACTATGAATGCATATTGTAAGTTAAATAAGATCTTGTTTAAAAAATTGACTAGTTTGAAATTAAGAGGAATAAGTTATTCACTAACTGTTAGTGTTGTAGTTACTGCAGTATTTGTAGAGATTTTATGTTTATACAATTAGAAATCTCTCAATTTATGAACCTTACAAATAAATGTGTGTATCTTTTATTTTACATGTTTTTTCATTAGTAACAAAATCGAATGTTTCGCGTTTGTTTTTTTTTTTTTTTTTTCTCTAGTTTATTTGTTTTTTTCTTGGAGAAATAATATTTCCAAATAAAATTTGAAAAATAAATTTGAGAGAAAAGATAAAGATGATAAAACTAAGTTAACAATACTAAGAACAGAAATGAACACATACATATACACCCACACAAAACTGACACAGAGACACCCAACCACGTCACTATACACAATTCTGGAATCAACAAAACTCAAGGATTACAATGGTATAACTATTTATTTTTCAAAAAATTTTCCACCAAAATACGATAATAGAAACTTTCTATGAGAAAAAGATGCAAAATGAACAGAAATATACCTATCCAAAACCTCTTGAACCAGTGATACTGCCCCTCCAGATTTCATATTTATGTTAAACTAGCCCTGTAGACACTATCAATAACTTTTGTGACATATCTTTTGGGACTACGTGAATATGTTACATGTTTTAGAAAAAACATAGCGGTAGAATGCATTTTCTTTTTCTAAGAATATAGGGTCGCATATATACAAAAACGTATAAGATAAAGTAAAAACAGCAATTCCTTTAACTTCATATGGGTAAACAAATATAGAAAAAGCAAGAAGTCATGATACAGCTATTCGTATTACCATATATGGATACTATGTTATATTATCTACTAACTGGACAAAATGTACTATAGTCACGAAGATGGGTCGCATAAAGAATATCAACACAATATAATTCTATTTTAAACATACGTAACGTTGTTATTACAATGAAAGTGCTGGTGTTGGTACTCTGCTACGAATAATTTGAAACTGGAAAACAACATTGTAATGATTATGATAGAAGATGTTGACGATATTGCACAAATGAAGTACAAAAAATCACACTCTGTTGAAATCCACTCTTCAGAATAGGTCGGGTTGAATTTTTATGTTCAGTAACACAATAGTTTTGCTGTTGGTGAAACAGTTGTAAACAACTGCTGTGATGCATATTGGGATTATTTCTTCGAAAGTGATAAACTTTTCTGCTTTTTTTCATACACATACAAAGTTACATACTGTAATATACTCATTTGTTACTGTAACATTCATGTACACCGTACCGTGTTTTCTTTTCTGTTATCTTATGTTTATATATATATATATCTTTATATTTTTCACTTTTCCATTTCCTTCTTCTTTGAATTTTTTTCTCTTTATATAACTTCAAAACATTTGGTGTTGACTTAACAATATAGTGTATTAAAGCAATATTAACCACTGCCATATAAGGTGCATACTCTAAGTATCCCTTGCATACTTGTTATATTATTGAACCTCTATGTTATACCTTAGACTGTATTCTTAAAAATTATTTCAAAAATATCATATTTAATTCCCACCTCTTATATTTTTTACACACCTGTTGTCATTGTTATTATTATTAACTATATATTGTAATATACTTTTTTTTGATTAAATTTATAAATATTATGATTTTTTAACATATATATTACTGTTAATATAAAGATACGGTGTATATTAAACCTAAAATTTATGGATTATTATGTTTATGTAATACTCATATTGTGTATCTTTTGTTATTATAAAGATCCGTATCAATCAATTTTTTAAAACTATAAAATGTATATATCGTATCATTAGCAATAAAATATACTTTTTAAGAATTTCTTTATTCTATAAAACACACTTAGATAAAATTTTCCATATAAAAGAATATAAAATATATAGAAAAGTATAATATTATGTTAATATATTGCAATAATATAATATATTTACAGTTGATAAGAGTTATTATTCAATTATAAAAAGTAAGAGTATAAATATTGAAAACAAAAATTAAATATTGAATAATAGAGAACATATATTAGGTTTATACTCAATTATATGGTTATTATTACATTATAATATATTTGGGAATATATTAAGGGGGGGAAATATTATCATTATTATACATTAATATATTGTGTTATATAATAAACATAGAAAAAAATAACTTTAATATTATATTACAACTAATGTGTATATATTTTGATAATAAATTTTTTAATACCATTATGAAATATATTTTACTTTAATCGTTTCATATCCCAAACTAAGCTCTAGTTAACAAATTAGGAGCAAGACACTTTTAAGAAAAATTTAGAATAGTGTCCTCAAAATTATAAAAAGTTTGAGAGTAATAAAGACTGACAGTAAACAGGTTTGTTGTTTCTTTTAACTTTACTTCTTTCTATAAAACCAAATATATATTTATATATATATATATATAACAAACCGGTAATTTTTCGTAATAATTGGATAACAAAGTATTAAAAGAGGTAAAAATAACATTTCTTTAAATACCTGATAACCAACCTGTATATTAATAGGGAATATTTTATGTGGACAAGTATAGGACATCGTCATCCTGTGTATAAGTGATTTCTTATATATATGTATAATACTACTATCTCCTGGTTATCTTGAGGGTTTTTTTACAGATATGTATTATAAAAATTTTGTTTTCACTATTTAAAATATTTTATTTAGGTTGTTTAATGTATATTGGCAAGCTTTACAGCAATAAAGCCTAAATCTATATACTCTTCTAACCTTTTCACATTTTGTTTATTTTCCAACATATTCCACTACCTCCCAAGATATCATCCAATTTCAACTTTTGGAAACTAAAGGTCAATTCGATGTAAATACTACATTCACCTCCAGTTTCACCAAACTACTCCGGTGCTTCCCTCAATAAAAGTGTTCCATTCAACTTCTCAACCAAACTTTATGGGGGGTCATCAGCCAAAGTTTTGTCCTATCTGCTCTACTTCCTGAGATAACACTCTTTATTATGGGAAAATTCCCCTAAAATTTGCCGGTCAAAAATAGGCTCTTCCTAGACCTTCTGATGCAAACAAAATGGTACCACACTATTCTGAAATCATTAATTACCCATAATATACTCTTCTTTCCTCAGCAATACCTCATTTATACCTTTAAAACGGTGCATATAAAATATTTCTTCCAAACCCTAAAAATGTTTATCATATCCTAAGAAAGTATCCCATTATTTTTTTGTGTTTTCCGTTTTTTAAAAACCAAACCCTAAATGCTTTTTCGTTCCCGTTTCTTAAAAGTAACTTTTTCTATTTTTTCCTAGGTTTTTTTATCTCCCCGATTCTATTGTATTTCTTTTCTTTTTTTTTGTTGTTCTCCAATTAAAAAAGGCACCCGGGGAACCCCGAAATCTTACAAAAGAAAAAGAACAATAGGTTGATTATTTACTGTGGGTCCTTGTTATTAAAACAATAGATTACACGAAAAAATATTTCGAGGAGTCTTTTTTAAGGTGATATTTTTTGGCGCCATGTTCTCGAAATAAACGAAAAATTTTTTTCGTTTACGAAGATTACCTCGAAGAAGGTTAAAAACAGGAGAAAAGAGGATAGAAAATTGGCAAGGACTGAAAGAAACTTTTGTGAAGATAGAACAAGTACTACTAAAAACAAATGAAGGTTTACAAATAAAAACACAAGGCTACACATACCCACATGAACATATACCATTTTAAAATATACTTAATTCGAATATCACAATGATACAAAAGCTGATTTTTTACAATTCTATTTCAATAAGACAGAACAAAAGTAAATATACATGAGTGATACATGAACATGATTAAATTTCTTCATACCTCATGAACCAGTAGGACTAACCCAACCATACTTCAATGGTATGTTAAACTAGTGAAATGACATTGTCAGTAAACTTTTCTATTTGCATTTATAGAGTAACAAATATGTTACAATTTTTTTTTGAGAAATCGTTTTGATAAAATATTATTTTTGAAATAATAGTATTCACAAGCTTGTGCTAAATGACAAAGTTATAATTAATATTCCTAATTTATCTCATAACAGTAATTCACAATCAACAGTAATATACAACTTAGGAATGATATTTTGTGAGTAAAAAAAAAAAACATTCCTTAACAATTGAATTAACTACAACTGTCCAATTAACAATGAATATTACAATACTAATATTATTTGCAGAATAAAATAGATTGTTTAATTATTGTAAAGCAAATATGACTTCTATAGCATAAAAGAAAGAATCAAGGAAAGTTCATTAATCGTAAATAAAGACTATTGTACAAGTTGAGAAAGATTTTTAGCAAAACTAAATTCGACGTATTATGACAAACTAAGGAATAAAAACACAATAAAAGGCTTGATTTTTTTACAGTATATTTCATTCTATCTTGAGAAATGAACAATTCTACTGTGACAAAACCAATACTAATAATATATGTCATATGACCAAAGATTTTTAAAGATGATGAAGAGTCCTTAAATATAATATATTTTACCATCCATACGATATATATTTTATTGTATGCTATGCTATGCTTTTATTTTTATAATGTTTGTATTGTATTTACTGTTATTTTCATTTCTAACATGATGGTTTGGATTTGTTGTCATGTGTGATTTTTCATTTAACTCTACTGCTCTTGCAGTATTTTTTCGTGCACATCTCTTTTAGTCTATTATTTTATTTTAATCAAAAAATAGGCACTTCAAAAAGAACATAAGAATTTAACCGTTTATGTCTTCAACTTCATTTCAATTAAATATACTAATAGAGAAAAAAAAGCACAGAAAATCCATGCAATTACATCTTTAACTGAGATATCAGATGTGTAAAAATATGTAACAATTTCTTTCGAATTCTTTAGACGTTTCATACCTGCGTTGGCCTAGTTGTATTAAATAAGCTTTTTTGTATATCTTCTCCATTACTATTCTAACATAGGTTAGTTGGAAGTAGTTAAAACATTTTAGGAACCACTATACACATCCATACTCTGTTTCTAATTTTTTTTATAAGCAGTATTAATCTACCAATCAAATTGAAGTAACTATACTTGTAAATTATATCAGGCGAAAGCTTACCGTTACATTTATCAATACGCTAATATTTTATCCTTTGTCATATCTTATTTTTTTTGTTAACAACAAATAACACTTAATATGTCTCCAAATAAAATACCAAAGATCGATCTGTTATAAATATAGAACTTAACTTGTAAATTGCTTACAACCTAGTAGAAGCAAACCAACATTAGATATAATATACACCAGCAGAAAAAATATGAAATATTTCATGGCATTATTCATTGTAAATACCAACCATAATAAAATATTTAATAGTGGTAAATATTCACAAACGCAAAACTACCCAAAATATGATTCAGGTAACATATATTAAGAATTGAACTGATGAAAAGGAATCTTTTTTTTTTCTTGATGGAAAGGGATGATGTAAAGGAAAATAATACTTCTCTTTTACACTAAATAACTTGCCTCTGACACTTATTGTTTACATGGCTGCCAATGTTCACTATTAATAATAATTGTGAGATAACACTCCTAAAAATCTATATGAATTTCATCAATTATCAGTATAGTAAAACTAAAACTAATAAGAAATATCTATAATAAAAAAAATGTTTTATTTTTAAAAAACAACTATAATAGAAATATAAACTCCATACTTTCAGAGAATATATTCGTGTTCATTAGAATGCTTAAAAAACAAATTTTTGATTTTGAGAAGTTGACTATTTTGCATATTCAACAACCTTTGTTGAGACCATTCAAATTGTAAGCAAAAATTGGAAATTTTCGAACAAAAACATCTCCTTACTGTCTTTATATGTCCAACTTTGGTTGAAGTCTAGAAAATATTTTACCAGGTGGAATCACTCAATCACTTGTTTACTTATATTCAGTGGGTACTATTTCGAATATATTTTTAACACTCTTCGAAATTATCCCAAAAAGCAATGAACATAGATTTTTATTTTAAGAACAAAAGGGGTTATGGCTTTTCAGTTATACTCTTATGTTACACATTATGCCCTAAAATAATCAACATCTACACTATTACTTAATCTATTTTGTGTAACTGTGAATCACTTCACACTGTTTGTACTTTATTTCTTTCTCTTCTCCTTATATTTTTTTGTGAAATGAAATAAGAAAAAAAGCCAGAGAAAAAAGGGAGAAAAATTTGCAAGGTCTGAAAGAAACTTTTGTGAAGAAAAAACTAGTACTACCAAAAACAAATGGAGGTTAACAAATAAAAACACAAGCCAACACACACCGACATAAACATATACCATATTGGAATCTACTTAATTCGAATATCACAATAATACAAAAGCCAACTTTTAAAAAAGTTCTTCCAACAAGGTGAGACTAAAATAAATATATATATAAGAAAAGTGATATATGAACATGATTAGATTTATTCGTACCTCATGAACCAGTAGGACTAATCCAGTCATACGTCATTGGTATGTCAAACTAGCATAATGACATGGTCAATATACCTTTATATTTGCATTTATAAACCAACAAACATGTTACAATTTTTTAAACATCATTTTGAGAAATTATTATTTTTCCAATAATAGAGAGTTCCATATTCACAAGCTTGTACTAGTCGACAAAGATATAATTATTTTTCCAAAGGTTTTGCACAACAGTCATTTGCAATCAACAGTAACATACAAATTGGTAGTAATATTCAGTGTGTAAAAACAACATACCTTAAAAATTCAATCAATTGCAAGTAGCCGTTAAACACTGGGTACTAAAATTCTACATTTACAGGCAGACTAAAAGAAATTGTTTAATTGTTTTTTTTACAAGAGTCACTGCTACGAAATGAATCAAAATAAATCGTGCCTATTTCACTGCATCATAGATAAAGAATTCTGCCTAACTAACAAAAGTTTTAGTAAAAATAAATTCGAGATATTATGACAAACTAAGGAATAAAAAAAGACACTAAAGACTGAATTTTTTATACTATTTTTAATTCGATCTTGAGAAAAGAACAACTCTACTGTGACATATCCAGTACTAATAATATATGCCATATTACGAAAACTTTTTAAAGATGATGAAGAGCCCTTAATTGTAACATATTTTACCACCCATTCAATATATGAGTTATTATATGATATGTTATGAGTGGACCACTTTGCTTTTACTATTATAATGTTTGTGTTATATTTAATTTTACTTTCTTTTCTAATAGATTGGTTTGATATTGATATCCTGCATTATTTTTATTTTGGTCTGTTACTGTTAATTTACCTTTTTATGCAAGTTCCTTTTAGTGAATTACGTTATTCTGATCAGCAAGAGTCCTTCAAACACCAGAGGTAGGACATGTAATGTAAAAAAAATTTTTTAATAATACTTAGTCTTTTATGTCTTCAAATCTTTTTAAATAATATATAGTAGTAGAGGTCAACATGAAAAAGAAATCCATTAAATTACATCTTTAACCAAGATATCGGATGTGTAGAAATATGTTGCAATTTCACGGAACTTTTATTAAAATTCCATACTGTTGTTTAAGTACGGTTTTTACAGTCATGCTTTCCTATGTATAGTCTCTACTAATATTCTAACCTATGCTATTTGGAGATGGTTAAAATATTTACCACACCACTATAGACACCCATACTTTACTTTTAATTTTTTTTTTACACAAACTTTTAGTGGAACACCTTAGTTAAACAAATTTACTGGTAAGTTATCTCAGGTAAATTTTTACTCTTAAGTGCATAAGTAGGCTTGGTATCTACCACTTTTCTTATCTTATTCTTCTTGTAGATGAAAAATAACATTTAGCATCTCTCCAAATATAACAGTAAAAAGTGCTCTACTTTTTAATATAGAACATCACTTGTCAAGTAGTTACGAAATATCAGAACAAAGCAACAGGAGATATAATATACACCAGCAGAAAAATGCAAAATATTTCACTGCACAGTCGGTTGTTAATAACAACCACAATAAAATATTTCGTAGAGGTAAATATGCACCAAGTGAAAAGTTAGTCAGAAGGAACACCAAAATTTCTTTAAAAATGAACTATGCATGAAGAGATGGTTTATTCCATAAGAAAAAGTTTCTAACAAAAAATAATGTTCGTTACTTTTTACAATAAATAACTTGCCTCTGACATTTATTGTTTACATGGTTGACAATGTCCACTAATAATAATAATTGTAGGTATAGTACTTCTCCTTAAAAAACTATGATATTAAATCCATCAATTATCTGTATAGAAAAACTAAAACCAATAAGCAATATCTATAACCAGAAAATTGTTTTATATTTTACGATCAACTATGATAGAAATATTAACTGAATATTTTCAGAGAATATCCTTGTTTTCATAAGATTTCATAGATAACAACTTTCGATTCTGAGAATATGAATGTTTTGCATATTCAACAAAATTTGCAAGGATCAATCGACTAATAAATAAATAAAAAAAGGAACGTCTTGAACAAAAATATCCTCACATTGCCACTATATATCCATTTTATTAAATGACTTGAAAACTTTTCACCAGGTTGAATCCTTTAATCATTGGCTTATATATAAATATATATGGTGGATACCATTTAGATTATTTTTAACACTCTGGAACACATCGACATATCATTTCGAAGAACACTGACCATAATTTTTTCTTTTAGAAACAAAATAAGCTATAATTGTTTAAGGTGCATTTTCCTGTCTAATAACACAACTGACTTGCAATTGGTGAAACAGCTGAGGACAACTGTCATGTTATATATTGAGATTATTTCTTCGAAAGAGATATATTTTCTGGCTTCTCTCATACGCAAACCTAATTATATAAAATAAAAAACCTAGTTTTACTGCATTATATATGTATACCGTACGACGCAAGACCTAATAAAAAAAATAAAAAAATAAAAAAAATTAGAAAAAAACACTGCAAAAAAACCGGATTTTCCTTTTTCCCACATCTGCTCGACCATTTTTCTACACCCAATGCACGAACAGCATTTTACTCGGCATTTTTTTCCAACGTTCGCTCATCTATATAGTGTATTTGAAGCAAAATCAACGACTGCCATATAGGGTGCATACACAGAAGGCTGGTATCGACTATCAAGAAACATTTGCTCCTGTAGTACGTTATGATTCCGTACGAATATTCTTAGCATTAGCTGCTCTTCTCGGTCTTCGTGTACATCAAATGGATGTTGACACAGCATTTCTCAATTCAAAAATGGCTGAACCTGTATATGTTCGTCAACCACCAGGTTTTATAGATCCTGTTCATCCTGATTACGTGTGGAAGCTTTACGGGGGTATGTATGGACTAAAGCAAGCCCCACTACTTTGGAACACACATATCCATAAAACCCTTTCACAACTGGGCTTCAATAGACACGACGGTGAATATGGTATTTACTTCAAGAATTATGAAAATGGAAAAGCTCTGGTTGCCTTATATGTGGATGATTTGTTGATTGCCTCACCAACAGAAGAGATCATGAAAGATATCAAATATGGTTTGTGCAAAAGTTACTCAATGAAAGATCTCGGTCCTGTTTCCAAGTTCCTTGGAATGAATGTTCATCAAGATGGTAATAACAAAGTAACTATATCAATGAAAGATTATATTGTCAAGGCTGCTCAGAGTTGCAATATTGACCTGAATAGAAATGTCTGTTGTCCATTATCTGCTTCAACAAATTATTTTGATGAAGAATCACCAAAAATTAAAAATATTACAGAATATCAGAGTGTTGTGGGTCAGTTGTTGTTCGTAAGTAATGTTGGACGTCCTGATGTAGCACATTCGGTACAGTTATTGTCTAGGTTTCTTAAGGATCCCAGAGAAGTACATATGAAAGGGGCTTATAGAGTTATGCAATACCTCTATAATACAAAAAATATGGGTTTGGTCTACAGTAAGCAGGAAAATAGAATACTTGAAGGATACTCAGATGCATCTCATGGAAATAAAAATGATTTGAAATTTGCAACTAGTGGTTTCATAGTAAAATTGGCCGGTGGTGTGGTGACTTGGTCTTCCAAGAAAATAACGAGCACAGTATGTTTGTCTTCCACAGATGCAGAATATATTTCAGCAAGTAATACCAGTAGAGAATTAATATGGATAAAAAATATGTTACAACATATAGGAGTGAAATTAGATCTGATAAATTTATGGATAGACAGTAAACCTGCAATACAAGTAACGAAAAACCCAGTGTTACATTCAAAAATGAAACATGTAGGACTTCATTATCATTTTGTAAGACATCAAGTTGAAAAAGGAATCATTAATGTCGGGTATGTTAAAACAAATGAACAGATAGCAGACATCATGACAAAAATATTGTCAAGAGAGATTTTCGTTACAATATGCGATAAATTTATGTCTTATATAAAATGAGAATTTGGTTTACGGGGGTATGTTAAAAGAAATATAATCATTAGGGTTAATCCAAATTCTTCGTGAATAGTGATGATAGAAATGAAAATTTTATATAAAAGGTGAGGCCAGATATGTACATTAGATTTTGTATACAATATATGTATATAGTACTTCATACATAGAGAAAAGTAAGGGAACACATTATAATACCACAAACATACTATTATAAGTGTAATTATTAATATAATTATAATACCACAAACATACTATTATAATACTATTTTATCTTTAACAATAAGTTTATCTTCATACCGTTACCATGGAATCAATTAGAATTTTTAATACTGAATTATTATTTCAACATATTAATATCCTATGTATATATTATTCATATCTTGTATTACCTATAATTGTATGATATACTGAATATTTGTATGGAATTATTATATATTGGCTGTATATTTTATTTTCAAAGATTAATATGTATAGTTTAAATCATATTTTTTATATATATTAAATAATATTAAACTTACCTTTAAAGGTAATTCTCGATGTTTCAAATATATTATATAAATAATATTGTATATTGTAATTTTCATATTTACAAACATAATTTTGTTTTTCAAGATATTTCGTGTAATAATAATAATATTAATTACTATTAACAAATAATTTAAACAATATATTAAAAATTATATTCGAAATCTCTAAATATATTTATATACATGAACATTGAACAAATCTTATTTTAAGATATCTTTATTGATTAAAGATTTAATAGTTGTATCTAATAAATTTTTACAAACCTTTTCAATTTATATATATATATATAATTGTTTTATTTATGAATATCCTTACAAAAATTATATATAATATATTGAGTTGAATATAACTTTATTGAAATTATAAAGTTAGAATTTGTTGAGAATGAGCGCCTGTAGTCATTGGATATATAGTAAACATTCTCAATATTATATTTATTAGATCTAGTATACAAAAATTATAATAAAGTTCTTCCCTTTCTTTCTCTATATACAACGTAGAAGTAATAATATACAAATATTGTAAATAAGACAAAAAGAATGGATGATGAATTCCTTGGCTTTATATATGTTAATATTAAGCCATTTTCCTCTACGAACAGTAAGATATTTAATAAACAAACTCAACAACATTTCGTGACATCGCAACAATTATTAGTCAACAATTTATCGTTTCGCGTGTGCTAAAATCTTATTGTTCTATTTATTTCGTTCCATAACATTATATTTCAACAGAATTATATACCTTTTTTATATATAGTATAAGATATTTTACATTAATATATTTATATATATTAATATTCCCTACATCTAGTGTTCTTATATTAAACATATTAATTATGTTATATATCTTTACGTTAATATATAATATATTGTGTATACTTTTTAAATAAGTTAATATTGATATGTTATACATTAAATAGTTTTAAATTAATAGGTAAATATTTAAATTTCAAATATATTTTTAATAATATATAAAATAGTATATTATTTGCTGGAATTATTACCATAATTAAAATTATTAAAGAAGTTTTTTCTTGAGAGAAAAGAATATTATGGTACAAAGTTTATATGTGATGTATGGGTGTAGAGATATGAGTTTCCAAGAAGAACATTTTGTTTTTTGAAAATAAAAATTTTCAAAGATAAAAAGAGAAAAAGTAAAAGAAGAGACTTATTTATTTATTCATACTATATACATATACATATATATATATATATAATTGCTAGATAAGAAAGAAAAGCCACATATAACTAAAAAATCTAATGAGTTCAAGTCGTAAGGCCACAGGCGTCCAGTATTATTTATATTTAATATCATATATAGGAATATCATATTAATTATATGAAATAATATTGAAACTAAGTTTACTTATTACAATGTAAATTAAACTTATATAAATATTTTTAATATCTCTATCTTGATTGATATAAATATTAAATTTTTACATCTTTATATATTATTTAATATATTTTCAATATAATATATTACTCTTGATATATATATTAAACCATGAGAATTCTATACTATATAATAGTTTATATATATATATATTAAAAATAAATAATTTATATGTCTTTAATCTGGTAAAATATTTTATTAATATTGTCATTATATGTATATTATTATATATTATTTTAATATATTTTATTTACTATATATATATATATTAGGCGTATTATGTAACATATAAATAGTAAATATCCCATATAATAATGATATTATATATTATATATATTACATATTTTATTATATATTAATATACCTATCGAAATTTATATAAATATGTAATGACATATAACTAGCACCTAACCAATGCTGATTAGTCTCAAAATATTGTTCCCCTTCCCATCATCATGATAATAATATATCGTCTTTCTACGAATTTATTAAACTTTTATTTTCTTTACCTATATCTTTTAATTTGATCGGACTTCTTCTATAGTTAGTAACAAGTGTTGAAAAAAAATTACATATCATATTACTTTATAAATTCCTTGTTTCTTTCAAAGAGATATATTATGTTCTTTTATTTTAGTATCCATTTCCAATTCTAATGTATGACAGAGAGAAATAATAAGAAAATTTTAAATATACATTCTCTATATCTTATGCACCTTTGTATCACTTCTCACTCTTACCAGTCAAAAAAATTGCCCTATCCTTTATCATTTCCCTCTTATATTCCTTCTTTTTCCTATACATTATCTTTAGAATAATTAATCTGAACCAAATATGCTAATGGGACATCTTATATAATATCAGACTTTAAATTATAATAATACGTTATTTGTCATACGATAGTGCATTTGTAAATGGCAAAAGCTATCTAAATTTTTAAACAATGAAATACCAAACATAAGAAGGTTTTTCTTTCTATAAAATATTTCACTTGTAACATAAATAATATGACAAAACACCCAACACCAGGTATACATCCCAATAGATAATTCAAATACTTCCTCACATCATTAGTCTTCAAATACCAATCACCTCACTATCATTGTAATATTTCAAAGTTCCCAGCAATCAAAATTAGATAAGAATTTCTTGTTCTATATCAAGGTTTTAAATCAAGCAGTTTTTTTTAAGAATTATCAAGGAATCAGTATTATTTGGTTTATTAATTTCCTTTTTTCTTATCAAAGCTCATAAGAGAAGATTAAAAACATATTATTAAATCGTAAGTGTGTATATCCAACAGAGTTCATTAGTAGTAGCACATAACAACTATCTTTCTTTAGAAAAATAAATTATATAATAAGAGCATTTACCTCATAAAAAAACAATGAAAAAAAAGAGTAACAATATGGGTGTGTGTCATATTTTAGAATAATGGTAAAAAGGTTCTTTTTCACAAATACATTTTTCAATCCTCATAGATTAGATGTAATAAGTCCCATCCTGGATTAATTAAATTCTTTTAATATAGAAGGATTAATTTTTGTTCTACCCGATTTTTCATTTATGAGTAACTCATATTCTATTTTTCTATTTAATTTCTCCAAGATAAGGAATACAACACGTTCATTCTTTATTATGCGAGAGACCTCAAAAAGATTAGATTAGATTATGTCATCTCAAATCTCAAAATATTTTGGTCCTTAATATAGCAATTCGTCTTACCCAAGGAGCATATATACTCATAAAATTCTTTACAAATCCTTTGTGCATTTTTACATTTCTCTTTATAAAGAATAGTTTGATACTTGATCGATATTTAATCTTATAATGTTTGCCCCTCTTCCTCGTAATTTGATAGTGTAATATCACCTAGAATACAGTGTAACATTGTTATATCAGTCGTTCTGAATTGGGTGTTCACAATAAACAAGGTACCACTTTAAATAAATCTGCAATATGTAGCCAATTGTATTAAAATGAATTCGTTCTATTTAATAGTTGGATAAAAATTAGGGATATCTCTTTTGCTGTCATATAAAAAACTAAAATATTAATGAAGAAGCAAAAAGCACATATCTTTGAATAACAGATTATAGATTCGTGTTACCTTTAGATTACCAACCTAGAGAAATATGGAAAACTTATAGCTAAATTAGTTTGGCGTCTATCATACACATAGGGTGTCATTTAACAACTTACAGTTCTCTAAATATCTTTCCTCTTTATTTCTTATTCTTGCATAGTCATTCACTGCTTTATCTTATTTATTAATCTATCAACTACACCTCTTTTTTTTATAGAGGGAAGACAAACTTCACAAACCACTAACAAACCTCGAAACACTCTGAAAAACACAATAAAATATTCCAGACAAATCCCGAGGGAAAAAAAACCGGAGAAGTGAAAAATACAAACTCTAAACAATGGAAGCAAAATATATTGTTATTGTACATCTTTCGAGAAAAAAAAATATTTTATCTTAAAGAGAAAAGAGAAAGAAAACAAAAATAATGATACTGTTCTGATCAAACAACGCTTTACCATTAAAACAAGCATATATATATTTCGAACTATATCAATATACATCTTTTTACAATTAACTATAATCAGTAATCATAATAGTATAACAACTTAAATTCCCAAACTCTGCTTTCCCAACATGATACAAAGACAAGTCGAAATAAAAAAATTAATTAAAAACGTGAACATGAATAAATTTATTCACATCTCATAAAATAACAGCAGTAACCCATCCAAGCTTTACACTCCTGTTAATTTACCAATATGGAAATAACCAATGACTTCGTTGCATACAGTTACGGAACTATGCCAATGTTGCAATATTTTAAAATTTCATTCGCACTAGTATATCTTTTTTCAAGAATAGAGACTATTATCTCTATGAAAACATGCTAGATAGCATAGCTATAACTATTATTCAAACATAACTTACCACAGAAATTAAATATCAATAATAACGTAAAGCATAGGTACAATTTTACTACCATGTGTAGACACAGTGTTATAATAACAGCCTACCACATATTCTTTTGTCTTCCGGTAATATAAAAAATGAACCTGAGTAATAGATATAAATATTAATAGGTTCTTCATATATCTAACTATGAGTTTTAATATCATGATAATTGAATGGTGTAATGAGAAAAGTGATTATTTTAGAAATTACATTCTTAAATTTATACTCCTTTCCTGATATGTGGTAAAATAAATTGATATCTATTATCTACAAATAAAATAATATGATCGTATATTTTCCTAAAGAGTGTTATAAAGGAAAAGTCTTCGAATTCAGTACTATATTGTGGATATTTTTGTAAATGAGGGAGTCTCTCTAAGTGGTAAAAGTATATTTATCAAATATGTTGAAAGAGACAGATATAAGATGGTTCATTAAACCATTTCTAATAATCTTCTGATTTACAAATAGAGTAAAGTAAAATGATAGCACATTCCTTTTTTTAAAAAAAGTTTTCATTTTTAATTACTGAAGATTCGTATTTACTATTGCTGTGAGTCAAGTAGTAATTTTGGCAGACAATAACTTTACCAATTACTTTATTTCTATTATATCTTTTTTACTATCATATGTTCATGATTTGAACATCATGTATTAATATTAACAGTATTGTGTTTTAACCATTAAATTAAGAAAATTTAATTAATGAGAATAGTTGGGATCAGACCAAATAAGTGGTACTTAAAAAACAGCTAATCTACAAATAAACAATATTTTCATATATAATATATTTCAGATGATTTGGTTCAAATATACAATAATCAAAATTCACAATTTTGTATTTTACCTATTTGTCCAAGGTTGATGTTACACTTTTTTAAAATAAATGAACCTTAATGCTTTTAAAGAAATATCCCACAAGAATATCATGTCAAGCTTTTCCAACAAAGTAGCAACATAATTAATATCCTTTATAAATATATTATTCATCATATAATTAGTATCTTTTTTTTTCATTAATTATAACATCCTATCAAGGACTTCTTAAACCACAAAGTCATGTCCATAATAACCACAAAATCCAGGTTTGTAAGGTAGTCGCATAGAAAAATACGGCAAACGCGGTATTTTTCTATGTTAAGTAGCAGTCAATAAATAGTAAGGTTAATTTAATTTTTTTTTTTCTCTCTCTCTCAAAAAAAGGCTCTTATTCGACCTTAACTATTGAAAAAAACAGTTTGGTAATAAAGGTTATTTAAAATGAAGGAAACTCAACATAGATTGATTATATTGAATAGTGTGTATAACCAAATTAACAGACTATTACGAAAAAAAAAACCAATCCAGTGTATTTCACTTTTATATTGTTCTATTAGTAAAAGTAGTAAAAATATTAAACACAATTAAACAACAGTATGTTTCTACTATATACATGTATATATCACACAGCTGTATACTTAGAAACGTACCATTCTAATAGTAGGACAGACACACACTCCGCACCTGTTCAATGTCTTCGAGCGCAAGTCCCCGCTTCCTGTAAACAATAGAATTTAATAATTTTAAACAATAAGGAATGTCAGAGTTGAATTAAAGAAAAAGACAAAAGAACGCGTTTTATTCTTGTCTATTGTTCTTTTGGCTCAATAGTTTCCCAAACGGAAATATTTGAGATCTTGATCTTTTTGTTTCTTTAATATTTGAAAAAAAAAAATACATTTCTTTGAATTTTCATTTATTCTCCTTTAACTTTACAATATCCAATACAAATATTTGTTTCTAGAAGTATATTAATTGCATTATTATTATATTGTTAAATATCCTTTTATGTCTCCCTTCCCCTCAGGACAAATATACGTTTCTGTCGAACTATCTCTTTAGAACAATATAGTATAATCACTATTTTGGTACATTAAAAGCATATACTATAACTTGTAATATATTAAAAAAAAAAAAAAAAAAAAAAAAAACTATTGTTTGACATAATCACCAGATTTGGCCATTTTATTTTAATGGTTTTCTTTGCACTAAAAGAGTGTCTGTCACGCTTAGTTCACTTTCCCCTTCCCCCTATTATTTCATTTTCACATACATTAAATGAGTACTTTGTTGACATTTGAAACCCACATAACATAATAGGTTATTTTTGTGAAAATTTTATTAGACACATTTTTTCTCTATTTCTTAATATCTTCTCTTTTGCTGCATTGTTCGGTATTCTATTTATTATGACAATCACAAACATTTATTTGACTTATCAGCGTACCTCTTCATTTCAATTACTTTGAAATAGCATGTTTTCTTTTTCTCTTTTTAAATCTTTTTGAACAATAAAAGAAAGAATAACCATTTGAAAACTGTACAGAAATATATCAGATTAATATTAAAGAGTCATGACTCCTGTGGTCCAGTGTGTCTAAAGAAAGAGGTGTTCTTCAAAATAGCAATTATTTGTACTCTATAATACTGTTTATACACCATATATTTTCTTTCCCCTCTTGTAGTCCTCTCATTTCTTAAAAATTTTGATGATTAAGAAAAATATCAAACTTGTTTGTTTTTTTTTCTAGTATAACCTTACTTTCCTAATTTTTTTTAGAAGACATACAATATCAACAACTCTTTCTTTTTCTGTGAAAGGTGGAGAGAACTTTATTTTAGTGGAAAGTTTCCCATTTTCTTCTATTGATTCAAAAAAAGGGAAAAAAAAATGAGAAGAGGAGAATAGTGTTGTATGATGATATTTTTTTATAGAGAGGTTAAATAATATAGAGCCATATCCATTAACATTTTTTTAGTATTAACAATTCAAGTGAAAAAGCGTCTCCTCCTCTTTTTATTAATTTCGATTAGTATCAGCTGATATCGAGCCTCTTTTATTTTTTTTTTGTGTAAAAATTCATATATTCCCAAATGTATAAAAGGTGAACTTTTATGATTAAAATCTTTCTGACTTGTCTTCTTGAATCAGTGCCATTTTTTTTTCTTTTATTACCCTTAATTAAAAAAAATAATAAACAACCATAAAGAAAAAAAAAACTGTTATAATCAATTTAAAAGGTTTCTGACTTGGCTCAGTGAAGAATTCAAATAAGCAATTTGTTTCGTCCCTCCCTTTGTGTTTTAAAAACAACAATAATGTTTTCGAGAAAAAACAATATTTTTCCACTGAGAGGAAAAATTGTCATGCTTTTTTTAATTTTTAGTACCCTCTTCAATCTCTCTTTGGCTAATATTCCAGTTGTTGGATGTAGAATGCCAAGGTTTGGTGCTAGAGCTATGTTTTATGAATACCCAATTAATGATAAGGAGAGTATTAACAATCCAGATTTCCTTTTAAGTGGCTACACTAAAAATATATACTTAGGTGTGGTAGACGAAGTCAAGAATATTTCTTGGGATTCAGGTTGGCCTGCAGTTGTGTATCCATATGGATTTAAAAATCTTCCAATTACCAATTTCTTAGTGGCACTGACCGGTTTTTATCGTGCCCCACAAACTGGGCTTTTCAGTATATCTCTAAAAGCAGATGATTTCGTAGCTCTCTACGTGGGTAAAGATACTTTAAAATCTTATTGTAATATCCAACAATACGACTTCTCTGCTGATGAGCTCGTACTCTCTAACAATTGTTTAGAACCAAAAACTAAAAGTATTTATATGGAAGAGGGACGTTATTATGCAATTAAAATTGTGTACATTAACTATATGGAAAGAGGAGTCTTAAGTGTTGATCTGATTAAACCTGATGGTACAGTAAATGCCGGGCTTACTGAAAACCTATACTGGATGCCACCAAGAACTGTGGGGCCTAATCCAGCTTATTTTGTTACTAAGTATTTGACATCTACTGTTTCTTCTCTCCCAGATTTGACCGCCCCAACTACTGTTTCTACAAGTACAACTACACACTGGGTAAGTTCTAATGAAATACCAGTTGATGTTATATATTTTGTTGAAGAGCCAATATCTACAACTACATCCACCACCACTACAGACGTTTCTGTGTCAAGTACTTCTACTTACATGACCCCCGTTACCAGTAGCATTGGATATTCAACTACTACAGATGTTTCTGTACCAATCACTTCTACTTACACTACTGTTGTTACAGGCAGCTTCGGTTCTTCATCTCCTCAAGTTTTCTTCAACTTTGATGTTGAGGTGGAGGTAAGGTATTGAAAATTCTAACTGATTTTCTGGTAATAGTTTGTTATTAACTATTTGATATTGAAAAATATTTCCATTGTGTTTTATTTTTTATTAAAAATTGTTTTGTTATATTTGTATTTCTCTCTATATTGGTAATCTAATAAAAAAAAAAAATCATAAAATGGTATTTGGATGCTTGTAACACAAAAAAAAAAATTGAAAAAATGTTAAAAAACGTGACAAAATAGTAAAAAAAAATTAAATGTATTGTAAAAGAAATTTAATAGGAATAGCAAAACACTTTGTATTTTGTTTTCGAACCTAGTTTATATATATATATATATATAAAGTATTTTAATAAAAGCAAGCTCCATTTACTTAATAAGTTATGTCGTAAATAATAAAAATATATAATTTAATATTTTCCAAAAATAGACGACAAATTGAAGTTTGTTGAGTTCCTCAATGGTGTATGAGTGGTATTATAGTTAGTTGTTCTTTTTTTTTTAGAAATAAGAAAATTTCTATATATATATATATTATTCAAAAGATTTGATGGGCTGATATTAGATCTATTTAAAGAAGAAAATTTTGACTCCTTTTTCATCACTTTTATGGAAGAATTTACTTTAACCGTAAAACTCATATTTTCTTTCATTATTAGTAGAAAAAAAAAAAACAACCTCCAAATACTCTACACACAACGAAATCTTCAAATGTTCAAGTACCAGCTACAGATACTTACACGACTTTTATTTAACAGGAAATATTGATTCTTTCTCCCCTGAAAATGGCAGCGTTACATATACTGTCCTTCAATTAAATTTCACTTTTTTCACTACTGTATCTGTTACAAAGAATACTTTTAGTGTGACAATTACTTCGGAGGAAGGAACATCTTTTACCGCTAATGCCTTAGAACCATTACCTGTGGGTGTGAGTACATCATATACAGTCGTAACAGATACTGCAAACACACCTAATATTACAAATACTACTTATCCAAAGGGTGAAAATGCATCACTAACTGTTTTTGTGATAATGTTTAAGAATAGTGACACACTGGTGTCTGGTAACTACCATGCTGAGAATTCATGTTTTTTAACTTCAAGTTCGATAAATGTTTCACAGTCTTACAGTTAGTTAGTAACAAATATTAGTGCAGTTAAATATATATATTGTCGCACAAAAATCGGTTGCAAACGCTGTAGCCTCTGCTTGTAGTATAACTACATTAAATGTTTTTTAGGAAGAGTCATACTGGACACTTACAAAGAAAATTTTAAATGGTAGGGTGACGATAAAAGTCACACATAGTCAAGAAAATAATATCATACAATAGGATTAAGAGGAAATAACTTTTAGTGGATGCGTAAAAAATTTGTAACAGGGTATCTCATTTAGGAGTAAGTATTTCGGTTCTAGTCAATCTTTAAGTTTACCAAAAAAAAAACTTTTTAGTCTTTATCCATCTATTATATAGAGAAAGTAACCTCATATTAAGGTTTTAAGGTATTCAACTAGTTCATACATGTTTAAAGCAATTTCTTAAGATAAATATATATATATATCTTATATTTAAAATTACCCATATCTTCTCCAGATTAGTACTAGTCGTAGATAGGAAAAAAAAAAACAATTTGTAAAGAAGTATGTTAGAATTGCTCTAGAAATATTATATACTTTTAAAAGAACATTTTACTTATATTGAAAACTGCAACTTTTTAAAGAAAACAGAGAAAAAGTGTTTGTGTCTTTATTTTTCAATGGTAACAAGTTAGAATCTTGATTCTTATCAAAATAGTGTCAAAATATTTAAAGGTACTTTAATTGAAGGAAGTTTGATTTGCAGGTAAAGAGTATTCTTCTGCTTGGAGACTAAATTAATCTAAAAACCATATTCAGTTTCAATACACCTATTAAATAATAAGACGTCACAATCTATCATGTCGACTTTGTTTTGCCAACATATTAAATATTCGTTGTATCATATTAAAACGATTTTCAGAATATTTTAATATTGCACTGGAATATTAGAAATTGAAAAATGATACGTTATATTATTATATTACTTTTAAGTTTTAAACTAACATCTTTAATGCTATATTAAAGGAGAGTATATTACTATATAAAACTGGAAAAAAAAAAAGAAAACACTTGTATACATATTCATTAGAAATTAAAAATATAATCAACTTATCAAACAAATAGGAGTACAATGCTATAATTGATGATAATAAATTGTTTAAAATTGTTCACATTGTTAAAAAAACACATTTAAGATATTAATAAATAAATACTTTCAAAGAATGAAAGTAAATATTATTGAAAATGACAAGAAAAAAACAATATCATATAGAGAATATTAATATATTTATACGAGAACAACATTACCTCTGGGTTGTTCAGATATGGTACTTTTCTTTTTATGATTATATCCAGCAGCAAAAAAAAATTGAGTAAGGTATTATTACGAACATGGTGATTATATGGAAGTAATTAGTTTCGGCAAATAAAGTAGAGCAAGAATTTTTTAAATAAATTTTAAATATCATAGTGAATATACCCATTGGCAAGTTTTGAAAATTTTATGGAAGAAATGAATATAACCTGGTGAAGAAGAATTTGAATTTGAACTTAAGGAAAGTCAAAGGATCCTTGAATACATGAAGATAAAAGTACAATGGTTATGAGAAATATTTAACGATATAGAAAGGTTCAAATGTCACGAACCCTGTGATGGTGTATACTTATTCACAAAGTTAGGATTGTTTGAAATAGTTACTTATAGAACCAATAAAACAAACAAAAAAAAAAATAAAATAAAATCGAACCAGAACAGTATCATTATTATAAAATTTCAGATTCTATTGGTATATTTATTGATCCGGGGACAGGATTTACACAGAGACATGGAACGCACCATATAAGACGCATGTTTCTATAAACTAGTACCAAATGGATACAAATAGTTTCATTTACAATTCCACTTGCAATATGCAACTTAAGTAGTAGATATTTATATATTGATAAATGTATATAATTATATTCAAATATTTGATATATCTGATGTTTTTATTTTCTTACTTTGCATTCTCGTGAGTCCAAAATTTCTTGTGACGTGCCTTTCATTCAAAAAAAAATCAGTTTGTTTTTTTTTTTTGTTGTTTTTTCATTCTGAGACAAATTTGAGGACCCCTCGAAATTAATTGCAAGCATTTACTAAAAATAGAAAAGACACAAATGGAAGGAAACAAACATGGTTAAACATATTCATAAAATATACATACATACACTTTCCACTGAGTATGTTAGTCGTGTTTCATATGGTATTGTATACTTTTTTTAATATCAAAGATTAACAATAATAAGATAGCTTTTTTTTATTATTTTCTTTTTTCCTTCGCTTACTCTTTTCTCTTGATTGCAACATCAGACCATTGGAAGTTTTTACGTTTGTTATTTTTTATACGCCGATAGAGACTCTAGATATAAAACATTTCTATTAATAAAATATCCAATTTAGGTTTTAATTTATCCTCTACCGCAGTGTCGACCGCAAATCTGTAACAATTCCATATTGGGCAGGAATGTCGAACCAACAGCATGTGGTCAATCAAACAGTTATGCAAGAACAACAACAACAACAATCTCTCAGTCAAGAACAACCAGTTATTAATAGAGTACGAACAGCTGCAGTTGGAACACCCGTGAAAATTTGTGCTAAATGTAATAAACCAATTTATCCTGAGAGTAATATAAATCATGGAACTTTAAAAGCTTTAGGCAAATATTACCATGAAAAGTGTTTTACTTGTCACGACTGTCATAAACCACTAAAACCTAAATTCTTCCCATTTCAAGAAAAGCCAAAACAAGATCCTATATTACTTTGTCAATACCATTATTTTAAAAGACATAATCTACTTTGCAAAGTGTGTGATAAGCCACTTCGAGGTTTATATTATACCGCCTTTGGGGGACGCTACGATGAAGAACATTTTTCATGTACAATTTGTAGAGAACCATGTGGTGTCCAAAAATGTTTTATGTTCGAAAATAAACTATACTGTAAATTTCATTTCCTAAAATTTTTTTCTAAACGTTGTAAAGGTTGTAATTACCCTATAGCAGATCAATATATTGAATTTCCAAAGGGTAATAAAATTTACTGTTGGCATCCCGAATGCTATGGAATACATAAATACTGGCATGTCAATTTATCACCAAGTGCTTTAGGCTTACCAGATATCCCGTTATTCAAGTATGATCCAAATGCACCATTAGATGATTCAAATCCAACCCCACAAGAGTTAGACAAGCAGATGCAAGCATTCAGTTTCATTTTGACAAAAACATGGACTGTTCTATATAAATTTGAAGAAGCTACTGCCTCATGTATATCTGATATGTTTCAATACTTATCAAGTTCTGAACAAATTAAGGGGATTAAATCTACTGCTTTATTAGTCTTGAAACTTGAATGTTTGTTTAAAGGTCTTAACAATTTCAGTGATTTTAATAGTTTTTTACAACAAAATTCTAATTTTAGATCTGATAAATCTGATCTGCCAACCGGGGGATCCGTGAACTCAGATACATCAACATCAGTGGATACAATTAGTTTGCAAACGAAATATAAGTCTTTAACAAGGAATTTGACTACAAAGGTAATGATATATCTACAACTGCTAAGGAAACTTAATACAAGAACACCCACAGAATCAGTAGTAGCCTCCTTTATGTCGGTGATAACAGGGTTGGCACATTTTTTAAAATTGATTTTAAGGTATGGTTTTCATACAGCTTTAGAAACAAATAAATTTGCACATTCATCAACACCTTTGATTAATTTTTTGAATGAAGTAGAAAAAAACGAGTATTTTAATAAATACCCATTCGATGATATTTCAATGCCGATTACAACAACAGATAGTTGTAGTGGATGTCAAAAATATATTCAGGAAGAATGTATTCAATTTGAAGATAAGAGGTGGCATTTGCAATGTCTTAATTGCTCAAGATGTAATGCTTCGATAAAGTATTTGGATATTAATGATGCTACCTATAGAAAAGATACTGGCGAAATATTATGTTTTCATTGTTCATTAGGGGATCCTAGTTCAGTGCCAGGTTTTAAACTCGTACCCAGATTATCACAGTTAATATTTTTATTGAAAATTGCTTTGGTAAGATCTAAGGCTGTTACTACTGCACAATTACGAGATTTGCAACTAAAGGAAAAAAATAGGCATTCAGGCAGTTCTGTTATTATACAACAAACATATATCAGAACTTTAAATGATATCAAAAGGCTGCGATCTAAAAGAGAAAGTGTTCGAATATCACACGATAAACAGGAAGCTAGGAAGTCACTAATTTTAAATACTGCTGAAGAAGATATAAATTCAAAAGAAGATCAGGGAGCCTCAGCAGGTTTGATTATAGAGACTGAAAAACTTTCGCCAACGTCTGAAAGGGACAAATCTTCTAACACTGAAAGAGTATTTAATGATTCAAAGACTTTAACATTAGATGATATTTCAAGGATTGTGGCAGCAGAACAAGCCAGAGAATTAAGACCAAATGCTTTTACTCATTTTAAAAAACTAGAGGATAGTGAAGAAGCTCTAGGGATTCACCAAACTAGAAGTGGAGTTTATTACTCAGAGCTGGATCCCAAAGATTTGAAAATAATCAAAATCATTAGCTCTATAATTCTTTTAGAAGAAAAACAAATTTCAGAGGATGACTTCACTTATTATGTTTCATATATTTGCAAAGAAAAGACAATAACATCACAAGAATCAACTTTCTGGGACTCTATGAAGACTGTCATGGGTATGAAGCACAAGAAATCATCACCAAAAAAAGTTTTTGGATCGCCTTTAGACGTTGTTACAGAAAAATGGGGGGTTAGCTCAGATCTTGGGGTGGGTCCCGCTAAAATTAAGATTCCCATTATCCTAGAAGAATTGATATCATCACTTCGACAAATGGATATGTCTGTAGAAGGCATATTTCGTAAAAATGGTAATATAAGAAGACTGAAGGAGTTGACAGTTATGATTGATGAACATCCATTGGATATTCCAGATTTATCAAAAGAAAATGCAGTTCAGTTATCTGCATTATTGAAAAAATGGATAAGGGAATTACCAGATCCAATGTTAACGGCTGAATTATATCCCTTGTGGATCAAAGCAGCTAAAATCGAATCAGATATACAATTAGGTAAAATCATATCATTAATATATTCTTTGTTACCAGTAGTTAACAGAAATGCTTTGGAAGTGATATTATCATTTTTATATTGGACAGCATCGTTTTCACATATTGAAAATGAAATGGGTTCAAAAATGGACATTCATAATATATCTACTGTAATAGCACCAAACATTTTGTATCAACAAGATAAGCGTGATATGGAATTGAAACCTACTGAATCATATGCAAATGATTTCGCCGAGAATGAAGGTCAACATTATTTCTTGGCGATTGAAGTTGTAGATTATTTAATAAAGCATAATGAGGAAATAGCTGTGATCCCAAAGTTTTTATACCTGCTATTGACTGACGTCAAATCTGAAATAGGCACGCAAGTCATTGATATTGAACGTATCAAAAGTTATGTTATTTCAAAAGTTCATGATAAAAGCATCGATTATGCTGAATTTGATAGAAGGAATTCCATGAAAGTAAGAAGTTCCAATGTGAAGGCCTTTCAAAGTGACAACGCAAATGCTGTACGTTTGTGAACTGTTACTTTTCGTTTTGTTTTTTGTTTTAATTCCGGATAATATTCTAAGAGTTCTTGTATTCATGTACGATGGTATAGTTAATCTAAGGTTAACTCTAATATATATGAGATAATTAAATAAAACTTTTTAAAAGTTGTAACATTAGTAGAAAAACAAACAAATAAATAAATAAATTATTTGTATTATTATTTTATATATATAATTCGTGAATAAGTCATTACAAAATATACAGATAATAGATAATATACATGTAATCGGTTATTCCAAACAATACGTATATATTTTATACTTATTACTAATTAGAATCGGGAGAAGTAACTGGCCAAGTGTAACCAGATTTAGTAACTTCATAATGGTTTTTCTTCAAATAATCACTTAATCCCTTTGGACCTCTAGAACCATATGGATAAATTTCTGGCTGTGGGGCATTTTCACCTTCCAAATATTCCAACAATGGAGTGAAAAGAGCCCAAGAGACGTCTAATTCATCGTCTCTCACGAAATTGGAGTGGTCACCTAACAAAGCATCCATAATTAATGCTTCATAAGCTTCTGGGATCCAGAAATTCTTAAATCTTGTTGCATATGTTAAATCCAATTCAGTGACTTGAGTTTCGTTCGATAAACCTGGTACTTTTGCATTGAATTTGAAGTAGATGGCCTCATTTGGTTGAACTCTGATGACTAGTTCATTGTTTGGAATATTGTTGAATGCACCAGTGGCAACACTCTTATATTGAACTCTAATTTCGACTTTACCATCATTTAAAGCTTTACCTGCTCTCATTATAATCGGAACACCATCCCAACGTTCATTATTGATATTGAAAGTCATAGCAGCAAAAGTCAAACATTTACTGTTTGGATTGACAGTTTCGTCATCCAAGTATGCAGGTTTAGTACCATCTTCAGATCTACCGTATTGACCAATTAAGATATTATTCACATCAATAGGGGCCATACATTTCAAGACTTTCACCTTTTCGTCACGTATCGCTTCAGCATCAAAGGACACAGGTCTCTCCATAGTTAACAGAGTCAAAATTTGTAAAAGATGGTTTTGCATGACGTCTCTAATGATACCGGTGTTATCGAAATAACCACCACGACCTTCAGTACCGAATGGTTCTTTAAAAGATATTTGAATGGATTTAATATGATCTCTATTCCAAGAAGAATTGATCATCATATTACCGAATCTAAAGGGTAAAAGGTTCTTAACCATTTCTTTACCCAAATAATGGTCGATTCTAAAAATTTCCTGTTCAGTGAACAATGGTGATAGATCCCTTTGTAATTGTCTAGCCGATTGTAAATCATGACCAAAAGGTTTTTCTATGATGACTCTAGTTATACCGTTTGTAGAATAGACCAATTTTTTGATTTGTTTTGCCACGGAAAGGAAGACACTTGGTGGTAAAGCAAAATAGAAAAGACGATGTGGTTCCTTGACACCAGCATTATTTTCGAAAGTTTCAATGTGAGATCTCAATTCTAAGTAACCTTCATCTGTATCATAAGGGCCAGAGATATAGGACAACATATTAAAAAAATTTGTGATTTTTGGAATATCTTTCTCACCATTTGGAGTCTTTAAGAATGGTTTAATTCTATTCTGTAAATCATCTTTAGACAATTTAGATCTAGCATAACCGATAATTTTAGTGGATGGATCTAAATAACCTTCTCTAAAAAGACCGAATAAAGCGGGGAAAGTTTTCTTCTTGGCCAAATCACCAGAGGCACCAAAGACAGTGATAACAGTATTTTTGTCAAATATAACAGGTTGAGCAGACATTATTAGGGGGAAACCAAAATAAAATGTGAATGTGATATTTCCTTGTTAATTGAAGTGGCGGGGGGGGATAGGAGCTGTTTTATAAACTTAATTTCAATTGAGCAATTTATATTTTTTTTTTCCTACTTAACTTGTATGTAGAAAGGAAAGAATTAAATACACTAAAGATTATAAATACGAAGAATTGTAAGTGTGGCAGAAGATAACAATAATAAAATAAAGAAAAAAAGGGAACTTGGAAACTTTGAGTGTTAATATATACTATATTTTAAAGGAATGCAATAACAAAAAGAAGGAGAAGTACATAAAAAAAACATAGAAAAGAAAAGAAAAAAGAAGTGTGTGAAAGAAGGATCAGAGACTATCGTTATTATAAAAGGATAAAATAATGCATTACAAAGAAAGTATGTGTGAAAGATGGATGGGGAGTAGAAAAAATAAGAATTATGTAACATTTTTACTTTTATTTTTTTTTCCTATCATTTAAAGGAGTGTATAAAATACGGTAATGTTATTTTGTTGGGTTTAAGTGAATTCGATAAAAAAAATATATATATATATATATTATTCAGAACAGATTACTCCGCCGCCCTCCGGTTGTTCTTTTCCGTAATGCGGAATTTGAACGGACGGAATATGGAAAAAAATATTTTTTTGGTTAAATAATTCTTATTTCCGTTGGAATGTCTGGGTCTTTGTTGTTTCTGCTACGTGGAAAGTGATAAAGCTAGGAGAGAGGTCATTGCTTTTTTTTATTTTTGATTTGGCCTTGTGATTATTTTAACACCGACGATTGAAGTTCCACGGATCTTTTGCTTACTTTCCAGCATTTGAACAGTGTAGTTAGAGTGTAAGGAATATCTATGACATAGGAATCATGTTGTATTTTTTGTAAATTTAAAATGTACAAGTCAGAAACAAGCTGGTCTTAACCGTTCACTTTTGTATGTAGGTATACCATATAGAACTGTTTGATATGTTATCTCGGGGATATGATCCAAGGATATGTAACTGTTTTCCTTCTTCTGTTTCTGTTACAACTGTAACTACTTGAGATGAAATACATATATATATATATATATATATATAGTTTATTTTTTTTCCTTTTTAAATGACTCTTTTATATATTTACATTAATAATGAAAATACGTATATATTCTATTCATAATATTATTAACGTTTGTTTTTTTGGTGAGTTAGGTATATTATTTTCAAATAAATAAATGTTTCATCAAGATTCATTTCAAAGTTTGTTTGATTGTTTCTTTCCTTTTTTTTTTTTTTTTTAGAAACTCATCTATTCTTCACTACGTAATGCCCTGATAACAGCTGGTCTTCTCATCATATGTTTTGTCCATTTATAGACCTCTGGAAATTCAACTTTAAGATTGATACCAATCCTATCTACAACATTATTCCATGGTACAAACGATAAGTCCGCAATCGTGATTCTATCACATGCTAACCATACAGGATAATCAAAAAATCTACTTTGACTTATTGGTGTAGTACCTGCAGAATACGATGCAGCATTCTCCGTATCTAATTCCATAATTAAAGCCTCTCTTCTCTCTGACAAAGCCATCTCAATAACACCATACACTCGTCTTACTTCATCTGTGTAACGCTCTAATGCACTTGGTATCTTCTCTGAATGGAAATATCTGAAATGTAAAGCTTGTCCAATCATCGGTGCATGGCCTGTGGTTTGGAAAAATAACCACGCATTAATCTGCGACTGTTCTGCCAAATCGTCTGACCAAAGTTTTGGGGTACCAGTCTCTTTCCAATATTTGTTAACTAAATGTAATAAAATAGCACCTGATTCCCATATTGATAACCCATTCATTCCATGGTCGATTAATGCAGGGACACGAGCATTGGGGGTAATAGATATAAATTCAGGTGCACGATGCTCTCCACGGCTAAAATCAAGGAAAAATGTATTGAATGGTAAATCTAGTTCACAAAGGACTATTGCAACTTTAAACCCATTTGGTGCAGATCTGTGGGAGAATAGTGTATAACCAGATATTGGTTGCATTTGGAAAAATCTGACCAATCTTGAATTATCAATATTATTCAAATCATTGGATAATTGATGGTGTTGTTGTGGTATAATGTTGCTATTTTGATTCGCGTGTCGAAGGTGCATCTGTTGTTGTATATCTATATTTGCTATGTTATTACTATTGTCATCTTCACGATTGTTGTCCATATTACTGTTATTATTTTGGATATTTATACCATTGCTATTACCAATACTATTTCCTAAAGTTTCATTTTTGTTGCTATTTATTATATTATTGTGGTTATTATTATCTTGTAAAGTCACATTCTTTAAAGCATTAGACAATTTAGAAAGTTGACTTGATTTTCCTGCAAAACTATTATCCATCTTTATAATAAATATTTAATGTATATGTAATATGAGAATATCTTTTTTTTTATTATAAAAAAAAAAATACTAATAGGTATATTAATGGCTGTTTTGTATAGGTGGTATCTTACCTAATAATATTTACACCTTCAAAGACAATCAAATATATTCAAGTATGTGTCTTGTTATTGATTAAACATATATACTAATTGAAATGAAAAAGTATAAGAAAGGTGAAAGTATAAAGTACCAGAGCTATTCCCAACAAAATTTGTAATGTATCTCTATCTCTTTATTTTTTTTTTTTTTTGTTTCCTTCTTAATAGCTTTTCTTATCTTTTCGCTCTTCCTTTAGAGAAGAAAAAAAATTTTTGTCAGAAACCCAAAAAAAAAAAAAGGAAAGAAAAATTTGAATCTAATTGTTTACTTTAAAAACTAGCTGTTACTGGAAACTCTACTTTTACAACTCTTCCTAACATATGACTATTCTCCTTTTATTAATGTGTGTTAGACGGTGTAGATATCGTAAGTCTTCTTTTATATGTGTTACTGTTATAATCATAAACAGATATGTAGTTAAGTTATTTCGTTTGTGGTTGGAAGATTATATCTACATAAATATTTATGTATATTATTTTCATTTTGCAACTCTTTGAAGTTTGGTTTTTTTCATAATTTTAATAGTAGCTCATCTAATAAGGTGTCTAGTTTCGCCTGCAATGGATGAATAATGTTATCTAAGGAATTATCTTTTTGAAATTTTTGAAATGCCTCTTTTTGATACTTGTTGAAATCAATTGGTTGGCCTGTTAACTGATAACTAATTTTTCCTATGAAATATTTGGATAAATTTCTTTCATATTTTAGAGATATACCAATTTTTATTAGTTGTGTTTTTATTTTATTTAATGGTATATCCAAAAACATTACTAACTGTTTTACTATGTTTTGTAATTCAACATGTGACATCATTTCAATTCTTTCTAAATCCATCTTCCACTTATTTGAATCTCTGTTAATCCCCTTTAATTGATTCCATCCAAGTTTTTGTGTTAAATCACCTTGCAATTTATTATATTGGTCACTTAAATTATTCACAGTAATATCGTGTAATTGTACATTTTCTTTCAACTCATTATTATTTGCTAATTCTATTCTCAATTGGGACTCTACATCTTTTAAAATATTTTGAATGTTTGTTAAATTATCTCTTAATTCATTATTTAAATCAATTTGTTTAGAATAATTGTCTGTTAAAAGACTCAAAGGTTCAACCATATTTTTGTCTTCTATCAGATAATTTTGTTTGTTTTCTAAATTTTGGATTTTATTATGTAATATTTTTATTCTCTGTGTTAGTCCATTTCCTTGTTTATCAATTTGTTTTAATATTGGTGTCACAAATCCATTTTCTAGAATTGCATCTGCCTTTTGAAAGGACTGAAAAGATTCAAGCTTTTCAACGATTTCTTCTTGAATCTTTTGAAGACAATCAATTTGTCTAATATTAGAAAATGATGTTATTTTGGGGAAGCTTTTCCTGAAAAACATGTCAAATGATATATCGTTTTCTGTGTCAGTCATATATTTTATCAACGTTCTACCAATAGGAATTGTAAATAAACTTAAATCCTTAAGTTTACTCTCTCTACTTTGTAAAATTACTATCTTTTTATTGAGTTCTTGAATTTGTGTGTCTTTTTCCTGTATTACTAGTTTCGCCTCGTCGAGTTCTTTAGATTTTTGTTTTAAAATTTTATTGAATTTCATCTCAAATTGTTTAATATGTGTATTAAAAACAGTAGTTTGTAAATGCACTCGTTTTGAATAACTTTCTTTAATTTTCTTCAATTTTCCTACTAAATTTTGAAAATTATATAAAATCTTTTGAAGTTTAATCTTCAGACCTTCGACTTTGGAAAGGTTGTCAATTTTCAATAGGTTGGTTTGTTGAAGAAGAAGAAAACTCAATTGGTCTTCTTTTGTCTGTTTAATTAATTTTTGGTTTAAATTTTTTTGCGTCAACGGTAGTTTATCGATGGATTCTTCTCTTTCATGGTTGTAGGTTGTAAATTTCTCTGGAGATTGTTTAGCAGAAACAAAACTGTTTTCTTTATTATTATCAACAACAACATTTCGATTGGTCACCTTTGTGGAATTTGTCTTTTGGCAAACCAACATTTTCTTATATCGCTTGTATTTGAAATATACAATGTCACAAAATTTTATTATTATTCTTTGAGATGCACGATTACCTATTCCTATAAAAAACCCGTTTTGAAATATTTCACTCAGGTATAAAGTGTCTTCCAAAAGAACTTGTTTGGGGTCTTTATTGCTTTTATGTAACCAATCGAAGTACATGTGGAATCTTTATGTCTTTTCTATCAATATGATGGTTTCTCTTATATTTATAATTAGTTATAAAAATTTATTTTTTGTATTTTTTTTTTTGTTGTTGTTAAAATGAAAATACACCAACAAACAAAAAATAAATAAATAACAATGACAATATTTCTAAAAATATATCTAAAAAAAATATATGTATACATTCCTTTAAAATACATATTTACATATTATAGATATGATTTATTCTTAACACCACATTGTTTACCACCTATCCACACTGTTTGCACATTTCTATCATCACCATTGAAAAACCACTTCTCCAATCTCTCAGATTCTTTATCCCAAGAGAACAAATCTATAGGTGACCCATTTACTGTTAAATCGATTAATTGACAATCAAATTGTTTGTGAATTTCAAATGAACCTATTTGGTCCTGTAAATTCAACACATACGCACCACCTAAAGTCGCCAAATATAGACATTCTGTGACTGAAATTTTAAAGTTATCATCTTTGTTATCCAAAGCAAGTTGTCTTGATACCATATGCGCATGTCGGGCCACTTCCAAGACACTTGTAGAATATCCTGCAGACACATCAGTACCTAATCCTACTTTAATACCCTTATTTAAAATCTTTCTAATGGGACATATACCTGAAGCCAAACAAGAATTCGAGATTGGACAATGTGAGATTCCGCAATCTTTGTCTTTAATAATGTTCAACTCATCATCGTTCAAATGAATACAATGAGCCAAAATTGTCTTTTCGTTTAATAAACCATTTTGATTGTAAACTTCAGTGTAATTTGGATATTCTGGAAACAACTGTCGAACCCATTTCAACTCATTTAAATTTTCTGAAAGATGTGTTTGTATAGGTAAACCACACTGTTCAGCCAGTTGACCTAATTTATGCAATAGCTCTTTACTACAAGAAGGTGCAAATCGTGGTGTTATAACAGGGGTAATTTTTGGACTATTCAAACCTTTAACATACTCGATAAAATTTTGAGTTGTTTTTATTGAAGCTTCTGTTGACGGTTCAATATAATAAGGTGGGGCATTTTGATTCATACATATTTTACCAATAAAACTTCTTTGATTATATTCATTACATAAATTGACAAGCAGTTTTGTAGATTCCAACTGAATTGTTGCATAATAAACCGCAGTAGTGGTCCCATATGCTAAAGTTCTCTCAATAACTCTAGAATAAATTTTTTTAGCTATATTAAGATCACTTAATTTATTTTCCAAGGGGAAAGTGTATTTATTAAGCCACTCCAATAGACTAGTTTTACCAAAGAGACCATTGTTTGGATATTGGGAAGCATGAATATGTGTATCTACAAAACCAGGAAAGAAAAATTTATAATTAATAATATTACTATTCTTACTCTTCTCGTTATCATGATAATTTATAATATTAACTTCAGAGGGGTTCAGGTTAAAATCCCAAGTCAGAGCTAATTTAAATAAATCATCATGAAAGTCTTCCTTAATGAAGACAATTGAACCCTTCTTTGAATCAACACCAACGGCACAACAATCTCTGATCCTAAAACCTTCTTTCAAACTAGGCACGTCTATAAATTTCCCATAGAAAATAGTAAGTTTACACTGATGTTCGTCCATAGCAAATTAATTTATAGTCGAAAAGTACCAAAAATTTTTGAAACCAAAATACAAAGGATAAGATCAACTAAACCGAGCAACATTTGTCCTACCTCGAGGACTCGAATTAAGGGAAAAAAAAAAAAAGAAAAAGCAGTACCTGCATGCTGTTGAAAATAAAGTTGTTGCAAATCAAAACTTCGCTTATATATACAAAAATATGAAAATTATTGCAGGTACTGTTAGATACTAGGTTAAATGTGTTGAAAAAGATAATAATATATAAATCTTTGATCCAATTAACCTTTTTTCTTTCTTTGGCTACTGTGACATTTTGATTGTTTGGCAGTTTATATTATACAAGTCTGGATTTTTTTTATTTGAGATTTGAGCTACCCTCTTCTATACTAAACAAGTATATCAATCTTCGAGATATCTAGTAAAACAAAAAAAAAAAAAGGTGGGTGGGGGTGACGTAATGTCACCCTCGAGGCAATTCCCTCTTGGTTTAAGTTTTACGTTATTTTAAGAGAACATATGAATATGTCATAAGATTAAAAGATATTATGTAAAGAAACCATCTACCAATAAATGAAAATACATATCCAATTTCTTTTCTTTTCTTTCTTTCTTGGTTGAGGTCCTCATATATTTGATGTTTAAAAGAAAGGTGCTGCTACAGAATGTTTGTTGAAAATAAAAAAAAAAACAAAAGTTCAACTGTAAGGTCTAGAGGTAAGTGTTACCGTTTGTTTTCAAAAGGAATTATGAACATGGAATTCGACCTTGCAAGTAATAATCCGCCGTCTTGTTCTTATTAATTATTAGGATTACAACCGATAACAAATTATTCAAATAACTTATTTCAGTCATTTTTTTTTTTTTCAATAGGAACAGTGGTACATAACATACCGCTTATACTCAACCGAGTATTGTTAAAAATAAAAACTTTACAGAAGGAAAAAGACTATATACTCCTTACATAACAATTTCTGAACACTTCTTACTGGTTTATTCATTCATTTTATCTATTTACTTTAAGTAAGATACTACTTTCACCGGGCAAAGAGGAAAGCTGAGTCTCGAAAAGAAACATATTTTTTGTAAGTATACAATATTGCAATAAAAAGTAGGAGAGAATTTTGTTAATTTTGTGAATCTTTACCAAATGCCAATAACTGGTAAGTAGATAAGAATTATATATACATAATCAACAGACAAAAATAATGGATATTCGTACAGGAGAATACACACACACACATATATATATATATATGATAGTTTGGATCTTCAAACATAGAACAATTTTTGTTAACTTTGTTTACTTGCTTTCTTCCTAAGTTACCCTTGTTGTTTCTGCTTCAAATTGGGTAGGACAATATTTCATTCTGAATATATATATATATAGCCTAAACTAGTCGTATAATAAGATAAAAGAAGTGGGAAGCCAGATTCTTTTTATTAAACAATCTATTTAATTATATATGATTATAATATAGTTTTACTCTGGAAATTGATTCTGTTCAATTAAATAGAGACAGAGGGAAATATCTGGTTGTTGTTTACAAATAGAGGAAGGCCCCAATGGAAATGGGGGGGGGGGGGAACAAAAAAAAAGATAACAATATAAAATTACGTGGGGGGGAGTTACGTTTATTTTTTTATTTGTTATTACGAAATTCAATCTATTAATTTCTATCGTGTTAAAAAAAATAAAAAAATAAAAAACCCTCCATTTTTCTTGCGTGACCTACAAGAAATTAACAAGAGAGAACATTAAAATAGAACATAAAACCGTAAAATAGAACAGCTCTAGGGATTGTCTGTGTTTTTTCTCAACCCATTGAATTATAAAAAGTAGAAGGAGGGGGGAATGTCATTGGAAAAACCTTTGGTAACCCTCAGTATTGCCTTCCACGAAGCCCTACTTAATCCAAGCATTTGAAACAAAAAAAAAAACAAAAAGAGTCTGACTCCTTCTGTAATTTTTTATTATCAGCAGTAAGTAATTCACGGTTCGAGGAGAAGTTACTCTCGAGAGAAAAAAATTAATCGACAAAACAAAAAAAAAACAATAGATTACATGATCTCTCCTTTATTTAGTTCTATTTTGTTCTAAACACATTATATTGTTATTTCTTGGTCTGTTAACGTAGATATATAAGATAAATATAAAATGGAAGAGTATATATGATACCCCAGTTTTTGTTCCTTCCTCTCACTCAAGTCTTCTTTAGAAAAGAAAACATCTCTTTCCAACTAAACTCAATTCTTGTTAATATAATCCATCTTTTACAACACTCTTGTTATTATTCTTTTCCCCAGTTTAAGGTATCTCTTATATATTGTCTCTCGACATTGTGCAAAAAACAACAATTCGTACAATTTCAACTTCATATTTATATATATTCTACATTTTAGTTAAGGTTATCGTTATCAGATAAAATAACCTTTATTACAATATACATCTAACAACACATATACAAAAATAAGCATACGAAAAGATAAGAAATATGGTTAACGTTGTGTTAGGTTCTCAATGGGGGGATGAAGGTAAGGGTAAGTTAGTGGACTTGTTGGTTGGTCACTATGATATTGTGGCTCGTTGTGCTGGTGGCAACAACGCAGGTCACACAATTGTTGTGGATGGTGTTAAATACGATTTCCATATGTTACCATCCGGTTTAGTCAATCCAAATTGTCAAAATTTGTTAGGTAATGGTGTCGTTATTCATGTTCCATCCTTCTTTAAAGAATTGGAAAATTTAGAGGCAAAAGGCTTGAAAAATGCTCGTGAAAGATTGTTTGTTTCGTCTCGTGCTCATTTGGTCTTCGATTTCCATCAAAGAACTGATAAATTGAGAGAATTGGAATTAGCTGGACATTCTAAGGATGGGAAAAATATTGGTACCACTGGTAAAGGTATTGGTCCAACTTATTCCACTAAAGCTTCTCGTTCCGGTCTTAGAGTACATCATTTAGTCAACGATAACCCTGGGGCTTGGGAATCCTTCGTATCTAAATATATGAGACTGTTGGAGACAAGAAAACAAAGGTATGGCGATTTCGAATACGATTATGAAGAAGAGTTATCAAGATTCAAACAATATAGGGAACAATTGAAACCTTTTGTTGTCGATTCTGTGGTTTTCATGCATAACGCTTTAAGGGATAACAAAAAGATCCTTGTTGAAGGTGCTAATGCTTTAATGTTGGATATCGATTTTGGTACATATCCATATGTCACTTCTTCTTCTACTGGTATCGGCGGTGTCTGCACTGGTCTTGGTATCCCACCACGTACCATTGATGAAATTTATGGTGTTGTCAAGGCTTACACTACTCGTGTTGGTGAGGGCCCATTCCCAACTGAACAATTAAACGAATTTGGTGACAAATTACAAACTATTGGTGCAGAATACGGTGTCACCACTGGTCGGAAACGTCGTTGTGGTTGGTTGGATTTAGTCGTTTTGAAATATTCAACATGGATTAATGGGTATACTAGTTTGAATGTAACAAAGTTGGATGTCCTTGATACATTTAAGACTATTCCAGTAGGCGTATCGTACTCTATTAATGGTAAGAAATTAGAATCATTCCCTGAAGATTTAATGACGCTAGGTAAAGTTGATGTTGAATACGTGAATTTACCTGGTTGGAATCAAGATATTACCAAAATTACTAAATATGAGGATTTACCAGATAATGCTAAGAATTATTTGAAATTCATCGAAGATTTTGTTGGTGTTCCTGTAGAATGGGTTGGTACTGGTCCAGGAAGAGAATCTATGCTTCACAAAGATATTAAATGAATGTAAATCTTTATTTTTTTCTTTCTTATTCATTCTCTCTTTTATACTGCATTTAATTTATGACTTATTGCCTCCATTTATTAGAACATAGCCGTGACTTTATAAGAGATACGAATATTAGAAGAAACTAGAAGCAAAGAAGAGAAGATTCAATCAACAAAAAAAAAAAAACACATTGCAAATATTTTATTTTTTATTTTAAAGTGACTGCATATATATATATATATTTGTATATATTTGTGTATATTACCGGGAAGAACATGATAAAAAAAATATTTATTATATATCATTGGTATTCTTTACATTATCAAACGTAAAACTTTTTTGTATTTGTTAAAATAATAACTGCTGGAAGGTCACTTAAGATATATATATATATATATATTCTCACACCAGTTAAATACATATTCTGTAATAATCAACAGGAATATTAATTCCTTCAAACAGTTTACCTCCGAGTGGTCTTCCCTTTGCTTCTCTTAACTCCGTTCCTGCAAACAGAAACAAAAGTTGAAATAATTTTTCGAGCAATCAGAAATTGACCATTTCTCTAAATTTGTTAATTTTTTCGTTGAATGTCGAAAAAGACTTCTTTCGATGAACCTATATAAATATATATATATATAAAAGATATTGTCATATGTCAAAGCACTCTATCTTAGAAGCAAACTTATCTTCTTTAGTTAGTTCAATTGTTCAATAAATCTAAAATGAACATAAACGAAGCAACGCATAGGTAACAACAAAGTCGTAGAGTGTAGCTTCCTCGATTTTATACATATATCCCAGAATCCAAGATAAAAAAAAAATAAAGTATAAAGTATAACATGACTACATCTACTGATCCAATTAAGATTACCACAAAACAAGAAGCCGAAGAATTTTTTAATAAATTTGATGCATTCCTTTTTGATTGTGATGGTGTTTTATGGTTGGGTAATTATTTGTTACCACATACCAAAGAATTTTTAGCTAAACTTGAAGAAATGAATAAAAAAGTTTATTTTGTCACCAATAATTCCACAAGAGCACGTGTTACATACCAAAAGAAATTTAAATCATTTGGTATTGACATCAACGTTGAACAAGTGTATACATCTGCTCTTGCTTCTGCTATTTATGTTCGTGATTTTTTGAAATTACAACCTGGGAAGGATAAAATTTGGGTTCTTGGTGAAAGTGGTATCACTGAAGAACTAGAAGCTATGGGTTACGAAGCTTTAGGTGGTGCAGACCCACGTTTAAATGAACCATTTGATGCTGCCACTTCTCCTTTCTTAAAGAATGGTTTGGATCCAAATGTGCGTGCAGTTATTGCAGGTTTAGATCATGAAGTTAATTATCACCGATTAGCAGTGACTTTGCAATATTTAAGAGAGGGTGAAGATAAAGTAGCTTTTATCGGGAGTAACATTGATTCTACTTTCCCACAAAAGGATTATATTTTACCTGGTGCAGGATCTATAATTGCCTCTGCGGCTTGTGCTTCTGGACGTGAACCTATCTATTGTGGTAAACCAAATATGAATATGCTAGATAGTATTATATCAGATGCAAAATTAGATAAATCTAAGGTTTGCATGGTTGGTGACAGATTAAATACTGATATCAAATTTGGTTATGAAGGTAAGCTGGGTGGTACCCTTTTGGTTCTTTCTGGTATTGAAACTGAAGAAAGAGCATTAACTGTTACCGAGGAATACCCAAGACCAACCTATTATGTAGGTAAACTGGGTGATATTTACACTTTGACACAATAAAGACAATCACCAAAGAAGTAAAATAAAATATTGGTTCTTCGAGTTCTTTTCCTCTGTTCTTTATATATATCTATATATATATCTTTTTTTTAAAAAAAAGAAAGAAAGCATGCATGTTAACAGACAGTATGATAAACTAAAGATACAAATATCTGGTGGTATGATATAAAATACAAATAAGTAGAATATACAGTAAGTTCTTATAGAATGATTTTTTAAATAAGTTTATTAACATTGATTATTGAAACCATTTATTATACATATAAATAAATATACACACGCATACACATACATATATATATATGGTGCAATATTGAATAGAAATAAAGTGTGCTAAATCAAAAATACAAATAAGAGCAGACAATAAACTAAAAGCAAAAAATAAAAAAAAAATAAAATAAAATAAATGGAGATCAAAGTTGAGTTTTATAATATGCTGATAATTCCTTTCTCGCCAGTTTGAATTCAATTTTAGCTTGAGTTAAAGCCTCGCCAATCAAATTCAAATATAAATTATCACCGTCTGAATCTGCCTCTTTTCTAGCCGATTCAGAAGAATCGTCAATAAGTTTATCTTTATCTTCAAGTTCGATTGTAGATGCTAAATTCTCTAAAAGTTGTGATCTTTCAGGAAATGAGTCTTCTGCTTTTCTACCCAAGTTTTGGATTCTTTCACATACCCAAGCGATTCTTTGCAAACCGAGAGCAGCAGAAGAACCTTTTAAGAAATGTCCTAAATTGTCCAACTCCTTTAAATCTTTATCACCATTCAAATGATCCTTCATTTGATGAAATGTGGTGGTTGCTTGATCAATATATTGTGTAATCAAACTCTTAGAGAATTCTGGATCATCTTCATCCATTGATATTATTTCATTAAGAATGCTCCAATTAATAACTTCTGATGGAATTGCATCTACCATTTTGTTCAAAAATAACTAAGTCGCCGTAATCTTATCTGCTTATACCCTGATATGTTGATCTTTTAGTCGACCTACCATTGTGGTGATACATTATTTTAGCAAGTTTTTTTTTTTTTTTTTTCAACACCATCCATTTAAAAGAAATTCATCCATAAATTTTCTATTTTTAAAAATGACACGGTTGAATTTTAAAGATACCAAAAAAAATCAAACGATAATATAAAAAAAAATAACTGAACTATATATGAGTGGGACATTGGAAAGAGTAGCAAGAAAGACAGATTGATATATAAACAGGATGAGAAAGCTTGTACCAAACATAAAACATTATAATATATTGATATTAACAAAACTACCTGACCTTGTAAGTAATATCGTATAATAAAATCAGGCATGAATAGTTTGTAATATATAGGGTATCGTATATTGAAATAAAAGATGAATATAAACCTTTAAAAAAACTAATTGTGTAATTCTTGATTCGTAGATTAATAAAGACAAGATAATTAGGAGAAAGATGGAAAACATTTTGGATTTACTGTGTTTTTTTTTTAAAAAAAAAAAAAATCCTTACTGAGACTATTAAATTTATCATTTAACTGATTCATGGGTTCTTGGGGATTCACGTTGTATGACAAGAGTCTTTTTGAGTAGCAATCGTAAATATGGACTATGATTTGGTGACATTGTCTTCTGAGTTTCGTCCGATACAGGATGTTCTTTACCATTTGAATCTACCTCATGTAATTCGACACCACTAGCAACTATTCCATTATCATTTGTAACGTCAACTACAATTTCTTCTTCATCCCTATTTGATAGTACTTGTTGTTGTTGATGCTGATTTTGTTGTTCTCTTCTATCCATTACACTCATTAACCTTTGGAAACGAATAAACAGCAATTCACCTCTTACCATTAAATCATTCCAATCCATAGTATTATGTAAATCATTAAAAAACTTTATCACCTGATCGAATTGATTCAAATTTTGTATAATCGGTTGACTATTCTTTTGTAAAATTGCCAACATGAAAAATATTTGAAACTGTGAAGTATAATAATCTGTCCAAAATATTTCCCATAGGGAACAAACGTCTTTAAATGGGAATTCTCTTTTAAACCATACTAGTAACATACGAAAACAAAAGAATAAATTAGAGGAATCACATTTTTGTAAATGTTCACTTAATTGTGGTAGCATTAATGTAGTCAATTCTGATAATGTTAACATTTGATCCCTAATACCTGATTGATCTCTTAAAAAATTCCTTTCCATTCTGTCCATAAATTTAACAAAACACCAGAATGATAAAACTTCATCTTGCAACACATAGTATATTGGAGACAATAAATCACACATCCCTTGAACATACCCTAAATTATCATTAAACACATTATAAGTCTTTAAAATATCTCTTAATTTCAACAAATGTGGATTTTTAATAGACCAACTGTTCGAATCATCCTCATTTAAATCTTCTTCCATTTTATCTGTTTTCCCATCCTCTGTATTGTAATGATATAGAGTCACGTTTCTATCATTTCTTAATACATCCTTCTCAATTCTAAATACTTGATCATTCCAATATTCCTCTTCTTTACTCATTTCTTCCATATCATCAAAACTTGTCACTCTAAACAACCATTTATTCTTATATTCTTGGTATGATTCTATTAAAGTAGCCAATATTTGATCTCTTTCGTCTTTAGAGGAATCCCATGGATAAACGTCCAAAAGAAACAACCAAACCTCTTTCCTTAATTCCATTGTCTCAATTCCACCATGGAAAATGTAATCTTTAATTTCATTGACCGTGATAGATAATCTACCTTGAGAATCGAAAAACGAATCCCATTTGTTTTTAGTCAGGGGGAAACTTCTTTCCAAAGCTTTGTTAATCTCTAATGCGGTGAAAGCCATGTCACCAGTGATATCGAACCCTAAATCCTCAGTTAACAATCTACGATAAGTGTCATTTAACTGATTATTCAACTGGTACCTATCAGCTTCCTCCTTAACGCCAAGAGCCCATTTAGCCAAATATATTCTGGCAGAATCGAAATCATTTTGAACTTCTTGTACTCTAGGATTTTCCAACATCTGTTTTATATACTTATTTTCACGATTTTGGTCAATGAATTTTATTATTGGATGCCTTTTAACTAGATCAGTTACTAGAGAACCTGTCTTTGAGGTTACGTTAGCTATCTGTGACATAATAGACCATTTTGTATCTTCAAATTTTTTCCAAAATTGGTCCGATATAATAGAACCGTTATTATTATTATTATTATTATTATTGGTGGTGTTATTGCTGTTGTTGTTGTTTTTATTATCTAAATCCATTTGATTTAATTTAGTTGAAGAAAAATTCCTTAAATCGTCTAAGGACGCATTAATTAACCAAACGGATTTCTCAAGTTGAGTTCTCTTCAAATCCACCAATTGGCCAATTTTATCTCTTAAATCCACACCACCCCAATAGACGTTCCCAGTGTTAGCAAAGGGGTCAAATGATTTTTTCAACAAATTCTGTCTCTTTATTGTGGAGGGACACATATCGTCATGAAAGAATAGAACAGGTAAAATTGAATCTTCTATTGGTGACAAGGAATGCAACACTATGGATCCATACCACCATCCACTTGGACTTGGGTCTCTAAATTCGATTGAGTAAAGGGAACTTAATGGGACAGAGAAGGATCCCATCGAACCAGATTTAGCCAAATTCAGGATCTGTGAATTCATTTTAATGGATTTTTTCGAATGATTTAGAGTACTATCTATATGGTCAATCAATTGAATTTCTTGTCTTAAGAGCCAATTTTGTTGTGAATTGTTTAAGGAAGTTATAGAAATCCATGAAAGAAGAGACTCAGAACCGGAGTCGTTAGCCACAGCAGCGCCACGACGACTACCAATGTCTTCATTTGTATCAGTTTGTGTGATAATGATAAACCCATTCAAATTGTCTCTGGAATTTTTACTTCTATGGATGTAAACATGAGATTTACAGAATAGCAATCTGATAGTCATTTAGTAAGATATTTATAATGGGGTCCCCTTTGAAGTGTTTCAAAAAGGGAAATAGTAGCTGTTGAAACAAATTAAAATATAAATCAAAGCACAAAACAATTTGGTGGATGGTGTATAATAAACACAACCGTACAGTACTCGTAAGGAAACTTCATATATATATATATATATATATATATATATATATTGGATGCTTTAGATAGTATCTGTGGCTAATAATAATAATAATAATAATAATCGATGACTAAAATGCATCGTTGAATTTTGGTTTCTTTTATGGAAACATCAAAGAGGAAGGAACCCTAACTTTGAAGTTCGTTAGGGTTGGAAGACCTTGAATGAAAGAATAAAAATAAATTTGGTGCAACAAAAAAAGATTTGCTGGTAAAGAAAAGTTTGGGAATTGAGCAACGACTGTGCAGTTATATATATATGTATATATATGTAGATAGGAGACTCTTTCTTTCGAATCATGGGAAGTAATAATGGCCTGGTTGTTATTCTAAAAGTGAATAGAACCAAAAAACACCAGAAAATTGAGTTGTTTGAAAGAGATATTACCGATGTCAGTAGACGATACAAATAGCGTTGAATCATCATTTTACGACGAAGAGTCAGAGGACGAATCAGTCTATGAAAAAGATGAGGCATACGATTATGTGGAAGAAGAAGAAGAAGAAGAAGAAGAAGACGATGATGATGAATACATAGAAAAAGTCACTAAGAGGAGTAAAATGAATAATAGGCAATCTAAACCAAGGAATAGAAGTTCAAATAGAATTAATTCAAAAAGAACTAATGATTTCAAAGATGATGAGCTTATTATTAATGCTTCAGTAAGGAAAGAGACAGTTCCAATAATTCAATATGATGATGATGACGAGGAGGCAAGTGAAGAAGAGAAAGATGTAGAAGTGGAAGAAAGTCAGGACGTAGAAATAGCGGAGGAGGAAGAGGAGGAAGATGATGATATTGAAATTCCTGAAGTCAGTGAAATTGCTATGCCTGAGGATGTAGACGACAAAGAAGAAGAAGAGGAAGAAGAAAATAACGACGAGGATACTACAGATTATGGGATAAGTTTAGATATAAATAGCAAAGAATCAACTGCCGATATACCTAAACGGATAGTTCGTTCCAGAATGTTAAAAGATATATTGGATTATTCAGATACAAGCAATAAACAAGAAGAACTGTTAACAGAGGAAGAAATTCAATTGCGCAAAGCAGAGAATGCACGGAAACGTAAAAATTTAAAAGATAAGAAATTAGAGGAAGAGAAAAGAGACACAATCAATAAATTGTTGAGAAAACGTGCAGGTAAGGCTCGTTCTAGGCAACAAGGCAACGACGAAGAAAGTTTAAGGAGTTCTTCAAATAAAGATGGGACCTCCAATGGCACTGGTAATGGTAAGTTGAAAGAATCCATGTTCCATAAACCTAGACGTCCCTATCTAACCGATGGGATGACTCGCATTGTCATTAATGCTGAGAATATTTTATACTGTCCCAGAGATTAACCTTAACAGCTGCTTACGAGAGCATATGACGGGTAGAGACTAGTACAACTTAAGGAATGTACATATGGATGTGATTGAACTCATGAAACTTCTCCACTCACTTACTATTGGTTTCTGAATTGTTTTCTGCATGTTCCTTGAGAAGAGACATGGGGGAAAAGACCAAAGAAAAATTTATTTTTTATCAACCAAATTGCCTCCGAAGATCTCGAGAACGCCGTGATTGTTTTTTTTTTTTTTTCTTCCCCACAAAATGTCAACAGATTAAATGAACAGAGGTAAACAATTGAATAGAGAGGGGCAAGGTATACTTGGAGAATTATAATATATATACACATCATGATGAGTTGAGTAGATAAATAAAAGATATCCTAACTTTAGAAGATAGTACAAAAATAACAAACAACGACTAATAGAGTAGTCTTTATGTATCTGTATAACTGTTCAGTGGACATTCTCCTGTATTTTTTTCATGTAAATTGTCAAATCTAGAATATTAATTAAAAGTAGACTCGACAAATAATAAACCAAACCAAAATTTTAACTGATAGGCAATAATACAATGTCACCAACCATACGTTATAACGATCCACAAAGTTTTTATAATAACAATGGGTTTCCTTGGAAAAATAGTGTTGATATGAAAGGTTCACCATTAAACAACAATAATAATAGAAATACTAATTCACAGGCAACCATGCCAAATTATTCAGGTCCATACTCCATCAATTCGCAATCAGAAAGTACTATACCGCAACGATCAATCCAAATGGATACATCAAATATTCCAGCTGGTACCCCAGTTGTTCCTCCAGTCCAAATACCAGGCAATACAAATCCTAATGCATATATCACATCTCCATATACAAATGGGACTGAACCAACACAATACAAAGCACAAACTCCAGCATCTAATAACACCAACACTAATAATAATAATAATAATAATAATAATAATAATAATAATAATAATAAGAGAAGGTCGTTTATGTTAAGAAATCTTTCTCAAGATACTAAAAGATCAAAACAAGAACTGCTACAATTTTCATTGCTTTCATACCCCATCAGAAAATATATTTCAAATTTAGCCATTTTAAAGTTTTATGACATGTTCAATATGATCAATAATGCAGGTAACAACGTCAATAAATTGGAATATTGGCAAAAATTTGTCAAGGAAATGTTTGCACCATATGCAACGATAAGGTACAGTAAAGCATCCGACATTGATTTTAGGAAATTCGATTTCTTGGTGGCTCTATTACCATTAATCTTTATAACTTTGTGGAAGTTTGGTGTTGTTAGAATGGAAATGTCACCAGGACAAATCAAATGTGAAATGCTCAGTAATGGCCGTATCTTTGTAAGTTGTCCAAGGGCAACTTTCACTTATCATTATTCTGATGCAAGTTATATCACTCATTTAGTACAACTGAGAGGGATATTCAACTCTTCTTTAAAATTGGAGTTTTGTGATCTTTATATGCATTGTTTTGTCCCAGGGATTGAATGGAATTCATTAGAAAGATTATTGAGTAATCAACAAGCAAGTTATGAAATATTTCAAAAATTGAGTAAAAGCAATAATAACGAGATTAATAATATTAGTACTAATAACAACCATGCTGATGGCAAGAGTAAGAATAAAACAAAAAATAATTCAAATAATAATGAAACGCTAGATTTAGAAGATGAATCCCATAACAACAATCCTAAGGAATTGAATCACGACAAGAGCAACAATCATAGCAGGAGAGAATCCAATAATGGGAAAGGCAATTTAAACAATGGTATTGGCTCAAAAGATAAAAATATTCCACCGAATTTTGATGCTATTACACAATTACGTTCCTATTTTGCTGTATTTAGAAATGTTTCTGTTTTTGGTTCACAAGAGGGGCTGATGAGAGTTATGCAAGTGAGCACTGTGATGTCGGCTTTAAAAAATTTAAGAGCATATCAAAAAATACATGGAATAGATAGTCCATTGAAGGCTTTAGAGGGTTATGTTCAGAAAAACTATAACACTTCAAATCCAACGATGTCCTCTATGGGTAATAACAATGATGGTGGTAAAAATAGTAACCAAATGAACGCTAAAATAAATAATTCCGAGAGTCCTAGGCATTCAATAAATTCTAATATTAATACAACGGTGATCTTAAATAGCAATAATCCATATATACATAATAGTTACCCATATACAGAAACACCTAGGTTTTCAACCAATAATCAAGTTTCTGATAAAAGATCCATAACGAGTGAAGATAATGGAATTTCTAATAATAAACATAACAATAATTCTACCATGCATCAAAATAATAAAGAATCCACATTGAAGAGAAGAAGAGAAAGTGGTATATCCCCACATTCCTCTAAAGATATCTTATTTGAAAATATGAACAACGGAAATAACAACGACGCATTTAATTTTACCAGTAATGATAATTACTATAATATGAATAAGAAGTCAAAAAATTAACACTCACTCCCCTCTAGTAATACATATATTACTGTTACTTATGATACTTGGGGTTTTTTGTTCATTATATGTATATATATATTCATTCCTTCATCACCTATACCCTACGTAAAACAAAAATCTATTTAATCTTAATAGCTTTCTTCACCAAGAATACTCTTACAACAGTCAATTAAATTTTCAACTGCTTCTGACACATCTGTAAATGCACTTGCAAATACCATCCCATAAACCTCCGTCCAATGCATTTTTTCATAATCATCAACGTTCCCTTCTTTTTTGGTACCAAGTTCGTTATTCAGTTCATTCTTATTTGCAAAGAGTCTCTTCTGTAAACTATCGTATTTCAAATTTTCTCTTTTTGTCTCATTTTCTCCATCTAATTTATTAATATAATCATATAATTTTTTTCTCGACAATATTGTATTCGGTAAGTATTTGGGTATCTTATTCTTTGAACGGAAACAGTTAGAAAGTATGTAAAACACGAAAATTACCGATGCAACTGCATCTCTTCTTGATGATAGCAATGCTCTTGTGGCGTCTTTGTTTTTATCTTGTTCCCATATTTGGAAATAAGACCCAGATATTCTACATTCAATCAATTTCTCCATCAACAGTTGACAGGAGTCTATCAACTTTTCGTATTTGGTATGGTCAAAGTTGGAAACATAATTTGGCTCGAGTATAGCTCTCTTCAATAAACCCCTTATAGCTTCTATATTTTGAGTTAATCTAACTTCTCTTATACGTCCAAAGGATAATGTCATTTCTGTAGGTTGATCATCTAAGTCTCTATATAAGTATCTATCTGTAATTGATTGATATGATTGACTCAAATACGATAAAAGTGAAGAGACAGCTAACCGAACTTCGGTTCTGGCTTTGTATGACCAAAATATCCAATTAACACATACAGACGTGGTAATTCCAATTATTAAACTTAAACTGGTAATCCATGTATTTTTCCAGATTTTTGCAGTATCTAAATCATTTTTACCTTTACTGTATGATTCCAGAGAGATAACAGTAAAACTTATCAAACCTGCAAATGATGTTTTGGGATTCTGATATATTAACAGGTTAATAGCCACTGGAATAGCCAGAAGGCCTGCAAAGGTACATATAACATAAGGACTCCCAAAATGTCTTGCTTGGCAAGCTGCCCAACCCCAAAACATACAAAATATGGATATAACTAGTCGAATTAATAATCTCTTAAACCCACCGGTAGGTTTCCTATGAACTAATATGAAGAAAATAAGTGCAGCCCACCAACATTGAAATTCTTGGTACCATTTGTAAGATTCAGGTAACCATGTGGGTAGACATAAAAAAATAATACAAAATACAATTTTTAAAGACCATTTCATTTCAAATCCACTCATTGTGTTGGAAAATTTCCAGATTTTATAACGAAGTTCATTACGTGTCGTATGAAGATTGAAATCATCATGATCAATGGCTCTTAAAGAATTCGTTTTATCGTTCTTCTTAATGTATGCATGTTTAGAAGTGTATGAATTGTATATCCTTTCAAAGATTTCTTCTACATCTTTTTTTGTATCATAGTAATGTAAGAAACTGTCTGAACCTTCATCAATAGCACACTGTTTGGGTAATCTGTGTAATGCTTTTTTCAATGGATAATGAGGTAATTGCAATCTCCAATGAATGTCTTTTCCCATATAATGGCACGCAGCCAACACTTCCAACAAATTTTTTGCAGAATTTCTTAAATACCTTAGGAACACAAATATAATAACACATTCTGAATTGCTCAATAAGTCATTTGAAAAAATATTCAATTTGGTGAAGTCTTTATAAGCCCTATCCAATTTATTGATTCTTTTTTTCAATTTTAATTTTGTATCCTCTATTTTCTTGGTGATTTCCGTAACGTGTGGATTCTTTGAATTATATTTAGTGAATACCATAATTGATTCATCTAACAACTCTAAAGCAACAATCATTTCCACAATTAACCCGATAACGCTTCTACCAAATTGTTTCTGTAAAACTGATATATAAAAATTTTCATATGGAGAAATGCCCACTGCTGATGAAATTCCTTGTTTAGGAGTAGCTTCATCAGAATAATTTCTAGGTGTCTCTGACTCTGAATTCAATTCAGTAAGAGGCACCTTAGAATAATCTCCATTCATAGCAGAACCATCTTCATTCTTATTTAAAGTGATATATATTTTTGTTAACATGTCTTTATCCAACAATTTATTTTTAAGTGGGATAACACGTAAAGGTCCGTAGAATGTAGTTAACGAATTCCTAAACTCCTCCAGTTTTTGCCTATCAAATTTAGCCACTGAAATTTGATTGAAGAAGTCTCTATAACTCTGTGATAATCGAATAGTCAAAGATTCGGTCATTACTTGTTTTAATTCAAATAATTTGTCACAATCATCTACAATATCCCTATCGATTAATCCAACCAGGAATCTCTTTGTTGACACCAAAGTGTGTCTAAAGTCATTGAGTAAGGCTTTATTACCACTATGAGGGAATACAAGGATACAAGTGAAAAGTGATAACAAAATTCCAAATAAATATGATAGTGTTATATCTCTGAAGATTATCCATTGTAAATCATTTTTAGAAAATACTAAAGAGACAGTATGCGTGAAGATGATAATTATACCAAAGGATAAACTAAAATACAGGAACCGTTGATAATAGGTTTTAAACCATATAGAAAAGGTCAAAGCCATAGCAAGACTTTGAAACAGAATACCACCTTGATGCTTGGCTGTAGGACCTGTTGCAGTAGAGATGTACCATGCCAATGAGGACCATCCCAACGCAAAAGTAATCCCTATTATTGAGAATACTGTCATCTCTAATTGAACACCAATATTTCTTACTGGATGATGAAGAATAACACCGATGGGTAAAAAATACCGATAATCGTGGCCTATCCAATCTCCAACTGGTTTAATTACACATAAAACAAATGAAATAAAAAATGGAATGAAAAATTTAATAATAATAATCCAGCTTTCTGATAGTTTGTTTCTTAAATCTTCATAAAAAGGTTTCCAAGTAGAGAATTTAATAGTACAGGATCTAAAAAATTGATTGTTCGCTTCTAAATGAGAGATATCATCAATATTTAAATATTTTTTCTCAGGCTTCGTGAAAACAGCGTCAAAAAATCCATCTCTTAACTCTTCTAATTCGAAATCTTCTAATTGATCCCAATTATGACTCTCAACCAATTCTTTTAATCGTAATTGAGAGAAAGAAGTGCATGAATTCGATACTGATACGTGTGGCGACCGTCTCGGCGATGAACGTCTTTTATTGGCTTTATTTGTATGTTTTGAATCCAATAAAGAGAGATATGACTGTTGATGATATGATCCTTTAGAGATGGGAAATAGTTTGTTTTGATCAGAATTCTGTGGCGCTCCACTATTAGTTATATTTTGACTCATTGAATACACTGTAAATACACTTTGATCGGTATCAATACTTACTGTTCTCTATGTAATGAATGTTACAAGTATTCTGAAGAAGTACCTCATCGATATTTCTGTATAAACTATTTTCCATCAGTTTATTTTTTTTTTTTATTGATTTTTTTTTTTTTCAGTGTATGGTTCTTTAAAAAAAGTTTAATCCTCTCTGTGTTTTCTATCTCGAAAGAAATCAGGTACAGTGTATTCATTAGAGCAATAAATTGTAGAACAATTGCTGTTCAGTAGAGCATTAATATCATCCATGCTTGTTTCTATATTTAGGCAATTGATTGATTTTTTAAACTATATTGTTTAATAAACACCTTTAAGTGTATGCTACTGTTTTACATGGTGAAGTATCTCTAGAAATTGGACTTTATAACAGTTTCCCTACCTATATTATTATTATTATTATTGTAATTTACACATGTCACGTCACCCTTGGTATTTGGATCAAACAGACAAGGAATTGAATCAGAAATTCAATTTTATTCAATATGAAGAGGACAAGAGACTTCAAGAAGCAACAAGAGAGGCTAATAATAGTTCTGAATGGTCATTGGGGGTTAGTGTTGAAGAAGCAAATGATTTCCGAAACAGATATATTAATATTATGCCCTATGAAAAGAATAGGGTCCATTTGAATGTGAAAAGAGGTAATGATTATATTAATGCCTCGTACATCAATGTTAGTGTCCCTGAACAGTCCATTTCCAGTGGATACTATATTGCAACCCAGGGTCCAACAAAGAATACGTGGGGCCAATTTTGGCAAATGTGTTATAATGAATGCCACGGTAACAATATAGTGATTGTCATGGTAACGCCATTAATAGAACGAGGTAAAGAAAAATGTTTTCTATATTGGCCAACGGGTGCTGAATATAAAGATATGGAGAGATTTGTATCTTCTAAGCAGTATCCATCGGGTTCCGAAGATGATTTAAGTGAGTTTAATCAGTCTTTGGAAATCAAATATGAAAGTGCAAAAAGATTTGACGACCAATACACTTTAACTAAATTGAAACTAATACCTTTGAATGAAGACGGTACACCAAAACTTGATCTGCCAATTAAAACGGTACATCATTTTTATTTTGATCAATGGGAAGATATGAGTAAGCCTCAAGAAATAGTTCCAATCATGAAACTTTCTCAACATTCACATAGTTTAAATTCTGATAAGAATCCGATTATTGTTCATTGTTCGGCTGGAGTTGGCAGATCTGGAACTTTTATTGCCTTAGACCACTTAATACATGATACAGTCGATTTTTCCAAGAATAGAAGCTATGAGCTTCTAAGATGCAACTCGAAGTACCGGAAGGATTTGATTGAACAAATAGTTTTACAGTTGAGATCACAGAGAATGAAAATGGTTCAACTTAAAGATCAATATAAGTTTATTTACTATGCCACTCGTTACTTGTATGATATTGAAAGTCGTTGATGCATGAATCATTTCATCAAAACAAATTGTTTTATTCTTCTCTTATTAAATCCAAAGGATAATAATCCAGAAAGGTTGATTTAATACTTTTGAGTATAATATTAGATACTATCCTATGTAGCAAGTGGTTAAAAGAACCATTTTTATAACTCATTTTGATACAGAGTTAATACTGTAACGATATTGATTATTCTAAAAAGATGTAAAATTTATATAAAGGGGGAGAAATAAGAGAGAGTACAGTAAAGCTAATGGTCGGTGATGAAATGGGGTTTCCACTGGATTTTGCAATATCACAAAGCAACCAGCAACTGCAATTCTCTAAGAATGATATAGAATTTGCTCTTTTATTATCTAACATACTATCAGAAATATTCATTTTAAATATTATAATAAATATTAAAGGAAAACTATATTGAAGAGGCATTTTAAAAGAGAGATATATTGTAATTGCTGATGAATAGCAAATAACACTCATTCCAGACTAAAAGGTTAAAGATCATCTTCTTTTTTAAATCATTTTTTTATAGCATCATTTCTCCTTTGATAATTTTGTTAATGCTTTATTTTTTTTTTCCCTCTTTTTTCTTTTTGATTTAATTTGGTGATGATTAAAGGCTATTTACTATCGTTAGGTTGCTATGCAGTTATTTGGATAGTATTCATCTGAAGGACTTGGTAAGGTATTTGATTTATAATTAATTGGTCCTCTAATGGGATCATAGTAATATGACCCCTGGCATCTATTACACTTTAGTGGCAAATGGTTACGTTTTAGTTTTTTAATGCTTCTTTGATCTGGGACATAATGACACTCAAGACACCTGTATCCAGTGGCAACATAGCGGGCTCTACATCTGCTACAGAGGTTGTATATTCCTGTCCAATCCTTATAACAACATTTAGCATTAATTTTGGAACATGCTTTGCAACGGCGCAGGTTTCTTTCTGGAGAAACTTTTTTTTGTTCTGTATGACAATGACGATTATTACAAGATGTTGTAATAACATAATTACCTAACAAAATGGGTTTTTCTTTATCTGTTTGAAATCCATAAACCCAATTCAAACCTCTTCTCTTTTCCTCGAATCTAAATCTGACAGGGTCTCTATAAATATTTGTTGGTTTAGGTCTTTTCTTATGACCACTTTCACATTTGGCTAATACATTTTGTAGTGTGGATTTCCCAACAAGTGTACACTCATAAGTGAATTTACATTGTACGACTCTATTTTCAATGACATTCTCCCTTTCTGGTTTGGTAGTAACAGAGGCTTTCATACCTAAAGATCTAGCTATGTTTATAATCCCATTCATAACCGAGGGGTAAATGGTTTGAATAGATACACCGAATGTATCATCTTCTTTCTCACCATACGCAACATATCCGTCTGAATCAATTAAACCTGCTAGGAAGGATTCTCTTACTTCAATGTCATCATGCCACATAAATTCGGGTATTTGTTTTGTGCCATCCTCTTTATTTTTAAATTCTAATTTTACAAGACATTTCCAGAATGGATTATTCGTTCTGAACATTTGATGTTTTCTGCTGGAATCAGCATTCCCATAGTATAATTTTACATGTTTTGCCCTTAATGGAACACAGGCATCCTTATATGTTGGTACTAGCCCCCAAGATGAAACTTTTTGTGAAAGCCCATTCCATAAAGATTTATCATGGCTGTCCATAGATATTTCAGGATGTCTAGTTGTTCCATCACCAATCCATAAACCGAGTAACCATGCCATATCTAATACAGCGGAAGTTATTAGATGTTTTTTCCCTGTTAAGAATTCAGATAAAGTTCCATTACAATTGACTACCGGACTATATCTCATCAAAGTTGCCAATCTAATGTGACTATTTAAATAATCTAAATCTCTTAGTTCAAGCTTAAAATCAATATATTCTGGCTCTTTATTTTTAATTGCTTCCATATAATTTCTAGCTTGGTATTCACCTTCTGCTGTAAGTGGAAAATTCACAAATTTTTCTTTTGGAATGACAATAATTCGTCCATCATCGGTTTGAAAGTCAACTAACTTTTTTGTTTTTACAAGATATTTCCCATGTTTTAAAGATTTTTCTAGTTTTGGTGTGCTAGGCACACTCAACTCTAGTGTATGACCTAAAGAACAAGTAAATTGAATTCTATGGAAAATTGGTCTTTCTATGTGAGATTCATCTTTGTGTTTTGTGATTTGGATTATTTCATAGGTAGTTTGCAAGTCTTTAGTGACAGACGTTACTCGGGCAACATCACCATCCTCACACATTATGTAAGAATTTGTTTGAATTTTGTCAACTGCTTTTGTTTCACCATTCTCCATTATAATCTGAACTTTTTCCTCGAACATTTTGGTATGGTCTATATACCTTAAAAGTTTATTGGAATAAATAAAAAAAAAAAGAAAATAGCACCTCTTATTTGTTTTAAATTAATCTCATCCTGAAACGAATCTGTTACATTTCTACGTGTGGCTCTAAAATCTTCTGATTTTATATCAATTTTAAGAACTATTCGCTTAATATTGTGTTATGATCTTTCACATGAAATGCTAGAAAGTATTGTGGTTTTAGAAGTCATGGAACATTACAAAAATAATATTTAAGTGTTTACTTACATTTCGTGTCTTTAGTATATAATAAAGAAACAATATACTGAATTTGTGATGAAAGTAGAAATAAATAGAATATTCAGTTGTATTGGAAAGTATTACGATATTAGTTGTTTGACAATACGTGTTTGATGAATAGATTTTGAGGATCTATCTGGACTTAGTATTTTTTGCTTCGATGCCAAAGAAAAAATTTATAATAAGAAATGATTAAAACAATTTTTGAGCACTCGATGGTTTTTTGAGTAACTGAGAATAGATCTATATAATAACTATTTTTTGGGACTTATTGAGATATTTTTTTTTGTACTTTCGCTGTACACTTCCATGAATATTACCCCACTTATGTTTATTGAAAATCTCCTATATGTTAATATAAAGTGTATTTTATGGATTGTTGAAATTACATTATAAAATTAGGGAGACCTTCAAGATGCCAAAAAATTAATTGCTATAGATTTATTGATAGGATATATTTTGTGTCGTTATCTAAAATATATTACCTTCAATTGTTTTTATTAATGAAGTTATTTTTTTATTGGAAAATTTTTTTGAATATCATATGATAATATCATGTTATAATCGTTTAGATTTCCATGAAACTACGAGATTATCCTACTTTATCAATTTTGATGTAATTTTTTACACGGTTTGCCAGAGAATAAAAAAAGGAGTTGTTTTTGCACTGTTGAGGGCTATTGTTGTGAAAATTTATTCTCTATTATATCAAAATTGAAGTTATTTTTATTGACAGAAAAACAATTGTATAATGATTGTGCTAATAAATAAGTAATTGGTGATTAATGAAGTGATTATCACTGGAAGGTTTTGATTCAAAATATCATTATTGTTCTATCTGTCCATAAAATATTCTTTCGTGTGTCAAGCAACATTAGAAATTTTCAATAAACAATGAAAAGAATTAAGCATATCTCTAAAAAGAATTATCTAATATAAATGGTGTAATAATGATAACCTTGCCTGATATTCTTCTTCTTCCCCTTATTATTTTTAGTTTTCTCTATTATCAATAGAATAGAAGGAAATAATGGTAAATGTAATAATCTTCTATTGTTGTGAAAACACTATAGATTTTATTGTCTGTCTATACATTTTGGAAAGGTTAATCTAACAGAGGATTCCATGTTCAGTTTAATTTTGTCTTTTTTTTTTATTTATCTACGCTATGTGATTTATTTGAGGTAAAGAAGCCACGCCATTTGTTTCATATTGTCTAGTTGCCCAAAAAAGTAAAATTCTGGTTTTCACTCAAATCCACCTTCATTTTGCAAATATCTACTAAATATTCATTATTTTACACTATATTAGGAAGAGTTCTAGAAGTGGCAATCGTTTTTGAGGTTTATTGAAATTTTTTTATTGATTATTGAATAAATTATCACAACTAAGCTTTCTATCTTGGATTATTTTAAAATTGTACAAGAAAGTAAGACTCATTTACACTTACATGAACTTACCCAGATATATAAAAAATTCTCACACAAAAATGTATCAACAATTCATTAGAATATATTTACGAATAATTACATGCAAAATGTTATTAAATACAACTATCATAATATAGGATTAACAAAAATCACACTATACCTACACCGCTGGACGAATCTTTGAATAAATGAAAATGGTAGAAAATATATATCTCTCACCTTCCACGCTATACAATGGAATGTGTCTGTACCCTTCTTTCAAATAATCCAACTTTATGCAACATGTAGCAAGTAGTGTATCGTTTGTTTTGACAGTGAAACGAATAAAAACAAAGTATAATTGCTTTAATTGGATGTTTAATTCCATATCCCATACTGGATTGAATCCGTTACCTTCCCTTACCATAGAACATGCACTTGTTTCAGAAATCAAAGTACCATTCTTGATAATAGAAAGTGGTTTTATGGAAGAATTGTTTGAATCATCACTAATAAATTCAACTGTCACATATGGACCAAAAGTGTTATTATTTTTAGACTCCTTCTTAATCCTTGGTAATAGTTGACCGGAAAGTATTTTAAATTGTATATCATATCCATTGGAGTGTTTTTGATTAAATTGCTTATAGATTTCAGGTATTTCTTTACTCTTAGAAACCGTATGTAGCAATGGTTCTGGTTTTAATACATATCCGCTATGTATCATGGTGTTCTTCTGATTTGATAATTGGAACATAGCAAGATTAATTTGTTGCCCAATATCATTTGTTTGCCAATTTGTGGCTACCATCTGCACGCCTGCTTTCCAAAATTTGATTGGGTTGAAGTTAGTTGAGTTATATCTCAAAGAGTGTGGATAAACTCTCATCAAAAATCTTCTGTTATGTTTTTCCATAGATAATATTTGATTTGGATCCTTTTGTAGTGATTCAAACTTCTTTTCGTTCAGGGAGAAACAATGATTTAATATTTTTGATTCTGGCAATGAAAAATTTCTAAATTTGAGTCCGTGAATACAGGATATTTCAAACAATGAATTAGAAATTTCTGCTCTCTTTTTTAATCCTATTCTCTTAATTCTTGTGATACTAGTTGTAGTCACGTTTGGAATTAGTTTCAATTGGGTAACATCATCATATTTCCTTTCTTTCATGATAATATCTGCAAAAGAATCAATTTCTGAGTCATTAGAGGAACTAAATGAATAGGATGTGTATTCGTAAATAGAAGATGAGGAATAATTTTTGGACTGTCCTTCCGCTGAATTATTAAAACTTGTATTCTTTAACGACAAGTTTCTTGGTTTTTTAACTTTAATGATAATTCTGTGTTTTAAATCATTTGGTGAAGGTAAACTTTTCATATTATTTTTGTTATATTCACAATATATCATGTTACCCAACGTTTCTTTAAATATTTGAGATATAAACTTTTGATTCTCCTTATTACAGTGGATCTCAAGGGAAATAATTAATGGGTAAGGTGATACAATAAATGCATATTTTTTAATAATTTTGACAACATTTAATAAGGGGATTGATGCGGTTAAAATACCATGACATACTACCGGTCCTGTTTCTCCATCCCATATATCAATCTCTACACAACGACAACCTTGTTGTAAAACTTGAACGTATCCTTCTACAGAGGGAGTCTCAGCGTACTGTTTTCCTAAAAGATAGGTATTATGTGAAGATGCAATAAAGTAATGATTTAATGGTTTTGAATAATCAGTGGAATGAAATATTTCATGTAGGTATGGTTGTTCATTTAAAAATCTAGCGAAAGAGTCTTGATTTATTAAAGTATTTTCAGCATAATTATTAAAGATTTGTTGTATTTGATGATCCGTCATATGTTTTTCACCTTGTACCCTACGCATAAACTTAATAAATTGTAATAAATCAATGGTACTTCCATTCTCAGAAATTGTATCCCAAATATCAGTAATTTCGTTTCTTTCCTTTAACAACTTTACAAACAGTTGGAATTCATTAAAGTTTAATAAACGATTATGGTTGGTATCTGCCCTATCAAAAATTAATTTTAAATGTTTTACAGAGCAATAAATATGGAACTTATCACAAAGTGTCTTCACTTGTTCAAATGTTAAAGTATCTTTCAATTGATCATCTTTCCTTTGTGAAACGATATTATGCCAATGTATTTGTGCAAATTTTTCATGATCAGGAAGTGACATACTTTCCATCTGTTCTTTGCGTAGTTTTACAATCCCACATATGCATTGATAAAAGAGTTGAAAATCTTCATTAGTCTTAGCTATAGCATGAAATACTTTCAACTTTTTGTTTGTGATATATAGTATAGTTATCCATCTTTCATTAAAGGGAATACCATATTCTTCCATATAATTACTTGCCATGTGACTGACCCTGATATCCTTTATAGAGTCAAGACATATATACTTGGTATTTGATTTCCATAAAATTTTACTGTTATTTTGATTTAATAAAAACCGGTATAACTTACATTTTGATCTTGTTACTTTTATCAATTGTACACCAGTAGTCTGCAATAACTTAGAAATTTTAAAGAGATCATTCGGTATTAGATTACGTTCAGAGTTAAAGATGTTGAATACATCACTAAAACTGTTTGTATGAGTAAGTGGACCTAATGAATTTCCGGTATTGAGCGAGGGAATGCGTTGGATCTTATTTTCTGTTATATTAAGGTTTGGCTCAACAGGAGATATTAAAGGTGTTATATTATTCACTGTATCGTTTCTCTTTGTTTCTTTTACATATACTGTCTCTGTTTTCTTTATTAATGACATAAGAAGTAATCTCAACAATAGTTTACTCTAATAAAGAGAGAAGATGAAAGACGTCAAAAAACTTTCAAAACTTTCAAATAAATACTTGATAGGATGTTGTTATCTTTCTTTTGTAATATTTTTTTTTTTCTCGAATCGATAAGAATGAAAAGTAAATTATCGACTACTTATTATTAAATATATTAAAGTGGTAGCTGGCTGTCGATACAAAGTTAGATTAAAAATGCAATTTCTTTATCATAGTCTTTTAATAGTTCAGACTTTGAAAAAATTTTAAATAAGTCTCTTTTCCTAGCCTTGATAATTTTTTTTATTTTGACTTAAATTTCTGATCTTCAAAAATATTTCAATCCTATTTTTTTTTCTTGATTGAAACCTATAAAGTACCAAACTCTTAGAAAAAATATCTATCGAAATATCATGATCTGGTAGATTGATAACATGAAGTTAGGAATTAAAAAGGATCAATATAATATTTCTATATATTATTATTTACATTAAATATTTATAAATATGAATATGCAGAAGACTCTGGGAAGGAGGTTTCAAGACACAGGAAAAAATGACAACCAATTTAATGTGAGAATGAGATATTTTCTGATATGCAAATGAAAGACTATTTAATCAATTCATTGAATTGTTGTATTTAGGAGTCCTTTCAGATCTCTGTGTCAATAATTTAGATAAAGGTGTCGGTGTCGGGATTCTTTTGGATAGGAATACCTTGCGTCCATTTCTTAATAAATTTATAGGTGTGGTATGTTCTTGTAACAGAGAGGTTTTAGTGTTTTGAATTCGTGGAATTATAGAAGGTTTTTTTCTATTAATTGCTATTTTTTCATCCAATAACTTGTTAAATGTCCCTGGTGAAATATGGGTGACCAATTCTTCTTGTTGGGGTGAACTTATCATTTTTGTTGTTATTACTTCTGGTGGATTGTTAGGAGACCGTAATATTTCATTTTTAGTGGAAGGTGATGTTGAAGACGAGAAGTCAAAGTGAGAATTATCGTTTATATTTATAGCATTCATACTATCATTAATGTTTGGAGCTATAGTAGTTTGTAATAACATCTGATCACTAATATCATGTCCTATTGGAGTATTGGAAGGTATTTCATTCTTACCGAAATCATTGAACCAGTTCTCTTGATGATTTTCACTGTCTTTTAATACTATCGTCTCTACAGTAGTAGAATCCATGAAGTCACTATCGTTATTATTGGTAATGTCACTTATGTATGATGCAGATCGTATATCATTTATCGAGGTTTGCTTCAAAGACAGTGGTGAACCTAACATCGTTAAGGATGAAGAAACTGCATGGCTCATAGACTCTTTTAACATAGCCGGTAAATAATCTCCTTTAATATCATTTTCAGTACTTTCATGGATAAGTGGTGGAAGAGTACTTAAAATGAGACTTCTAGTCTTTTGCCTTCTTTGTGTTTTCTTATTAGCCTTCGAAAGATGATCTGTTTGATGTATTGTAGATATGGCACTTTTTGAATCAAAAAAAGGATTCTTTTCGTTATCATTATCTTTAGTTACAGATTCTACATTTGAGGTGGAAATAAGAATAGGTTTTGTATACGTCCTTTCTAACGATTGGGCCCCAGATTTAGGTGTTGTACCCTCAGTTCTACTACCCTTTGGTGCAATTGGTGTCAAAATATGTTTCTTCAGTATTTTTGTATTCTTCCTATTTGGGTCTGTATATGACACCTCATTTTTGTCATTATCACTATTGTTATCATTGGGATTGCCTGATGCTATAGAAAATTTCCTTAAATCATTGGCAATTGCTTCGATTGTCCTATTTCCTGCATCACTTTCACTATCGGATCCATTAGAAAGGAAGGAAGTGTTACTTGACCTTCTTGATGTACCTGTAATAGAAAGAAGTGGCCGTGGTGGTTCTAAAGTTCCAATATCAAGAAAACTTGACTCATTGCTCTTCGATGTTTCTCTCTTGGTTTCCATTTTTATAGATTGCTGTGATTTAAGCTTATTTCCAATTAATATCAATAATTTATCACTCTTGGTACGTAGATGTATCCAATTTTGTGCCAACTCATTGGTTCTATTAGCTATATTTTCATCTAAGAGAGCAAATTCTGATGCTGCATATATGACATCAAATGTCCTTGAAATGGTTGATGTAGTCTTTTCCATTTGAAGTTTTAATTGTTCTGATATGTTATATGATGACGATGATGAAAGTAGTGGTGTTGTTGATAATATATCATTATTCTCAGTTAAATTTACTTCATTCGGTGGATTTTTTGGGGTGTTACTATTTTCAGAACTGATGTTATCATTAATCTTTAATAAGATCCGATAATTTCTTTCTATCTCATTTATTAAAAACTCCAATTCATGATTCAGATTGGCGAAAATAATATTCCAACGTTTATCTATTAAATCCTTTTTCAATGAGTTGACCTCAGAATTTAAAAATTTGAAGTTTTGAAATATTTCTTTATAAGACCATTTCAATTGTTTAATAAGAACTTGAATATTTATGTCTTTGTTTGAATGTTGATGTCTCTTTTCAAATTGGTGTAATCTTTGTGGCAAAATTTCTAATAATGATGTTTCAATAGGTCTTAAATTATTTTGAATCCTCATGAATTTATTTATTAATTTTTCTTCCAGGGATGAAAATTTAGGTAACTTTAATTGAGAGGTAATGTTACCTTTGTCAGTGGTATTAAGAGTTGTTGTAGTGGAACAATTTTTTGACAGGATATTTACTAATTGTTTTAGTGTAAAAGAGGGTACATGTCTTATAGGAGACGCATTTTTAATATCTTGTAGACTGAAAAGCTCATCAATATTTTCATTAATGATGGTGTCTAATGTTTTCATATTATCATTTAAGATTTCGTGATATTCTAAAATTATGTCTATGTATACTTTCAAATTGGTCAATAGTGGTTGTAATTTGTTCTTCGTGAAATTACAAGATTTAATTAAATCAATTACAATATCAAAATGATTTTCATATTCATTCAGTTCCATTATGTCTAAAAGATGAGAGAATGTTGCGTCATATTTATCAAAATTATTAATTAAGTTTATTATAACTGAATTTTGTTGTATTATTGAATTATTAAACGGTACAGATAAATCTCCTGTAGTTACTTTTTGTTGACAATTTACAAATAATTGCGTTAAAATTTCATTTAGTAATTTCAAATCACTTTCTAAAGACCTTAACTGTTGTTCAAAGACATGTTCATATTTCGTATATCCATTTAAAGTATTTAAAAGATTTTTAAGTCTATTGATGCAGGGTTGTAAATCGTTACGTGAAGTTTGGACATCCATCTCCTGGAATGTCTAAATAAAACACGTACAAACACAGAGTATGGTATTTTATAGAAGAAGAAGCAAACTGAGACAATGTGAAAGAGACAAAAAAAATAAAATAAAACACTTAAAATAATATCAATTATGTGAATATATATATATATATTCTGGTCTCTTTTAACAATACGAAATAAATTGGAAAAGAAAAGCTTTGGAACTAAAGCGGTGCCCTTAAAGATGGTGTTTTAGTGACACTTGATAAGTATGTATATAACTGTATGGAATACTATAATATGCTTACTCCATTGTTGATTATTCTATATTGTGATAGGCCCAGTGTCTACTCATAACAAATTGATCAATTATAATTTTTATTTGTTTACACTTTTGATATTTTTTTTTTCCTCCGTTTTGTTCATCAAAAGAAAAAAAAAATTATATTTTTCATTTATCGTGTTTTGTATTGAAACCAACATGAAGATTTAATGTGTTTTTATTCTTTAGGTATGTTTCCTTTTAAAATACCATCATTGAGGTCAAAGTGATGGTATTACTTTGAATGAATAATATTGGTTTCTATTCTTGTTAAAAAGTCGCTTAACCAAATAAAGACTGGTATATTTTATTCTTTAGTTGTCAAATTAATGGGTGTTTCATTAGAGACGTCTTTCAAAAGGTCTTTGATGGTATCTTGTTCCAATTCTTCTAATCTAGCCAATTCCGGATCTAAATTATCGTCTGTATTTTTGGTAGATTTTTGTGGAGAAGAGGTTTCTGTATTCTTAGTTAGGTTGTTATTCAAATCTTGCTGTTGACCTTTACTTGAAGATTTTATATTTTCTTCTTGATGTTGTTTAGCCTTATCTGTGACATCTTTTTGAATTGCTTTATGATCATTTTTATTAACGTCATTATCTACATTTTTATTGTTATAATTAGTGGATCTTATACCTGTTGGTAAACTCTTTTCATTTAATAATTTGGATAATTCACTACTTGGATCCTCATATAAATCTTTAAATTTACCAATCTCCACGACATTCCCATCATTCCCTAATACGATAATGTTTTCTGATCTCCGAATAGTGCTTAATCTATGTGCAATATTAATAATGGTCATTGATTTAGATTTCATCAGTTGCCCAAATGTATAATTAATAGCACCTTCACTCTCAACATCTAAAGCGGATGTTGCTTCATCCAATATTAAAATACTTGGTTTCTTGATCAGCGCTCTTGCAATAGCAATCCTTTGCTTTTGTCCACCACTTAATAAAGTTCCCTGGGGGCCTATCATTGTATCATATGTGTTTGGTAATTTTGTAATGAAGCCATGACAAAAACATTGTTTTGACACAGATCTAATTTCTTCCTTTGTCGGTGTATAATTCAATCCATATGTAATATTATCTCTTATAGTGCCCGACATTAATATTGGTTCTTGCTGAACAATAGCGATATTATTACGCAAAGATTTGGCATTTATGGAGGTGATGTTTTGACCATTAATTAAAATTTTCCCAGATTGTACATCATAACAGCGGATCAGTAGCCACGCTATTGTCGATTTACCCTTCCCAGATGGACCTACAATACAATAATTTGAACCAGGTTCAATTTTAAATGATAAATTTTTGAAGATCGGCACAGTGGGTCTTGTTGGGTATGCAAATGTGACATTTTGAAATTCAACAGATCCCGCAGTCATTGGAATATCGGGACTACTTGTTATCGGTGAAGATGAAGAAGGTTCTTTAAGAGAGGATAATAATGGTTTTTCCTTTAAGGGTAACAATTTTGCGCCTCTTGTTGAATGTACCCGTGGTATAGAATCAGTCAATTCAAATAATCTTGTCGCTGCACCTGCCCCCTGCATTAATTCAGAGTAAAAATTCGATATATTAAAGATGGCATTCCCTGTATATTCACTGTATAGCATAAAAGCAGTCAAATCACCCACGGTAAGTAATCCATTCAATACTAAGTACGAACCATATGATAATACAATTAAGAAACTACAATCACTGATTAATGAAGCAGTAGTGAAAAATTTAGCATTAATAAAGGCAAATTTTTTGCCAATTTGGAAGATATCTCTAATTGAATTATTAAATTTGTGTAACTCATTATTCTCAGCAACGAAGCTTTGAATAGTCTTGATCCCATTAAATTGTTCTTCTGTCAATTTTGACAAATTTGATGTTGATTCTTGTAATTTTTTAGAATTCCATCTAATTTGTCTACCTAGAATCTTATAACTTATTAATAAAGGTGGACCCATCAATACTAGTAAAACCGAAGATAATTGCCATGATAAAGAGAACATCATCCCTATACCTGCTGTACCTACCACCAAGGCTTTAACACCATCGGAGACTCTTTGAGTGATAGATCTAGAGACTAAGAAAGCATCATTGTTCACACGGGACATTAAATCACCTACTTTAAATTTGTCAAAAAATGTAGCATCCATATGTAGTATATGTTTCATCAATCTCGATCTTAATCTTGCTACCAGTCTTTCGCTTAACAACCTTAAAAGGATCACTCTTGCGTAATTTGAGATACAACCTATACATAAAGCAGCCATGGTCAATCCGAAGAACATTGGAGCACGTATCCCATTCCATATGACTAAATTCTGTAAGGAGTCCACTGAATCTGAAGATTTCAGAGAATCTAGAACCATACCGATAATTTTAGGGATAGCCAATCCAATAGCACAAGAAAATGTCAATAAGGATAGAGCCAATGTTAAAAGTTTCCAATCGTTTTTAACTAATTTCAATAACCTCCATAGATCTTTACTTTCATTATCCAGCACTGAGGAAGATTGATTATTCTTAGCTGCAGCTGTAGTGGTGGTACTGGTATCGATCTTTACTGTATCATTTTCAATGTTCTTAATATTATTATTTAGAGGTTGAAGAGAATGGAAGAATTGAGATTTTGAATATACTTTTATTTGAATGTTATTATAATTGTAGAAAATGTCATGGTTACGCATGGTAATAAAAGGAAACACATTATTATTACAAGTATTATTATTGTTTAATGGTATGTTTGTATTAGGAAGATAAAATTTCAATAATCTGTTATTAAATGTTGAGAACCTGTGAGATGGGATTAAAAATGAATCTAATTTAAATTTAATCTTAATTTTAGGTATGGAGTAAATAGATACATTATTTCTGAGTAATAATGTAGGTGATTGTATCATTATTAATATATATCAGTATTTGAGGTAAAAAAAAAAAAGTGATTCTGGTTAAATAATCTATGAATTGATAACCCAGGGATTATATTATATTTCAATATCTACACATATTCAAAAAAAATAGATGAACATATATCGACATAGATGGTTGTATATACTGTATATATATATAGAGTGTGTTTGTGTGTATTTCTTCTCTTTTATTTAATGTTTATCTTCTTTTATTTTATTTTATTTTCTTTAGCTTTTTCGGGCTGTACACAATTTCATTTAACCCATTATTAGAAGGATTGGTAATATGGATAGTTTAATAATCAATATAAAGACAGAATGTAAAGAATATAATATTAAATAAACTTAAGATATATATTTATATATATGTATGTATGTATGGACAAGTAAACTAAATGAGACTAAATGGTGGGAGAACATAACAATATACGTATGAATAAAGCAAAAGAAAAGGAGAAATGATTCTGATGATAATAAAAAATTAATGATGAGGCTGTAACGGGGTAGGATCAGCCTTTGGAGTTCCCTTGTTAGTGTATTCAGTGAACATAGCATCAGTGTTAGAACGTGCTTTAACGGCAGCGGTTTGAAACTCTGGTTTCAAGGCCTTTCTCAAAAGACGAGAAGTTAATGCTAGATAAGTAGAATACGTCAAACCTGCAGATTTCCAAGCGGGAATCATTCTATTGAGGTTTATTCTTGTACTTCTATTAATATTGTAAAATACTGTGAACGTGAATATATAATAAATGAGAACAGTCTACAGTATATATATAGAGAGTGTGTGATGGTGTTACTACTTGTATTTAACATTAAAAACACAGTTTTGTCTACCCTTCCCTCTCTCTCTTTTGAGTCTTACGATATATTCACCTTTGGTTTTATTTATTTTATTTTATTTTCGAAGGAGACAGGGAATGGTAGCATTTTACACGAACGCTTTCATGTTGGGACTGTGTTGGTTGGATGAACATAGAAGAAAGAGTGTTTGGATGTAATAACAGGTCTGTTTATTGTAATTTTTTCCAGTTCGATTGGATCTGTTATATATAATATGTTGATATTTATTGAATTTTTGGTATATTCATGTCAAAATGTTAAGTTCCATGAGCAACAGTACGTTATCATAGCAATAATAATAAATATAATAACACTAGCAGATTGTTGTACACAGGAAAAAAGAAAAGTGTCGAGAATTTGGGAAAAAAAATAAGATCTGAAGATGAGATGAAGTTGAAAAACTTTTGATGATTGTTCGTCCTTTGGTAAATAAGTAAAATCATTATACTTAGTTTAACTTGGGTAAGAGGTTCAGTTTGTATCATTATTATTTAGACTTTAGTTAGTGTATACTCGCCTTTCATTCCTTCTTGTACAGGTTTCTTTTTTTTCTATTTTATGTTTTGGATATTTAACCATTCCAATTCCATTGAAGATCATTCATTAGCGAAAGTGACAACAAATAAATAAAATATACCCAATGGCCAAAAAGAATAAGAAAGATAAAGAAGCAAAGAAGGCTCGTGCTGAAGCTAAAAATAAAAGAAATCAAGAGAAGGCAGCAGCCAAAAACAAGAAAATGATGAACAAACTAAATGCTCAAGATTCAGATAACGAGGATGACGTAGATCTAGACACCATCTTGGCTCAATTCAAATTGGAACAAGAAAAATACGAGAAGATTAATGTCGAAACCGTTAATAAACCAAACAAGAGAATCAATGCATGTATGGTTACTAATCCAGTACATTCAAAACGTGAAATTATATTATTTGGTGGGGAATACACAAATAATGAGACTGGTAAGACAATTTTTTATAACGATCTATACACTTTCACTAAAAATAATAATCAATGGAAAAAATATACTTCACAGAATTCTCCAATGCCCCGTTCCTCTGCAGCTATGTGTTGTCATTCTTCTGGGATCGCATTATTGCATGGTGGTGAATTTTCTTCACCAAAACAATCTACATTTTATCATTACAACGATACATGGATCCTAGATACACAAAGTAAAGAATGGACTAAGATTGAATCTAAGATTGGTCCTTCTGCAAGGTCAGGTCATCGTATTACCACATGGAAAAATTATTTCATTCTTTTTGGTGGGTTCCGTGATTTAGGTACACATACCACATACCTGGATGATACTTGGATCTTTGATATTACCACACATAAATGGAAACAACTGGAATTTCCAAAAACACTATCTATTCCAGATGCACGTTCAGGTCATTCTTTTATCCCATTAGCTAATCCAAACGATGGTGTTCTTGTCTATGGTGGTTACTGTAAGATTAAAGCTAAGAAGAACCTGCAAAAGGGTAAAATTCTGACAGATTATTGGGTATTGAAACCTACTAATGTCAATGATGTAGATTCATTCCGTTGGGAGAGACGTAAAAGAACAGGTTTTCAACCATCTCCTCGTGTGGGTTGTTCTATGGTGTATCATAAAGGGCGTGGGATTATGTTTGGTGGTGTCTATGATTATGATGAAACAGAAGAATCAATGGAGTCCGAATATTATAATGATCTTTTCAGTTATAATGTTGAATCTAATAGATGGTACAATTTAAGTCTGAGAAAGAGTAAAAACAATGGTAATAGGAATGGTAAAAGTAATTCAAGTAATAATGTCTCTAAAGAACAAGAAAGAGAATTACAAGAATTGTTGAATAAAATCTTGGAACAGAATAATTTGTCTAATAATAATGAAGACGATGATGAAATGGAACAGGATATGATGAATAATAAAGAAGAGAATATTGATGATTCTAACTTTACCGTATCTACTCAATTGCCACATCCAAGATTCAATGCATCCCTTACAGTGATGAACGATAATCTTTATATCTACGGCGGTATCTGGGAATATGGTGACAAAGATTATATTGTAGATTCCTTCTATTCTATTGATTTGAATAAAGTGGATGGTGTTACAGTATATTGGGAAGATTTGAAAGAAATTGAGGAAGCCAAAAGAGAAGGCGAACCAAAATCTGATTATGAAGATGATGATGAAGACGAAGATGACGAGGACGACGGTGAAGAGGAGATCAAAGATGAGAAATTAGTTGCAGAAAATGAAGAAGACGAAGAAGAGGAAGAGGAAGAGGAAGAACCAGAGATGGAGATTCCAGATGAAAGACCATGGTTGCCACATCCAAAGCCCTTTGAATCGTTACGTGAGTTCTACATCCGTGAAGGCCCTAAATTCTTAGAATGGGCCATTTCCAATAATAGGGATGCCCGTGGGAAACATTTGAAACACAAGTCATTTGAATTGTGTCAAGACCGTTGGTGGGAAAGACGTGACCAAGTTAGAATTGAAGAAGAGAAATTGGAAGAGATTGGTGTTACTGAAAACGTTATAGAGAGAGATAATAGTAAACTACAACCTCGTAGACGTTGAACCAGTATGGTGTGTACTAAAACAAAAAATTTATGTAGTGTACTATAGAATGTGTACTAAAAAAAAAAATTGCAGGCACATATATGTTGTTATAATTGCTACAATCGTGATTACCCACTTTTTATTTCATTAAATAGTTATGGTAAATATGAGTTGGAGATGGCTTAAATATTTAGATAATATTAACATAGGTGTAATGGATGGCTTACTATCGTTTCCGTGACAGTAACCTCATCTTATTGGTCCAGTACAATTAGTTGATTGTGTATTGGTTGTATTATCATGCTATTTCTCTTCTTACAACTTTTTCATGATCCTCTAATGTCTCAACAGTAGATTTGTGTACGTGTGTGTTGTTGGTATTGTTTGTTACCTTGCTATCTTTTGTTCTCTTTCAACAAATTTACACGTATAAATTTTCAACAATTTTATTCTGTAGGTATAGTTACTTATTTAGCATATCTTGTATTTGCGTGTATATGTACGTAAGGTAAGATAAAGTTGAAGGTAAAACACTTTTAACCTCTTCTTAATCCTTCACTCTTTACATTTTGGAACCTCGACCAACAAAACAGGTCCTAATCTTTCTTCGTTCTTGCTTTTTTTTTTTTATTCTTATAGGAAAAGATAGAAATTTATTTAGTAATAAATTGAAATTTTTTTTTTTTAGAATAAGAGATGAAATAGTTACTGTTAAAATCAATACATCGCAAGACTGTTGTTTCTAATTTACTACATATAAATTAATATTCCTTATATTTATACTGTATATATTATTTTGAATTATATTTTGATTATATATTCCTTTATTTATTCTCTTTTTGTTTTAAAAAAAAATGTTAAGAATCTCCAAGAATATTGCTGTTTTACCAGTCCGTAGCAATTGCCTATATCTAAACATCATCCCTTGCTATAGAATGTCTTCTACTGAATCAAAGAATTTTAGAATTGAAACTGATTCCTTTGGTGAGATTAAAGTCCCAGCTGACAAGTATTGGGGCGCTCAAACTCAACGTTCTTTCCAAAATTTTAAAATTGGTGGTGCACGTGAAATTATGCCAGAACCTGTCATTAGAGCCTTTGGTATTTTAAAGAAATCATGTGCTATCGTTAACCAGAGATTAGGTACTTTGGATCCTGGAATCTCCGAAAAGATTCAAATCGCTGCAGAGGAAGTCGCTAAAGGTGCTCTTTCTGATCATTTCCCATTAGTTGTCTTTCAAACCGGTTCTGGTACTCAATCAAATATGAACGCCAATGAAGTCATCTCTAATAGAGCTATTGAATTGTTAGGTGGTCAAATGGGTTCTAAATTGGTTCATCCAAATAATCATGTTAATCAATCTCAATCTTCTAATGATACTTTCCCAACTGTCATGCATATTGCCGCAATGACTGAGATTGTTAATAAATTATTACCAGAATTGAAGCAGTTACAACAATCCTTGAATAAGAAAGTGGAAGAATTTAAGGATATCGTTAAGATTGGTAGAACCCATTTACAGGATGCTACTCCATTAACCTTAGGTCAAGAATTCAGTGGGTACGCTCAACAAGTGGAAAATGGTATTTACCGTGTTGAAGCTACATTATATCATTTACATTTTTTGGCTCAAGGTGGTACTGCTGTCGGTACTGGTTTAAACACTAAAGTAGGCTTCGATAAGATGGTTGCTGAAGAAGTGTCTCGTGAGACCGGTATTAAATTCGAGACTGCTCCAAACAAATTTGAAGCTCTTGCTGCTCATGACGCAATTGTGGAGACAAGTGGTGCTTTGAACACTTTAGCTTGCTCCTTATTCAAGATTGCTCAAGATATTAGATATTTGGGTTCTGGTCCACGTTGTGGTTACGGTGAATTGACTTTACCAGCCAATGAACCAGGTTCCTCTATCATGCCAGGTAAGGTTAATCCAACCCAAAATGAGGCTTTAACGCAAGTTTGTTTACAAGTTATGGGTAACAATTCTACTATCACCATGGCTGGTTCTCAAGGTCAATTCGAATTAAATGTTTATAAACCATTAATGATTTCTAACTTACTAAGTTCTATCCGACTATTGACTGATGCTTGTCACTCCTTCAGAATCCACTGTTTGGATGGTTTGACTGCCAACAAGGATAAGATTAACCAATACTTACACAATTCTTTAATGTTAGTCACTGCGTTGAATCCAAAGATCGGTTATGATGCTGCTGCTAAAGTCGCCAAGAATGCTCATGTTAAAAACATCACTTTGAAAGAATCTGCTTTAGAATTGAAAGTGTTAACTGCTGAAGAATTTGATGAATTGGTTGTTCCTGAAAACATGATTGGTCCAAAACCATAAATTCTAGTGTAACTAACAGCTACCATGGGTATTTTTATCGATGAAATATTAATATTAATATTATTTTCTTGGTATGTAATTGATTAATTAATTAATTTCATATTTGTTTTATTCTCTTTTTTCTTTTGCATTTATTACTTCAGTTTTGTTTTTTTCATTTTTTTTTTGTCTTATGTGAGAGGTTGTTATATATCTTCCACATATTCGTGCCTATTTAGTGTCTTACCATGTTAATATAAACGAAAATAAAATATTATCTTAAATATGTTCAAAGAGGAAGTGCAATATAGCTAATGAACAAGAAACTAGGAATATTCACAACCGAGTGAATGTTTCATAGTTACTCAGTGCAATACTGGGGAAAAGGTAAAGGTGGGCTCTAACTTTACAACCTTGTTTCAGTGAGAGTAGCCGAACATCACTGTTGTTTTTTTTTTTTTTATTTGCGCCGTCATCGACATGTCCTGTCTGTCGTAGATTACTTAAGAAAGGAACCTATGAGTACGTGGGTTAGGAAGAAGAATACATGTATATAGTTTATTTAGCAACAAACGAAAGGGATATATATAGAGAGAGAAAGAGTATTATTCATAGATGTAATTATTTTTTTATCTATCCAACACATCTACTACTATAGTTTACCTATAGATTCCAAGTTCTTTAACAGTACTCTAGTCAGAAATATAGTCGAGCCATAAATGTAAGAATAAAGGTACCTTAATAAAAGATTGAAACCAAAAAATATATATGGACGAGTCCGGAATCGAACCGAAGACCTCTCCCATGCTAAGGGAGCGCGCTACCAACTACGCCACACGCCCAACACCTCTTGTCCGTGCTAAGATTTAATATTCAATGAGTAAAAACGATAGTATGGAAAAAGACAACATAAACTTCTATGGAATTTTGTTAAAAATGTCAACTCACACACTATTAAAACCTGAATTATCACATGTTTCATTATCCTAACATGACTTTCCTATTATTCTGTTACTCTTTAGCAATTTCAACCCTTCACGTATCTAAACATATATAAAGGACATCTATTTTACCATTTCTATTCTCATGTTCAGGTTTCTCTCCTCTAATCAAAATATATAACAACAGGAAGAATCTATAAGAAACTTCTATAAAACATAATATATATTAAAAAACCATTTTAGTAAATAAATACCGTTTAAATTAGTTATTGTTTTCGATTTACAATATTGTATTATTAAAATATATTTAAAATGTTTTCTGTTTATTCTAACACTTTACTCAGATCCACTTAACTTTACTATACTTTGAGTACTAGTTTTAAGATTTACAAAACACTTGTGCATTTTTTTAGCGTGCTACTTCAAAAATATAGTAAAAAATTAGTTAGATATATAATATATCCCCTAGTAGGTAGTGACTTTTACAATGTTCTCCTTAATAGTTTACGTTGTTCTACACTGCTTACACCAAAAAATATGCTATTAGTGCTGAAGTAGAATATTCTCAAAGAAAATAAATAGAACAATGAGATTTTAGCAAACAATAAACAACAAAATATTGAGTTTTTTTTTTAGATATCGCTAAATTTCGATTGAATTATTTGGTTAAAATTCTTTCAAGTCGAAGAGAAAACCCCCCTCGATATTCGTTTATAAGAGCACAAAGATATTCACATATAATATTTTCATTTTATTTACACTTTTATGTATATTATTATTTATATATATATATTGTTTATGGAGAAGGAGACTGAACAACATTTATACCAATTTGAACAGTAAGAACTCTAAGAAAATTAAAGAATATAATTGAGAATGTTTACGATTAATCCATTGAATGCAAACTCTCGTTCCTAACAATTAGCTTGCTAATAAATAAATAAATAAATAAAATCAACATCTTTATTCTTTAAAGGTTAATACACACTAGTTGATTAAAGAGGGACCTGGGAAGACACACTAAAGTAAGAAGTTAAAGAAAATAAGTAAATGAACACAAAATATAATAAATTAAGAAAAAACTTTTTATGGTAAAGTCAATATAAGTTATGTAAAACAAATTTAGCAGGAGTGGATATTAAAAATTCTTACTCTCATATTTACCTATTGCTTCTTGTATTATATTTGATTTTAATTTGAAAACATACAAAATAAAATAAAATAAAATAACCTTCATTTGAGAATGTAATTGTTTATGTTGAAGTTTTTTGGGGTAAGGGTTAATTTTTAACAGAATTGATTCTTTCATTTAACTTTGAATATACATTTCTTGTAAAAAAAAATATATATATATATATAAAGAACAATTGTTTATTACTGAAACCCATTGCAACGTTCTTGTGATAGAAAGACATAGACATAGAAGAAACAACATTCCCCAAATTACAAAACAAAGAACATAAAAATACAATTACGTGTTAATATTTATATAAAATTATGCCTTTCTTCTCTTATTTTGGTGCATTCCGCGTTACTTTCCGTAACGGAATGTATCAGTGGTTTGAGTTTCCGATAAGGTTCTCGGAGTTGGAAAACACAAACCCGCCAAGACGGAAATTGGTTGACAGACAGTGGGGAGAAAAACAAAAACAAAAAAAAACAAAAAAAAAATAACGGAAACCATCTTTCCGCCTCTTTCCGTGTTTGTCTGTCAAATAATGTATTAAAATGTTATGTATGTGTCCCCCTCCCTTCCATTGGTAAGGAAACACCTATAACTGACTAGATAAAAGTACTCTCAAGTTTTTGGTTTCCTTGAATGTTTAATGTATCAACCACCTGTATTGAATAATTAGTGGTAAGTGTCACTTCATAATGGGCATATTGTAAGAAGGAGAAAAAAAAACAACAAATTTTACAGATATTGGATTATATTAATAGAAGGGAAAGATATATAAAATAAAATATTATATATTAAACAAAGTAGAATAGACTATAGATATAAGAAGACAGAAAGGAAAAATATATATATATATATAGATGGCGATATTAGAGACTCGTAGACAGAAGGAGACTGTTATTGTCATTGGTGTTTATGCTTTAACACTCTGTACACTCTGGACTACTTTTAGAAAATCACATTCTTTTTTACAATGGACAATTAAATTGAACCAAGGTTTTAGTTTTATTATTATATGTGCCTTTGTGTTAGTGAATTTCTTATTAATTTGGCAAGGATTAACCAGCTTGTTATTTGGTGAATTACGACTCATTGAACAGGAACACATCTTTGAAAGATTGCCATTGATTGTAATACCCATGGTTATGATTGTCTCACAATTCAACAGTTCACAAATATTCAATGTCCTCATCTTTACTGTTGGATTCTTAATGATGCAAGTGTTTACATGGATCTTAAGGGATAGGTTGGAGGGGCTTTTGCAGACAATTAATGAACATACCACTTTCACAAAGTTATTATTCTCTAATTTCATAAGAAATATGATCATATTTGCGATTTTGAATTATTTTACTACAAAATATACATTCTTTGATAATTTAAAACAATTTTACAATGATTTGAATTCAACTAATTTCGTATTGATTACCTTTGGATACAACTTCACCTCTATCCTTATTCAATATTTAAATCTTTTACTTCATACCATATTAAATTTTTATGCATTTTATTATAATCAATCTTCAAGACACAGTAGTCAACATAATACCACTAATTTTGATTCTGATGAAATTGAAAGTGACGACGACGATGACGACGAACAAGAATTTGAGGGGAAATTTATATACGAGAAATATATCGATTTCATCACAAAATTATTTGATGTTATCTTAGATTTAACTTTCGGCATTCCATTCAAATTTAGAACATTTTACATTAAGGATTTAGTTATGGATACTGTAGTCTTAGTGAAACGAGGTGTAGATATATCCACAATGTGGAAAACTAATGCAAAATTGAATGATAAATTACCTGATATCATACCAGAGGATTTAATTGACCATGATAATATATGTATTGTCTGTATGGATGATTTGGTGGAATTGTCACATGAAAGAAGACATAAAGTTGAGGTTAATAATGGCGATGATCAACATGTTTTGTTCACACAAGAGGATATCAATTCTATGAGTAAGAATAAAAGACCCAAGATTTTGCCTTGTGGTCATATGTTACACTTCTCATGTTTAAAACATTGGATGGAGAGATCACAGACTTGTCCAACTTGTAGATTATCTGTGTTTGATGAGAATGGAAATGTAAAACCCGTGAAACATCACAGACCCCCTCAGAGAGATTCATCGTTAAACGACTCAGCAGTAAAACCATCACCTACCCCAACGCAAGATACCCATATTCTAAATGAATCATCTGCCGGAATGGATAGTACGACTGACTCCAATACAACTACACATCCAACATCGGCTTCACAGACAACAACTACAATTACTACGACTACGACTACGACTACTACGACTACAGATTCACAAAGAAATGAGTCTTATTCAACAGTAGATAGAAGAATGTCAAGAACGCAACAAACTAATAGACCGTTGAAATATGGTGAATGGTCAACATTCGAAGTAAAAGAACAAAATGAAGATGGTTCAAATGTTAAATTTGAAGTAAGGGATAATTTTTCAAGGAAAAAACAAATTGAATTAATTGTTACACCAAACGAAAATTTACAAAACTCGATTATCACTATTCCTGATATTTACCTCGAAGGTAGGAGACATCTTTAACGGAGTAATTTTTATGTAAATATGTATGTATTTGAGAATATACGCAGATGAATTATTATCCTTAATTATCCTATGGCTACGCTACTTGATAAGTTTTCCTTTCGTTATCAATAAGATCATCTTAAATTATACTTTAAATTTATGATCCAATCGATTCTTCCTTTCTGTAATTCATCCCATCCATATAGCACATAGATGATACATGTATATATACCTTATTTTGATTCATGTGCTCAATTCTACACCTGACATTTAGTTATATGAATGTATAGGATGTGAAACGTCTAATCATTCTGACTCTTGATTTAACAGCCGTTATATTTCAAGATATTATTATTCACCTGTTTTTTTTTAAAAAAACAAATTCTCACACTTCATGAAAATTCAAAAGTAAGAAAAGCCAAAAATAATATTTAAAAGTAAAAAAAGAACAATAAGAAAATCTGTTTATGCTTAAATAAAAGAGTCAAGAAAATTGAATACTTATTCAAAGGGCTTCTACATTTATATAACACCCATTTGTCCCTCTTAGATACTTAGTATCCGAAAGGCAACTACTTAATTACACCAAAGTTTACTTTTATCATTTTGGGTTTTAAATTGCCACCTCCCGTGTGTTGTTGTTTTATTTTGAATTTACAATAAATACTCAGTCAAATTGAAGCAAATAATTGATAGTAAAAAATTATTCAAGAATAGTAATTTATTAAGAAGAAATAGAAGTTATTCAGAAATTGGGACCTATTCCACAAATAAGGAGAGTTTATCCTTTAATAAAGATGAGAGCGAAGATGCGATGACACTTTCTAAAAATGATTCTCAGATATCAAGCACTGATTCCATAGATATACCGTCTTTAACATATTCGCAACAAGGAACAATAACATCTCAATCTACACATGACACTTCTTTGGCTCAACCTGATCCTCTATCTGCCTCGCTAATTAGCGTCTCTTCCTCCTCCTCTTCTTCCTCTTCCACCAGTTCAATGTATACAGCAAATTCTGTTCCTATTGATGAAAAGTCCACAAAACCTACAAAAACCTCTAAAAGAAAACTAATACAACAATTATTGAAAAATGGTAAACCACATATTTTTATACCTAAAAAATCATCTTGTTTAAAGAATAAGATGGAAAATACTTCATTAGGAGAAATTAATAATAGTGTTACTCATTTAATAGTTAATAATAAGAGGACACAAAATAGTAAAACTTGTAAAAATAGAAAAAATGGTAAGAATAATAAGAATAATAAAAAGAAACATAATAGTTCTGATGACGACGGACCTATATCATTAGCAATATTAACTGATGATGGAATACAGATAAAATCTAGAAAACCTAAATCTTATGAATATGAAGATTATGCTAATATTCTTTTACCTGATGGACGAACAAGTATGTCTAGTAGTAGAACTAGTCTCTCAAGTGATCTAATCTCTGATACGGATTCATATATGGAAACACGATCGACGATTAGTTGCGTGACTTGTTTAAGTGACAGTATGTCTCAATTATCGTTGGATACTACAAATACAAATATTTATGATTATAATGAAATAAATAAAAGTAAATATTATTATGGGTCGGTTAATGGACAGATTCCTACGAACGCTGTTATACCATATGAGATGATTTTAAATGCCAAATATATAGATATTCAAAGTCTACGATTCAGTAAAAATGATACAAAAGGCAACAATGGGAGCAATAGTAATAACATTGAGCAGATTAGAAATGTAATAGCAAATAATCCAAATCGTCATTTAGTCGAAATCTCATTTGCAAAACCAAGAAGGCAAGATGTGGTACCTAAGAGATTAACTTTATTGATTGATGATAGATGTAATACTAATAATGATGATAATGGAAATGGTAAAATTGATATCGTTGAAAAAATTCTACAAAGAAGTTATAAGAATAGTAAAAGGTCGCGTAATATTCTTGTCATTATTAACCCATATGGTGGGAAAGGCAATGCAAAGAAAATATTTATGAGAAAGAGTAAAAAATTGCTAATGGCAAGTGGATTTACATTTGATATTCGATACACTAAATATAAAGGACATGGGATCGATATTGCCCAGAATATGGATATTGATAAATATGATACTATTGCATGTGCATCAGGTGATGGGATACCGCATGAAGTGATAAATGGACTCTATAGAAGACCAGATAGGGTCGAAGCTTTTAATAAATTGGCAATTACACAGATTCCTTGTGGATCAGGAAATGCAATGAGTGTATCATGTCATTGGACAAATAACCCATCCTATGCGACATTATTTTTGATTAAGTCGGTAGAGACCAGATGTGATATTATGCGTGTATCGCAGCCATCATATAAGGAAGGACATTCAATATTGTCATTTTTAAGTCAAACGTATGGGATTATTGCTGAATCAGATATAAATACGGAGTTTATTAGATGGTTAGGACCTGCTAGATTTGAATTAGGAGTTGCATTCAATATTTTACAAAGAAAGAGATATCCATGTGATCTTTATGTGAAATATTTTGCTAAAAGTAAAAATGATTTAAAATCACATTACCTTAATGAAATATCGGCAAGACGTAATATAATGTACAATGATGTCAATGATAATCATACACTAGACAGTAATGGTTCAAAGTCCGATGACGGCGGCGATGATTCCATTGACAATTTTATCACTGAAGATATGTTCAAAGTCAAATATCCATTAGATCAAAGAGTCCCTTCAGATTGGGAACGTGTGGATCCCAAATTGACTAATAACCTTGGGATTTTTTACAGTGGGAAGATGCCATATGTAGCAGCAGATACAAAGTTTTTCCCTGCTGCATTACCTAGTGATGGGGTTATGGATATGGTACTAACGGATTCACGTACTTCATTCACTAGAATGGTACCTATTTTACTTGCTTTAGATAAGGGGTCACATGTTTTACAACCAGAGGTGATTCATTCTAAGATATATGCATATAGGTTAATACCACGTCAAAATGAAGAGGAATATGGGAAAAATAAAGATGGTTTAGATTCTAATGAGGTTGAAGCTGAAGATGATAGCATAAGTAAAAATTCAGGATTATTTTCTATTGATGGCGAAAGATTTCCCTTAGAACCTTTACAAGTCGAAGTGATACCAAAATTATGTAAATTTCTTTTAAGACAAGGTAAATTTGTTGATACAGAGTTTGATATTATGTGAAAGTTAAAATTAGCTCATTATGTTTATTTCAAACAGAATTATATATGTACTTACCTAAACCCTGTATATAGATATATATATGTGTGTGATAGTTATGACGATTAACATTGACAAGATCCATTTTGCTCTAGATTTTCATTTTGTGTTGTAGATATATCAATAATACCTGTAGTGTTATTGTTATTATTTTGGCTATGAGTACTTGACAAGGATTTATCTAAAACCGCATCGTTATTGTTACTGGTGTTGTCATCTTGAAATTCAGGTAACGATTTAGCAATTTTTTTAAATAGATTCTTCACGTTATACCCAACTTTTGTTGATGTTTCCATAAAGATATTTGCACCCAAGACTTTTGCCTTTTGCTCACCTTCTTCAGTAGACACCTGTCTCTCGTCACTCAAATCACTTTTATTGCCTACTATACAAAGAATGACATTATCTTCCCCACGTTCATTTTTAACATCTTCAATCCACTTATCGATAAATTCAAAAGATTTTTTCTTTGTGATGTCATAGACCACTATAGCTACCCTTGAATCTCTAATATAGGAGGGAATTAAGGATCTAAACCTTTCTTGACCGGCAGTATCCCATAACTGTAACCTTATTGTCTTATCGTCTAAATACATGGTTTTCGATAGGAAATCTATCCCTATGGTGGCTTGGTAATGGTCATCGAAGGTGTCGTACATGAACCTTGTGATTAATGAAGTCTTGCCTACACCTTGTTCGCCTAAGAACACTATCTTATATTTACTGAGTGACTTGTTGTTCCTTCTTGTTTGTGCTGGTGTGTTGTTCATGTTAATAATAAACGTAAAGATTTGTTTTGTTTGGGATATTATCTATTTAAAAGAAACCAAAATAAAAACTGGCAGAAGAAGATGAGTCTTTATTTGATATGTCACTGGTTTAGAGTTTGTTAAAGACAAAGATTTGGAAGACAGAAAATAATAAGGAAAAAGAAGGAAAAAAGAATAACAGGTATAATATTCACTTGTTAAGTTGGATCATTTTTAAGTGTATATATATATATTACACAATCGATGTAAATATTCATGCAAAATCAAGAACGATTTCACTCTTGAAAGGATATTTAATTATAGTTTTTAAATATTGAATTTTTCATTTTTTTTCCATCATTTTCTTAGTTTTTTTTTTTCTGCATTTCTTACAAAGACCAAAGAAGAGTGAAAGAAATGAGAGGAAAACCCTCAGTGGAAAATAAAAAGATAGTCAATGGCACAAAGAAAGATGACTTTCCTCTGATTTCGAGGTATTGAGAGGGTGATGAAGAGAGTAGATTATTATGAAGAAGATAGTTCTTAATGCGTTATATAGATATGTAGGTATGTAAGGATGATATATATATACATATGACTATATATGTAGTGTATCAGAAAATAAATAGAGTGTAATTCAAGATAGGAAAGAATAAAATCATTTCTTACCAGACTTCTTAATACCACCACCAACTAATGGTTTACCAGCCTTAATGTTGGCCATCATAGCCTTCTTAGCAGCAGCATCGGCCTTTTGTTTTTCTTTGAAGGCGATATCTTCTGGATCTAAATCTTTGTTTTGTTTCTTCTTTTGTTTTAAAGGTTTCAATTTACCACCTTGACGACCAGACATCTTTTTTTGTTCTTATCTATCGACTATTATGTATCTTGGTATATATATATATATATATTAGAGAGAGGAAAGTCTCTAGTAGTAGTAGTACTAATACTAAATAGGCTAGCTCTTTGTAATAGCAATAACAGTAAGAACAGATTTTTTAAAACAAAAAGAGAGAATTTTTGGGGGGAAAAAAATTTCGTTTGTGTTTTTTTTTTCTCGAGAGTCCTTGTTGGTCACGTGACTGAGTGTTCCAGATTATTAACAGTTGGTGTTATTTAATAATAGAATCTTTTGATGGTATTTGGAGTTTATATCAATATGTTCTGTTGGAAGGGACACTACAACATATTATATATATATATGTACATATATGTATATATTTACTAGACACGATGAAGAAAATGTATGTTAAATACACACACACAACAAAAAAGTTGTTACTGTTTTGTTTTGTTCTGTCTTTACATAATATGCAATAAAGTTTAATCAGAAATTTGGTCCCTCTGGAATCCCCTCTTGTTTTAATTGTTTCTTGACTTCTTCATTTAATCCACGTTTCCAAAGATCATGGTTTTCTCCAATGACATAATTTAAAGTACGACATCCAAACCCTTCTGGTCCCAAATAATTCAAACTTTCAATTATATCTTCTAATAAAATCGCTTTCCCAGTGGAGATACCATTACCTAGTCCCTGATGTTTCACATTCACAATATGGATATGGAAGTGGTAATATGAGGGTTGATAATGGATAAAGATCCTTAATTCATCCGGACGTATCATATAGTTGTAACATGATGGAACCACAGATTTGATTTGTTTCAATATATCTTTTAACCAACTTTGATGTTTTGGTCTCAAATCACGCAATGATCTAATATCATCTCTGTAGACAATAGCCACCAAATATAAAGAATCCATATTGATTCCATCCCATTTCATATCTGGCAATATGACAAACCCCTTTTCTTTGTTTTCACAATCGTAATCCTTATACACCACTCTATCTGCTTCAGCACCCTCATATAAAATGTTATGAACCCATTTCAATCTTCCATTTTGACACATCTCTTCAATGTATGGTTCCACAATCCTTGAATAAACCTCAGGTGTCTCTTTAATAAGATGGAAGTTTTGTTGTTCATATTTCTTAATGTGAACCGGAGTAGCAGGCCAAATCAAATTCAATTTGGCTGTTGGGTTATTCTCAAGATCTTGTTTTAATACAGTTAACCCCCAATAGTAGATATCGTTACATGTAATTTCCCTCAATTGCTCAATTTCATTGATATTCAAAGGACGACCATTGGCTGCACCCCCTAATGGGTCCAAAGTTTCATCATCCCCTGTCTCAGGTTCGTTGATTGTAAAATGGGTCTTCTCTAATGTAATTATGGCATCTTGGGAATCTATCGTACCTAAAAGAGAAAGTATTTTACTCTGTGGATTTGAATCTAAAATTCTAGTGAATTTGAATCTTTCAATTAATTGAGAAAACTCGAGTTTATTTTGGTTATTCAATTGTTCTTCTGTTGACATCCTGTATATATATATATATAGCGGTATGGGTGTACTTGGTATCTTATCTTCTACAGGCACCTATACATAAAGGTATACATACATACACTTAAACTAAACAACTGTGGATTGACAACTAAAGGCAAAAAAAAATATATATATATATAGTGTTCCACTGTTTAAAGAACAAATTTGCTGTAAGACAAAACATCCGTACAAACTATCTGTTCAAATATGACACGTGACAACTTTAATGGTTTAAATGAACAACCAAACTTCTTTGATGGATAACTACTATACATGTTTATATCTATATATATATAGTGGCATACGTATTAGGATCTGTATTGTGGGGGAGGGTGGTATATACAGTTTACAATTATGTACATAAAAAATATTCGAAGGAGTGTACATATAAATACGTAGGCTTTACAGTGTGTGCTAGAATTAAAAAAAAAAATAAAAAAGAATCAAAGGTTTATTCTGATTTATTACACATATGTATAGTTGTGTGAATGTGTCTCTGTATATATTACTCTTATATTTTGTATGTGTTACTCGTTATTTTCTCACTATGATAATTAAATCATCTTAAAAATACCCAATAGATTAAGAATACAAAGAAAAATGATAATAATACAACAGGAGCATATTGCTTCAATAATAATTCATAATTGATTCTTTGTGCAGAGCGTCTATATCTCTTGGATGACTCTTTCAAAGATGCACTCATATCACTCATTCTATCTAAGGAATCGCCTCTATACAATAAATCTTCTATATTTTTTGACATTATCTGTTTCACACCCATCAATTCTTGGTTCAATTGATCCAGATTGTCTTGAACTTTCTTATTACTGTATGATTGTTTAGTTCTTTGTAAGAAAGTGTCAAAGGATACAAACGCATATGGTCTTAAAGTGGGCTTGTTATATTCATTACCATACGAATGTTGGAACTCTTCTGCGATATCATTTAGATAGGAGAATGCCAAGTTGCGTGGATATCCTGACTCACAGATCACGAAATAACAAACAACGTCTTTACGTATATAACTGATCTCGTAATTCCCGTTACTCTCTAATGTAGCTTCATTAGCTGATTGAGGTGTCATTCTAGATACAATCAACTTTACATACTTCTTCTGTTCATTTAGTGCTGGACTGTTATCTTCATCATCCACTGACATGCATAATGGTAGACCATCGTCTCTGTAAATTAAAGTAGATTTAATCATTCTGTGTCTTAATGTCGTGTTAATATATACGGGAGTTGTGTATGTATATTGTAAATAAAGAGGGGTGTTTAGTATGGTATCGATTTTGTTTCACTTTCGTTCGGATTAATCACAAGTCTATAAGTATAACTTGGATGCAACTTTCCCATCACAAGGTTTTATTTCATATGATGTAATACATCAAGTCAATCAATAAACAAATTGTTTGCTTTCGGTTTTGGTTTTGGTTTTGGGTTTTTTTTTCTTGCTTTCTCACTATTTAGGTTTTTTCAAAATTTCCATTTCTTAAGGAACTAAAAAAAAAAAAAATAAGACACATAATGGAGTATACAGTTGCGTTTAAGTTGAGGTGGGGGATGGGGTGGTTGAGTCGTTGAATCTGTGAGTGGATTTACATGTTAAGTTGTGTCAACTTCTGTTGTCTAATGGATTAATGATATTATAACGGTGAATGGATATCAAAATGTGATAACTCTTCCTGTATTCTTATTCATGTCGACTTTACATGTGTATTGGTTCCATTTCATTCTGATGCGAACCATTGATCCAATATGTTCTTAGATCGACATACTACATAATTGAACTAGTAGTAACTCAATAAAATGCATCAAGACGTTAATAAATGATTCGTTGTTGTTTTTTTATACTAAATCAGAGTATTATCAAACTTTAAAGAAATACAATTTTATGTACTTTCCCAATGGGGATTATTCATCAAGCTACCTCTTAAAGAAACAATACACACATAAAAATTTGAGAAACCCAGAGACAGCAAGTGGAATTATCTTGAAAGAATTTATCTAAATATTGACTCTCTGTAATGCACGTACTATTACTATCTGTACAGAGTACAATAGTAGTCCATAAAAATCACAAACTTATAACAATTGATATCTTCTGGTGGATATATTCTTTTGACAATTTCTTTAAATTTAAGAAAACATGGTAAGTCATGTAGGGGATCAGTTAAGGAAAGAAGATGTTGAATTCTAGGAGAAAAAAAAAACTAGAAGAACCATTACACACCGGTTGTATTGGTTATATATTGGTAACATTCCCATAGAAAAATGCACATGATATCTGTTTTAAAATGGTGATAAAAAAAAAGATATTTCAATATTTGAAGGATAACAATGGGTTTTCAGGTAGTAATTTATCCCTAAGTCTAATATATTCCAGTATTGTATTATTTTCAGTGAGTATCACCCTCCATGACGTTGAATTGAAATATTTTTTTTAAATAGTTACTTTATTGAAGGAAAACCTTGGAATGTTGTAAGCAGATGGATTGTTCTTTTAATTTATAATATTAGTAGATGTACAATTATTGTAAGTACGGGTGTAAGGGTCGTTATCCTTATTTTACATAATAGTATTATTATTAATTATTATTACAACTGTGGTTATTTAATTGAGATTTCACGTCAATCATCTCTTTTGAAAAGTTTTACATTTGGTTTCTTAACAAATATCTCATTCATAGAGTTAACAGAAAAATTGAAATTAGAAAACAAATTAGTAATTCCATGATCTGAACAGTGTTGGATAGACATAAGTTTTAACTTGATTACACAATGATTTTCAATAAGAAGATGTAATACTAGCTTTTAATTGCATTTCACTCTTCACTGGCATTTACCAAAAAGTGTATAAACCGTTCTTTAAAAGGAAAAACCAACTCAAACCCTACTTTTTAGAGACGAATAAATAGAGAAAAATAATTTAAATTTCCCAAAGCCCTACTTTTTTGATAAAAATTAAGATTTTGTTTTTCCACAGTTTTTTTTCTTAAAAGTAGGAAAATAATATGATGTCTGGGTGTTATGATTTACGTGTTTTTATTTTTTTTTTTTGACTGAACGCGTAAACTTTGGTGAAAGAACAAACTGCAATGTATTTTGATGGAGAAGACCTTTCTTTCATGAGGTCTTTTTTAAAAGAATATATTCAATTTAGGTGAGGATTCCTTTATACTAGGTATACACTCTACCCCTTTTAACTACTATTTGATACTCTAGTTCCATTTGTTATTAACGTTAACCGTGAAATAATAAACGAGAAAGCAAGTGGGTTATTTTGAATATATATAACTAAAAAGGCTCTGTTTTACAAGTAAAAAGAAAAAAAAATTTTTTTTCTTTCTCTTTTTTTAATAATGGGTAGTAATGAAAGATTAGAGAAACTGAAACGTCTTCAAGCAGCAAAGAAGGGTCATCGTTTGTCAGATAATGGAAATATCGACGGCTACGATGAGGAAGATGATGATGATAGGATCTATGATGAAGTTGATGAGGTCGAGTATAAGAAAAGAAGACGCCAAGAACTGTTAAGAGATGATTTTGTAGTTGATGACGATGGGGTTGGGTATGTTGATAGAGGTGTAGAAGATGATTGGCAAAATGATCATTATTATTATTCTAGCGAAGATTACGATGATTTGGGTGATGATCATAGGAATATGAAGGATTCAAATACTACTAAGGGGAAAAGAAAGAAAGATGGTAATGTAATAGGAGAAATGTTACGTCTACAACAACAACAAAGGAAAAAGAATGCAGCTTTAGCTTTTAATAATTCTACTAATAAAAAGACTATGGCAATTGACGATTTCGATGATATTTTAGGTGAATTCGATAAAATGACATCACAACCAAAATCCACCATTAGATCATCCTCCATAAATAGATTACCATCTTCTCCATCTTTGAAAAGAAAACTAAACGAACCAAATGTTAATGGTGATACTAAAAGGGTTGCTAATGGCAATAGAAGTGAAATTGGATCAAATTCAAGTTTAACTAATATTGTTAATAAAAAGTCTAATATTGAAGATCCTAGTATGGTCACTGCACCAGAAATTCAATTGGATTCTTCTCCATTAAAGAGTCGCAATATTGTTAACAAAGTTGATAGTTCTAGTGCTAATATTAACCTAGTATCTGATACTGAAAATTTAAGTGAGTTAATGAAAGATGTAGAAAATTCTCCTACAATGCCTAAAAATGTTACATCGAATTTAGCTAATTCATCTCTTTTGACTACTGGTAAAGAACCATCAAAGGACATAGTTGATAGTGATAGTGATGATGAATTAATATTTAAAAGGAGGCCTATGAGAAGTGTAAATACTACAAGAAAAGTAGATTTTAACTCAAGAAGTAACCCAAGCACATCGCCATTTGTTACAGCTCCAGGAACTCCAATCAATAACTCCATTAAAACTCCATTTTCGAAAACAAGTAAAACACTCCATTATTCTACTAGTGAACCTCTAAATTTTTCAAACAAATATACAAAGGAACAAGTAGTAAATCCAGAGACAAATTCATTTCAAATGTATTGGCTTGATTTTGCGGAAGTTAATAATTCTTTAATACTTTTTGGTAAAGTGAAGACACTTGATAATAATTTAGTATCTGCAATGGTTCAAATTAATGGACTTTGTAGAGAACTTTATTTCCTTCCAAGAGATGGTTACTCTGCAATGGATGTTTATGAAGAAATTACGCCTTTAATAATGGAGAAATATGGACTAACTAATATTCGTGCCAAGCCACAAAAGATGAAATATGCTTTTGAATTGCCGGATATTCCTAAAGAGGCAGAATATTTAAAAGTTTTATTACCATATAATACACCAAAGTCCAGTTACGATTTAATACCACCAGAACTTTCAAGTGAGAAGTTTTATCATGTATTTGGTGGAAATACTAATATATTTGAGAGTTTTGTAGTACAAAACAAGATTATGGGTCCCTGTTGGTTAGAGATTAAAAACGGTGATTTTAATGCCCTAACTAATGCTTCACATTGTTCAATTGAAGTTGCAGTCGATTCACCTCGTGACGTCGTTCCTCTTGATATTAAATCTGTTCCAACATTAGATTGTATTTCCTTGGCCGTTCAAACAGTGATGAATCCTAGGGAGAACAGACAAGAGATTGTAGCTATCACATTAGCTAAATATAATAAGATATCTTTAGATGCACCAATTCCAGAAGATCTAAAACCAAACAGCATTACCACGCTGGTAAGACCACCAAAAGGAACAAATTACCCAGTTGGGTTAGCAACATTGGCCAAACAGAAATTAACAGGTGAATTGCGTTTATTTAACAACGAAAAAACCCTTCTTTCATGTTTCTGTGCAATGCTTAGGGCATCTGATCCGGATGTGTTAATTGGTCATAGATTAGAGAAAGTTTATTTAGATATATTGGTTCATAGATGCCACGATTTAAATATACCGGCTTTCAGTTGTTTAGGGAGACGTGTACGAAAACAATGGCCAGAAAAATTTGGTAATAACCATTCTGCTATGAATCAATTTTTCATTCATGAATTAATTTCAGGTAGATTAGTGTGTGATATTGCAGATGAAATGGGTCAATCTTTAACTCCTAAGTGTCAAAGTTGGGATTTAAATGAAATGTATCAAGTTATCTGTGGTAAGCAACATAAATCTTTGGATGTTAATTACGCAAATGAAAGATTTCAGGAGGATGCCAATACTATGAATTTAGCGTTACAAGAAAACGTCACAAATGCAATGATCACCGCTGAGGTATCATTTAGAATACAGATGTTATCTTTAACTAAACAGTTGACTAATCTGGCTGGTAATGCTTGGTCACAAACATTAGGTGGTACGAGAGCTGGTAGAAATGAATATATTTTGTTGCATGAGTTTGCTAGAAATGGTTATATTGTACCAGACAAAGAAACTAGAAAAATGAAAGAACAAAGGAAACAAGAACAACTTCATGCATCTGATGATTTGACATCTACCACTTTATCGTCGTCAAGGAAATCTAAGTATCAAGGTGGTTTGGTTTTTGAACCAGAAAAAGGTTTGCATAAGAATTACGTGTTGGTAATGGATTTCAACTCATTATATCCATCTATTATTCAGGAATTTAATATTTGTTTTACCACAGTGGACAGGAACCCTAATGATATTGATGAATTGCCACAAATTCCATCAACAGATAAAGCACAGGGTGTCTTGCCAAGATTATTAGCAACTTTAGTGGAACGTCGTCGTGAAGTTAAAAAAATAATGAAGAATGAAAGGGATCCTCACAAGTATGCCCAATGTGACATTAGACAACAAGCTTTAAAATTGACTGCTAACTCGATGTATGGTTGTTTGGGATATGTTAACAGTAGATTCTATGCAAAACCATTGGCAATGCTTGTCACTAATAAAGGTAGAGAAATTTTAATGAATACTAGACAATTGGCTGAGAGTCTGAACTTGGTTGTTGTTTATGGGGACACAGATTCTGTTATGATTGATACCGGGTGTCAAACGTATGAAGAAGCAATAAAAATTGGTCAAAATTTCAAAAAGTTGGTTAATGAACGATACAGGTTATTGGAAATAGATATTGATAATGTTTTTAAAAGATTATTACTACATGCCAAAAAGAAATATGCTGCTTTGAATGTGACTTTGAATAAAGACGGTAGTGAGCGTGTTGTTTTGGAAGTTAAAGGTTTAGACATGAAACGTCGTGAGTATTGTCCACTGTCAAAGGAAGTATCTACTCATGTATTAGATACTATTCTTTCTGATAAGGATCCAGAAATGGCATTGCAAGAAATATATGCTTACTTAGAGGATATTACATCTAATATGATTAAGAATGAGATTAGAGTGGATAAATATAAAATTAACACTAAACTTTCTAAAGATCCCGCAGCATATCCCGGTGGTAAAACAATGCCAGCTGTTCAAGTGGCATTAAGAATGAGGAAGGCTGGTAAACTGGTAAAAGCTGGTTCGGTTATTACGTATGTGATAACAAAGAACAAAGATGATTCAAAGTCCTCGGTATCTTCGCATCCAGCAGAAAGGGCATATGCTTTGAATGAAGTAATGGCAAGGGATAGTGGATTGGTACCAGATCCAGATTTTTATTTAGAAAAGCAAATATTCGCCCCTGTAGAAAGATTACTTGAAAGAATTGAAGGTTTTGATGTTGTGCGTTTAAGTGAAGCGCTTGGTTTGGATAGTAGAAAATATTTAAGAAGATATGATGAAAGCGGTGGGTCAGGAGTTAATGACTTACAGCCTTTAGAGACAACAATTTCTGATATGGAAAGATTTAAAGACTCTGTCAACTTACAATTAAATTGTCCAAAATGTATGGCATCATTCCCATTTGGTGGGATTGTGGCTTCAAATTACTATCAAATGACATACAATGGAGTTCAATGTAAGAAATGTGAACACGTATTCTCTCCAATACAACTAAGTTGTCAGTTGGAATCCACAATAAGAGCACATATATCATTATATTATGCTGGTTGGTTAGTGTGTGATGATGTTACATGTGGTAATGTGACTAGGCAAATATCTGTATTCGGTAAACGTTGCTTACGTGAAGGTTGTACCGGTGTGATGAGTTATAGATACACAGATAAACAGTTGTATAATCAATTGTTATACTTTGACTCTTTATTTGACTGTGAGAAGAACAAGAAACAAGAATTGAAACCCTTGTATCATGAGGGGGAACCAGATTACCCGAGAGAAAAGTTGTCAGAATCGACAATTTTAGCACTTGCAGAACAAAACAGAGAGTTATTTAGTATCAATAGAGGCGTGGTAGAGAAATATTTGAATAACTGTGGTCGTCGTTACGTGGATATGGGTAGTATATTTGATTTTATGACAGACAATTGATATCCTTTTCTGTTTAGACATGATTTTATATAATTTGTTGTACGTTGATATACATATGTGTATGTACGTATGAATTTGAATAAATATATCGAATTTCCTAAGTATTGCGATTATTTTTTTTTAAATATTATCTATATATCGATGGTTTTATTTTTTTTTTTTTCGGTGTCTCGAAGTTTACCTTTGCTCAGTTTCTCAACGACTATTTTCCGAAATAACAAAAGAGATGATTTAATTGATAGAATGGCCATCAATCTTAGAAAGTATTTAATAAAAGTGGATATTGTGCAGACTTATATAACAATCTTTATGGTGTGTGAAGAAAGGATATTGCTAAATAATGACTACTGCTTGTAATCAAGCTGCAAGAGTACTTTATTCTAGTTTTACTATTTCGACATTTAGATGCCTTTAAGAAAACAATTGGTTCCATCTATTCAAATTTGCAAAGAAAATGAAGATATAAGAAGATCAAATGACACCATGAATTCTCTACCTGTGAAAATTCAGAATATTCAATTTGCTCGAAACAGAGGTGACAGAAGGGTAAATCAGTTTATGTCTGAATCGTTTTCTAGTAGACGAAGTTATATTCCAAGAGGCTCCATGGAAATGGGTTTAAGTTGGGGGCCCTCTTCTGTAGGTTGTCACAACATGAAGAGAATGGACTCTACGCTGTTAATAGATATTAATTCACCTAATTTTAAGACTAGTGATTCTTTTGAGAAGGAAGAAATATTGAATAGTGTGAAGGAAAATTATTTATTGGATCATATGAAAAAGGTAAATGCCAAAAGTCAATTGGCTCCTTCTTCGTTACAAGAATACAGGATCGATCCATTTGTTGATGACGTAAATTTACAAAGACCAGCTGGGGATATGACAAGGGATATATACAAGTTAGCTACACAATCTTCTTCTAGTAAAAAATACAAGACTTTAGAAGATGTAGAATTGGCATCAGAAAGAAACAGAAGGAAGTCTACTGCTAGTGGATTAAATGTTCCAGGTGGATTTAGAAGGGAATATATTGTTAAAAAGATGAGAAGTGAGCGAGCATTGTTTTCTACTAATTTCGATTCAAACATTAAAAAGAATGTTTGCTATGGATCTATTCAAAAAGATACGGAAAACCATGATTTACTGCTGGACTCAGATTATGAAGCAGCTCATGACTCTAAAGATGTTTTGACTAATGCGCCCTTCTTTACTAGAAACTTTCTAGAATTCTTGTATCTGTATGGTCATTTTGCTGGTGAATCGTTTGAAGATGATTTCCTGCCAGAAGATATAGACCAGAATATAGATGAAGAAAGAGGAGACCTAGTTCCGATGGCAAGCAGGCATATGAAGGCCCAGATACATGCTGTTAAAGGCACATCATCTAATAGAAAAACATTTTTGTTGCTATTAAAATCATTTATCGGGACAGGGGTTTTGTTCTTACCAAAGGCATTTTTAAATGGTGGTCTTTTATTCAGTATAGGGATGTTGGTATTTTTCGGTATTTATTCATACTGGTGTTATTACATCTTAGTTGAAGCTAAGAAAATGGCTAATGTGTCTTCTTTTGGAGACATTGGTTTAAAATTATATGGACCTTGGCTAAAGGTTTTAATTTTATTTGCATTAGGTGCTACTCAGATTGGGTTTGCTGGAGCCTATATGATTTTTACAGGTAAGAATCTGGCTGCTTTTATAGAAAACGTTTTCCATCGCAAGATTAATTTGGCATATATAATGATCTTCCAGCTTATCATATTTATTCCCATATCTTTTATTAGAAATGTTTCAAAATTATCTCTTCCAGCTTTAATATCAAATTTTTGTATTATGTTTGGTTTGTTAATTGTCGTTATTTTTTTCTTTAACCATTGGATCTTTGATTTATCTTTTAAACCTATGGATAATATTATATATGGAGTTAACTCAGAAAGGTGGCCATTATTTATTGGAACAGTCATATTTGCCTTCGAAGGTATCGGGTTGATTATACCTGTACAAGAATCAATGAAGCAACCTGCACATTTCCCTAAAGTTTTAAGATTAGTCATAATAGTGGTAACAATATTGTTTGTCAGTTTGGGTTCAATTGGATATTTGATTTATGGATCAGATGTGGAAACCGTTATTTTATTAAATTTACCTCAGCAGAATATGTTTGTTAATATTATTCAATTGTTATATTCCTTAGCTATTATGTTATCTACACCATTGCAGTTATTTCCGGCAATTAAGATTATTGAAGATAAATTTTTCCCTAGATTTATTAAAATATATTCTGATAAGAGTAAAGGTGAGGATCCTTCGAATGTATCGTATCAACTATACTCGGGAAAATTGAATTGGAAAATTAAATGGTGGAAAAATTTGGTTAGATCAATTATTGTATCTTCAGTTGTCACATATGCATATTTTGGAATTGATTCTTTGGACCAAGTAGTTGCTATTGTTGGATCATTTTGTTGTTTACCGTTGGTTTATGTAATTCCACCAATGTTACATCTACGTTGTTATACAAAAGGTTTACAGAAAGCAAGTTATACGACTGGAAATGCAGTTGGTATGATTATATGGTTTGATTATTTCCTAATTTTTTTTGGTGTAATTAGTATGTTATATACCTCTTATCAAAGCATAGTCGTCAGTTGAATAGAGAGGCATTTTTTGACTTCTCTCAGTTTGTCATAGAGTGATATGTAAGATATAGAAAATTATATATATTCAAAGATAAAAATGTAGTTTATTTGTAATTTTATTTAACTAATGTCATAGTTCTTTAAAGAAGTATTTTGATTCAAACAGATATATATATATATTGGTTTACAATATAAAAGTAATCGTTAGTAAGCCCATTTAAAGTTACTTTTGTTGTTGTAAAGAATAGAAGATTTTTGTTTACCTTTAGAGTTAATTTGTTAGTCCAAAGTTACCTTGTGATAAGATTCCCAAAAAAGATTTAAATGTAAAGAAAAAGTATGTTTTGTTAAAAAAATACACTCTTCAAATATTAAAAGAATTTAAAATAGTAAATAATTCAATATATATATATATAAAGAACAATTATTATTACCACAATATTTTCTAATGTAGTCAACACTTGCAAGCAATGATTGTAATTCCCATATTTACACACAAATATATATATATATATATTTTTTAAAACATAGAAAGAATTAAACAGCAATCATGTACATGATGGATATTTTTCTTCAATTAAATATTATTGTCAATCCATTTCATCATGGATCTATTCTATTAAAGGTGGTTTAATATAATAGTTTTTATTCTTACTTTCAAAATATGATATTACTCCTATCAAAGACACAAGTCCCTTCTTATGCCTGCTATTATACTACTATGGTAATGTATGTGAGAAGAGACAATAATGGAACAAAATATCGATGCAGACTGAATGAAACTAAACATACAAACAGAAACAATACATTAAAAGGGGAGGAAGAAAATACGAAGAAATATGTACCTATGAAATTTACAGAGCTATTTGTAACCAAGCCGGGGCTTTTTCTTTATCAATCTCTACCAACCTTGTATCAAATGCTTCAATCAATAATTCTACTAAAATTCTACCACCTCTACTACCAGTAAATCTTCTATATTCTTCAGATACACTAGCCAAATTCCAACCCATGATTCTCCTTAAACAGCCAATAACAGTTCCTGTTCTATGTCTTCCCATCCCACAACAAACTAATAACGGATAATGCTCGGAAGATACTATTGTTCTTAAGGCATTAATAATGGAATGCTCAGTCAAACCATCCCATGGATTATCATCCTCACCACCATCTGGATTAATTGCTGCAAATTGTAGTGTAATATTATTGATGTCACAGAACTCAAGTAAATTGTCCTGTGGCTCCTCATTTGCCAACCATATAATAGTCTTTAAATTTAGATTTAATAAGAATGGAAAATTTACAGGTGATGGTTGACCTGATCTATACAAATATCTTTCTACTGGACAAAAATTTAACGGAGGCACAATCCGTTGAAATGGAGGATGCGATATCACTACTTTTTCTCTACCCGTCTCTGTCTCCTCGTTGATATATAAATTAGAGTCATCAAATTCATTAGAGTCGGTGTATTCTAATTCAATATCCTGTGCTTTATCTTCCAACTCAGCTTCTCTCAACATTGAAGTAATATTATCCATTTATAATCCCTTTTTGTTTTTGTATTTATTAAGACACGATTATTCGAAAAAAATTTTTTTTCTTATCCAACGTTTTATTGATTCAAGTACTCTCACATTTCCTGTATAAGGCACTGCTTCATATATCTCACACACACTCTCTCTTCAAAACTTCAATCATATTATTCTCAAATCTTTTTAAATAACTCGATCGAAAATTGGAAGGAATCTGCACTCTTTTTATTTAATTAACAAATGAAAAAAAAAAAATAAAAAAATAAAAAAAATTCAACCAGAAAGGAAAGAGGGAAAAAAAATAAGAAGGTCGAAATGAATAAAAATTAACAGAAAGGTTAAAGAAACTACACCACAAGCACAATCATAGTTGTACAAGAACAGTTACAACCTCTTTCTTCCATATTGGTAAAGTGATCTACACTGAAAGTACATACAATTATACAGGTAACCATTAGAGTGAGTGAAGGTTAACGGTTAAACGAGGAAGTAAATAACTAGATATATATAAATAAAGGTTACTTCATTGGGATTATAGGTTATTGAAACAAAATAAAACAAATAATGGCAATTAATACTTCTTCAACTACTCCAATTACATCTTTTTCAGGATCTTCTAACAAGAAATCTAACTCACTTTTGAATGATTTCCAAGACGTTTATAGAGTAACAGTGAACTCATACTGGGATACACTTGACAAATATCCAAAATTAAAATTAATTGATATATTCTGTCTATTTTTGGTTTTGATAGGTGCTATACAATTCTCCTTCCTATGTTTGATTCGTGACAATTTCCCGTTTAATGCCTTTTTGTCTGGATTTATAATATGTGTAGGTCAATTTGTGTTATTAATATCATTTAGAATGCAATATTTAAATCCATTCCCTGGTATCTCCAAGAATAAGGCATTCGGTGAATTTGTAGTAGCTAGTTTAATACTTCATTTTATTTGTTTACATTTTATTAATTAATGTGCATGACTACTGCTACTTTGACACGAATATTATTGTATATAAATTATTGCTGTATTCATTATATATATGATTATGTTTTGAAAGATATGTATATTAATAAATAAATAACTAAATAAATAAATAAATAAAAAGAAAACTTTATATAATATCCAAATAATAATACAACCACAAGCCTTTTAATGTAGCAACCGTAACATTCTTTAATAACTTTTTCATCATTCTGCCATGTGCTACTATGATCATGATTGTCACTTTATTACTCATCATTTTTCAGTAGATAAAGAAGGGTTGGGGTGTTACAACACCACTTTTAGAATCATTTCGTAAAAAAATGTTCCCCTTTAGTATCTTCAATAATATAAACCTAGTTTGGAAAGAATTGAACACTCTTCTTGTCTAGCAGTTTCATTGATATTTATTGTTCACTACTTTGCTGTGCTAAATAATTATTGTTTATTGATTAAATTATATATATATATATATATGAATATATTGTGGGAATGACTAATAAATACCTCATTTAGTATTGTTATATGTTGTTTTCCTTTTATCTCATTTTGGTTTACGTAATTTGGCTTTACATGTATCACAATACCATTTACCTTTAGGCAATGTAGTTAGACCAGTACATAGTAAATGGAACCATTCCACTTCACAGTCTTCTCCATCACATCCAACCATTTCACCGTATGCCACTTGATTACAATAGCAATATACAGGTTCCCCATATTCATTGACTCTTGGTGTGCGTGTATTTGAATCGTTTGTCGATTTAGAATTATTCTTAGAACTAGTTTTCTGTTGTTTCGATGTAGAGACATTAGTGGTATTGTTATTGTTTGATCTTCTTTTTGCTGAAGTTGTGGTAGTATTTGAAGAAGAAGTAACATTTGTGGATGCTGTTCCCCCCCTTTTATTATTTTCTTGAACGGAAGACTTATTTTCCTTCTTATTACCACTTGTCTGTGTGTCTTTCTTAGACTCGTTTCTAGTGTTATGTGTAGATCTTGTATTCCTATGAGAATGAGGTGGTTTGTTCAAGGACTGAACCAATTCTTTATGTAGATGCATAGCAGGATGATTATCGAGACCCAGTCTGACACTGCTTGGAATCTCCTCGTTTCTAATAGCCACCTCATAAGCCAAATCCAACCGTTTATCCAATTTATTTACAAGTTCAGCCATCAATGAAGAGACATGCATTTTTTCTTCCAAAGATGGCATGAGTTCTTCCAATAGAGTGTTTATTTCCAATAAAGTAGGTTTCTTTGAGCCATTGATATTTTCTTTAGTATTGTTATTTAGAAGTTTATCTATTGAACCAGTCAAAGTGGGTAAGACATTAGTACATTTTGCATCAATCTCATGTAATAGAGTAAGATATTTGGATATTTCTACTGGTATCTCTTCTAAGGTATCGGATAAATCATTTAAACCAGGGTATAAATTAGCAGGAGTTGACATATCTTTTTTATTAATGAACAAATTCAAACTCAAAAGAAACAGAGACAATGTAATATTGATTCGATATCAAATATAAGGAATAACTCAGTGATACTCAAACCTATAGTATATATACAAAAAAAAAAAAAAGAAAGAAAGAAAGGAGGTTATGTTAACAACTTTAGTAAAAATGTTATCATAAAACATACATGATCTCTTCTCTTATTATCCTTTCCATTAAATTTCTCTATATTTCCTAATAATATTTCTTTTATTCCATCAAATGTTATAGAAACCAAATAATTTGGAGATTGCTGTCACTATGCACGATAGAATATTAGGTCTTCCCAAAGAAAAATTAGGGTTTGGTTTTTGGAGTGTATGGGTGTCCTCTTCGGAGCTGATAGGGAAAACAATTCCAGAGCACGTGACCTGGGTGTATCCTTCTATTGTTTACAGTTCCGAGAACTTCCGAAAAAACAAAAAGAAACGATGATTGTCTCTTCGGAACACCCATGCACCCACAGAAGACGTTCTTTTTTTCCTCTGTGCCTTGGATCGGGCAAAGACGGGGAATTCAGGAACCCGAGCTATTCCGACAGGCACGGTTGTAATTCGTTTTTTTGTTAAAATTTTCTTCGACATCCTTGTAAAGAAACGTCTCTACAAAATATATATAAGAATACAAAATAGAGTTTTTTTTTTTTGTTTATTTATCTTTTGTTTGTTTTTAGGAAGGAAAGAAGGTCATTAGATGTCTTTAGTTGACTGAGTCATTAATGACACTTTTCTTTAATTTATTAAGTGTATTATTATATATTCTGTTGTTGTTGTTGTTTTTTTTTTTCACTTTATATATATACTTGAACATACCATATAATAAATAATCTTTCCCTCTCTCTCTCTTGTTTGCTTCTTTTTTTCCTCCTTTGATATAAATTTGATCATAGATAAGATCAAAACACATTAAAAATCATCACACTCAAAGGTACATATATATTATTCTTTTATAGATTATGTCAATAGAAGATAATCATCATATACCTAACCCAGAATCATTTTCTGTCTCAGATTCACAGAGTGAGAATCACACTATTCATCCACGTCCATACCATTCAAATTATGTTACTAATAATAATGATACTGACAGTAATGATACAGATATAAATAATACAAATTTACATACTACGCTTTCTAATCATAATGTACATATTTCATCATCACATTCAAAAAACATTCATACCACCATATCAAGGACTATAACAAGAGAAATATCTGATAATGAGTCTCTTTCCTCGGATCAATTGGATGATAAAGATACTACTCTAGAAGTCACTACAGCCCCATACACTCTTCTATCATATAAAATGAAATGGGCTATGGTAGTCATCTTAACCATGTGTGGCTTTTGGTCCTCTTTAGGATCTCCCATCTATTACCCTGCTTTAAGACAACTAGAGAAACAATTCCATCTAAATGAAGATCAAGTTAATGTCACAGTCGTCGTGTATCTACTGTTTCAAGGGATAGCTCCTACTATCTCTGGTGGCTTAGCTGACGTCTACGGAAGAAGACCAATTATCTTGTTAGGTATGTTAGTCTATGTTGTTGCCTCAATCGGGTTAGCTAAAGCACCTTCCTACGGTGTTATTATCTTTTTAAGATGTGTTCAATCTATCGGTATCTCACCAACAATAGCCATTTCATCTGGTGTTGTCGGTGACTACACTTTGAAACATGAAAGAGGTACTTTTGTAGGTGCTACTTCTGGGTTCGTCTTAATTGGTCAAGGTATTGGTCCTTTACTAGGTGCTGTTATCGCAGCTCATTGGGATTGGAGAGCCATCTTTTGGTTTTTAACTATCGGTTGTGGTACTTCCTTCACTGTAGCATTCTTTCTTCTACCAGAGACTAAGCGTACTCTAGTAGGAAATCTATCAATCAAACCACCTCGTTTCATCAACAGGAACCCTTTATTCTTATTGCCTGCAGTAAGAAAAAGATTCCATTACGATCACCCAGATTATGAGACTTTGGACCCAAATATCCCAACGTTTGATTTAACTGGTGCAATAAAAATCACCTCAAGACCTGAAATCATCTTATCTTTGTTCCCTGCAGGTTTACAATTCGCCATGTGGACTCTAATGTTATCCTCGATCGCAAACCAATTGGCTGTCTCCCCTTACAACTACCATTTGACCATTATCGGTGTCTGTTATCTACCTGCAGGTATCGGTGGTCTCTGTGGTTCATTATTTACGGGTAGAATTATCGATATGTATTATAAACGTGCTAAAGCGCGTTTTGAAAGGGATAAAGCTAATGGTGTGATCCCTAAGGATACTGTATTTAACACTTTCCGTGTACGTCTATTATGTGTCCTACCACAGAATTTCATAGCAGTTGCATCGTTCCTTCTATTCGGTTGGTCTGTCGATCAAGGTTGGCATATCGTCGCTCCGTTAATCACTTCCTGTGTCTCCTCATACTGTACAATGAGTACACTATCTACAATGACTACATTATTGGTGGATTTGTACCCTGGGAAATCATCTACTGCATCTAGTTGTTTCAATTTTGTTAGATGTTCTTTGTCTACCATCTTTATGGGTTGTTTCGCTAAGATGCAACAGAGAATGACTGTTGGTGGTACCTTTTCATTTTTAACTGGGTTATTATTGTGTGCTAATTTCCTCACTTTTATTCCAATGATGTATGGGATGAAATGGACAGCTAAGAGGAAACACCGTGAGGAATTGAAACATGAAGCAAAGAAGGAATATTCTGTTGAAGTGGTTCATGAAAAGAAATGATCTATTTTTTTTTTTGTCTTCTCATTTCTATACATCTTTATGATACTTTCCCACTTTCTGCATTCTCCTTCTTATTGTAATCACCATCGTATTTATTTATATACGCCGTTCGGTTAATTTATTTGCATATATACTATCCCACTTTATTTCATAATAATAATTCACTTTATCAAATTGCATATACACATATACATATAATTTGTTTAATATACACAAATATATAATTTTATTTTATTTTATTTTATTTTATTTTTTTTTGCTTTTTTTAAATATTTACTTGCTTATTGAGAAGCACATTGAACACCTTCACCACCATGAGCCTGACCTTCATCATCTGAATCGTAACTTTGACCTGCACGACCACTACCACGGCCTTCATACTTACTTGGATCATAGTCAGATAGGACACATTCTTCAACTTGTACACCAGATGGAACCTTTGGTAGCTCTGGTCTCTTTGGTAAAATAGTTTCTAATTTCTTTAATGTATCTTCATCTGCAAAATGGTTGCCTGGGAATTTAACACTGAATTTGATAATCAAGTTACCGAAACCACCATATTTAGGTATTGGCATACCTTTACCATCGATAACTTTACTTGAATCTGGTGCAATTACTTCACCCGATACAATATCCACTTTTAACCAGTCACCAGAGACATGAGGAATCATAAAGGAACCACCAGCTAAGGCGGTCAACAAATCGATTTCAGCATGATAAATCAAGTTATCACCGGACCTTTGGAATAACTTATGTGGCAATTCATGGATGACAAAGACAACATCACCTGGGATAATGTCTGGTGCTTGGTCAGCTTCACCTTTAAAGACGACTCTTTCACCATCTCTCATACCTGGATTAATATTAACTTCCAAGATCTTTCTTTCATGGTCAACTTTCTTACCGTTACATGTTTTACATTTATCCTTTTCATCAATGATGTCACCAGAACCATGACATACATTACATTCAGTTTGGATTCTTTGAATCATTGGACCCATTTGTCTAGTGACAAACTTGACACCTTGACCATTACATGAAGAACATTTCTTGACGGCACCTTTTTTGCCACCACGACCTTCACAAGTCTTACAAAGGATTTGTTTATTTAATGCCAATTTAGTAGTCTTACCTTTATACAATTCTTCTAAAGTGACTTTAATCTCATGTCTAATGTCACGACCACGTTGTGGACCACGAGGTCTTTGGGCACCGGCACCACCGAAGAATTGGGAGAAGATATCGTCACCAAAACCAAAACCACCACCCATACCACCGGCACCACCGTTCAAACCTTGAGAACCGAATTGGTCGTATAAATCTCTCTTCTCTGGATCAGATAGTACCTCGTATGCGGAAGAGGCTTCTTTAAATTTTTCTGCTGCTTCTTCTGATGGGTTCTTATCTGGATGGTACTTCAAAGCTAATTTTCTGTAGGCCTTCTTGATTTCACTTTCTGTAGCATTTGGAGAAACACCAAGAACATCGTATAATTTAGTTTCGGCGACCATTGTATATTCTTTGATTATAAAGTTTGTGTAGCTATACTCTTCTACCTTAAATAGTTAAATCCTTGTATTTTAGTCTCTTAACAAACTTATGAGTCTATTTCACCAGGAAGTGAGTGTGTTGAAACTGATAGATATAGTGACTAAATATACAAGTGTGTGTATATCTGCGTATATGTATGTATATACTACTGTGTGTTGTAATGATTTATTTTATATATATATATATATATAAACTTTCCTATATTTTATAAATTTCTTCAAAAACATCGAAACTTAAAGAAAATCAAAGAACAAAAAAAATACGAAAAATTTTCTTTCTGCCAAAAAAAAAAAATTTGGGATCCAAAAGGTCACGTGGTGTGGTCGTTCACTGGCACTACCATACTGCAATTCCAAAAAATAAAAAAAAAAACAAAAATAAAATAAAAATCCCAGCGGTTAATTCAAAGAAAGAAAGAAAGAAAACCAATGGGTGATTTATTTTTATTATTAGCCGCCACAAAGTTAAAACATTTGCAATAAGTGTTATGTTTATAAGAAAATTGTTTTAATGTCTTTGGCTAATCGGTTGACTCAGTGTTTTTTTGCATAAACGTTTGTTTCTTTCTGGCTTTAAGTGGGTGTAATGCCTAGAATACATACTAAAACTTTAGTCAAACAAATAAAAGGAGATTTTTTTTTAAAAAAATGTGGTACTGGGAAAGACATACAGTGGTTGTGGGAAAGTTGTCAAAGTGGACGGTTGAAAATACGACAAAGACCCTTATCATCTAAATTTTATTCCAATACTGTTTCACAATTTATACGGTTATGTAAATGGAGATGTATGGGTATCCCACTACAATATTTGATAGGATGGCAACCTTTTGGTTCTTTGAAAATCTTATGCAGACCTCATGTCTTAATTCCGCGTTGGGAGACCGAGGAATGGGTTTTTGACCTAGGGAAATGTATTTTAAAACAGTCACCACATTATTCTGATTTGAAATTAGTGGATCTTTGTACAGGTTCTGGTTGTATCCCACTTTTGTTAATGAAAATGACTAATAAGAGAAATATTTTTAAAAATATATGTGCTGTTGATGTGTCTCCATATGCTTTAAATTTAACAAGGCGTAATTTTACATATAATAATATTAATTCGAAAAAGAGGTCGATTTTCCAAGTTTATTATGGGGACGTCTTAAAATCTGACATGGTCTTCCATTTGTTACCAAGTGGTGAGAAAATTGATATCTTGACTTGTAATCCACCATATATCTCTATAGAATCATTTCAAAATGATGTAGAGGATTCTGTCAGAATTTATGAACCTCATTTGGCATTAATTGGTGATTTACAGTTTTATCAAAATTTGATATCTGTATGGTTGCCTAATATAAACTCTTTTGTATACGAATTGGGATCATATAAACAATACAATTATGTGAAAAATGAAATATTGAAGTGGAATCGGAAATATCCAAACCAGATATGGTCATTAGGGATTAAATTTGATTCCAATGGTAAATTAAGATGTGTCTATGGTTATACTAATAAAATGAAATCTATATTCCAGGATTATGGACAAATAATTATATGATGTATGGATTAATGAACAAATATACATATATATACATTACTAGTATCGTAATTAGAGAACCACACAATGATAATGTATGTGTGTTTTTGCTGTAGACAAGTGTCCCTGTAAAAAAGCAAAAATTTTATACATCCCCCCTCTCCCACTTCTATGGTTCCGTAGAAGTCATAGATTTAGAAGCTTCAACTGCTGATGGTTCAATAGGGATAACTTTAGTACATGTCATTATATAACCACCACCTCCTCTCATTGTCATCACAGGATGCAGTTTACCTCGTATTGTTTGATAAGGACGGCATCGAGTCTCAAGAATCGTTGGTGCCAAGAATCTCAAATCATCATACAAAGAATGAGATAATTCAAGTAGTACTTCTTTAAACTGACTATAACAGACAATAGGTCTAGATCCATGGATGTGATCTCCCAATCTTTTAACTAAATCAGGTAGATGTAATGTGGTACCCAAGATCATCCCATCGTATTGAACCTCATTAATATATTTTAATAATTCTAGTTGCGTCCTCTGCCATCTTAATTTTCGATAATATGAATTTTTCTTACTGGCTTTCAATTTGTATACTTCCTCCTTAGGTAATGGCGTAACCCGAGATTCAATCTCCTCCTTCGTTAAAGGTTCGAAAAAATCTAATAGTGGTATAGTAACAATATGTTTATTAATAAAATCTTCTGAATAATTAGAAAATTTTAAAAGATCAAGATTGACATGTTCATTTTCATGTAAAATGACAATCTTACCCATATTTGGATCAACACTGCCAGTACCATTTCCAAACATTCTTTCCATTATGAAATAAACCAATAACCCACCTGTTTCATCCATACACAGATACGTTCCATTTGACCTAATATTAGCCAAATTTAAGATCATACCCATTGTTTCTTCTGATATGTCCATAACACGTTGAATATCGTTTTTATCAATTAGATATTGTAATAATGCAGACCCACTTAAGTAATTAATAGTAAAAATTTTGTCGAATTTTCTTTGTTTCCTTTGTAAATATTTTTCTTGTGAAAAGACTGTCTTTTTATCAAAGGAATCATGGGATTTGATCATTTGACTGATGATTTCTTGACTGGTGACACTCTTTTGTTTTAACAGTTCAACGTCTTCTGTACTCAACTTCTGTACATCATGTCCTCTATCAATTAAATTTCTATTAGATTCACTACTAACCGTGGTAAAAGCGCTAACATTTAACGCATCACCGTACAGTTTATTATCATCCATTTCATTATTAGAATCTTCATCGACTGAATTATCTTTCGTCTGAGTTAATAATACCCTCACTTTTCCTACAGGTATACGATTTTTCTCCTTCTTACCATTCTTCTGTTTCTGTAATTCATTCCACTGATCAGTCTCTTCATCATAAAATATTTCAAATTTTGTGCCTAGTGGGAAACCAATAACATCATTCACTTGGAAGGCTCCAAATTTGCCTAAGGATATAGTTCCATCTGGTCTCAATTCAGCAATCTTAGATTTCTCAGATGGCAATGTTATTAAAACATGCTGATTCCAACATATATGTTTTTGAGGGTCCATCATAAATATGACTCCTTTCTTTTCTTCTTCCTCCTATGGTTCACACCCTCTTTATACTGTCAGAGAAATAAGTATTAAAGAGTAAGGTAGTTTTTTCAGTACCAAAACGTATATCTAAATATGTCAATATTCAATGTCTTCTCTTTCGATGAGTTTAATTTCTTTCAGATATTCTCTGTATATTTTTTACCTTACTTCTCAGTTTATTTTCTCCGTTTCCAATGACTGGGGAAAAAATTTTTTTTCTTTCTCCTAAATTTCTCAAAAAGAATGAAAGAAACTGAACTTTTTGATATTGCAATTCCACCTCATCTCATCGCAAAGTTTATTAATTCACAGCATTAAACTCGTCACCTTTTTTTATTACTGTTGTTTGTTGTTAGGTTATTCCCTCGATATTGTATCGAGGAATATCAAAATCAAATAAACTGTATAAAAATAAAAGAAACAATCTCCAAAATAAAGTAAATAATGGGTTCCAGACGTCATAAGAATAAACAAGTTGACCCACCATCTTTTGAAGAATTTCAAGCTAAGAAGGAAAGAAAACTTAAGAGACAAGAAGAAAGAGAATTACAGAAACAAAAAAAGAAGAATAGCCGTCCAGCTCAAGATGATTTAGATAAAGATAATAAAAATCCTGTTAAGAAAGTTAAAAGAGAAGAAACGTATGATGATGATAAGGAAGGTGATTTACCAGAAGTTGATTTAGAAGAATTATCTAAGACCAAAAAATCCTTATTTGATGACGAAGAAGAAGAAGGAGAGGAAGATGAAGATTTACAAGATGAATTCGATTTGGAACAAGAGTATGAAAATGATGAAGATGATGACGTGCATGTTAGGCCAATGTTTTCTGATGATGAAGATCATGATGAAGATGAATTAGAAGAGTTAAATGCAGCAAATATGGAATATCTTTCTAAGAAATTAGATGAAGAGCAAGCTGAGGAAGCTGAGGAAGCTGCTGCTGAATTACTAGAAGCTCAACAAATTCAACCAAGAGCTGATATTTTACCAACTGAAGAAGAAGAAGAAGCTTTAGCTGGTCAGCCTCCAGATTTAACTGCTATTAGAACACGTATTATTGAAATTGTTAAAGTATTAGAAGATTTCAAACATTTGGCAGCCGAGGGCAGGTCAAGAACTGAATACGTTGATAGATTATTGAAAGATATCTGTGAATATTTCGGTTATACGCCAATGTTGGCTGAAAAATTATTCAATCTTTTCTCTCCCTCTGAAGCCTTGGAATTTTTTGAAGCCAATGAAGTTGCTAGACCGATTACCATCAGAACTAACACTTTAAAGACTAGAAGAAGAGATTTGGCACAAGCTTTAGTCAATAAGGGTGTTAATTTACAACCTATTGGTAACTGGACAAAAGTTGGTTTACAAATTTTCGATTCTCAAGTCCCAATCGGTGCCACACCTGAATATTTAGCAGGCCACTATATATTACAAGCCGCATCTTCATTCCTTCCCGTCATTGCGTTAGATCCTCAAGAAAATGAACGTATTCTTGATATGGCAGCTGCTCCAGGTGGTAAAACTACCTATATATGTGCTTTAATGAAAAATACAGGTTGTGTGTTCGCTAATGATGCAAACAAAAATAGAACTAAATCTTTGATTGCTAATATTCATCGTCTTGGTTGTACAAACACTATCGTTTGTAACTACGATGCCCGTGAATTTCCAAAAGTTATTGGTGGTTTCGATAGAATCTTATTAGATGCACCATGTTCAGGTACTGGTGTCATTGGTAAGGATCAATCTGTTAAGGTATCACGTACCGAGAAAGATTTTATGCAAATACCACATTTACAAAAACAATTGCTTCTTTCTGCTATTGATTCTGTGGATTGTAATTCTAAGAAAGGTGGTGTTATTGTATATTCTACATGTTCTGTTGCGGTGGAAGAGGATGAAGCTGTTGTTGATTATGCATTAAGAAAAAGACCAAATGTCAAGTTAGTTGATACAGGTTTAGTGATTGGTAAAGAAGGTTTCACCAATTACAGGGGTAAGAAATTCCATCCAAGTGTTAAGTTGACTAGAAGATATTATCCACATACATATAATGTTGATGGTTTCTTTGTTGCCAAATTCCAAAAGATTGGTCCATCTCCACATGACGATAACCAAGCTTCTCCAAGAGAAAAGGAAATGGCTGCTAGACTAGAAGCTGCTGAAGAAGGTATCATTCACTCTGATTTTGCTAAGTTTGACGATGAAGAAGATGCTAAATATATTGATAAGTCTAAGAGAATAAACTTATTGAGAAAGGGTATAAATCCAAATGCTAAGAAATAGATAATTATAAATATGATAATATATACAAAAAAAAAAACGCACATACACACATATATCTAATATATTTATTATTCAAATAGTTGTATATTAACTCAAAAATATCTTCGAAATAAATAAAAAAACAGAATGGATATAATATCAAATGTTTTGAAACCATGCAATATATATATAATCTATTTATATATTAATACATTCAATCTACTCGAAATATTTGCAATTACCCAATCTATGCTCTTTAATGTAATCTGGTCCATATTCTTGATATTCTTCTCTTGTAATCATTGCTTCTTTCAAAAGTTCTTTATCTTGAGCAAATTGTGACATACCTCTCCAGGAATCCAACGATGGATCTTTGCTTATATGAACGTCAAAAGGTGTGCCTGCCGGTAGAAAGCTTGTGAATTCGTTTACTATCCTTTGTCTTAGATTTGGAATTTGGGAGTTACCACCAGTTAACCAAACATTTTGGCACATCTGTAAAGCGATATTACTCAATTGTGAAGGTTTTGAACCGAATTTTTTTGTGACCATAGTTTCACATAACTCTGCTATACCTGCCTGATCCTGACCACCGATGGTGGGTTCAAATAAGATTTCGGGGACTCTAATACGTTCTACATTAAGATGCATTTGATGTTGTTGATGTGGATCCTCACTATCATGTGGTCTTGGACCCCTTAAGAACAGATGATAAACGGAATTTCTCCAATCATATTGTGCATCTAATGTATCCTCCTCTGTGAAATTGGGATCATATTCTAACAATTTCCCTTCTAATTCAACAATCTCTTTATATTCTTCTTCTAATAATTCATCAAAAGCTTCAGGGTCTTGTGTGATATCATTATAAATATCCCAATCTTCATCATTTGCACCGAATGTATCATTTGGATCGTTATCAATTGAAGCCTGATGTCTATTTCTCTTAGAACGTGGACTATCTTCAGCCAAACTTGCTAAATTCTGCATTCTCTTTTGTGCAACCCGAGATTTACGATCTTTCATTTCATCTCTTAATTTTAATTTTTCTTTTCTTCTTTTAATAAGAGCATTCAATTTATTTCTTTTATCTTTAATCCAACTGTTTAAATTTGTCTCACGCCATTCTTGATCTTTAATCCTAGCTTCTTCCTCCAATTTTGCAATTCTAGCTTTCTCCTCTTTAGCCTTTTGTCTTGCATCATAACTAGCCTTGAGAAATCTTTGTTTTCTTTTCTCTTTAATCTGTTCTTCAGTTAGATCTTTATCTGGTATATCAATAAGATCGAACTTATTTTGGTTATTATCATTATCATTATCATCGTCATGTTCATCAGCTTCCAACAATTGAGCTCTTTTCAAAGATTTTTCCAAGTTATACATGTATTTTTTAAAATCTGCTTCATCGTCAAACCCATCATTTTGTAAGACAGAAAGAACAGTTTTTTTAGGTTGTCCAACCAACTGATCTCTAACATGAGAAAAATATTCATATTCTTCGGTCTTCTGCACCAATCGTTCCATCCTCCTCTGCTTAGCTTGTTCCTGTAACCTTTTCCCTGTCTCCTTTCTTTTCTCAGCTTGTCTTTTAAGTTCTTCCTCAGATTTCTTTGGTTGTAAAATCTCAGTGAATGGAACTTCAATAACGATATCTTTATCCTCCAATACATCCAACGACAACAAGTTTTCGATCTCCCTCGAGTAATTGTTTGAAGTGTAACAGAAGTTGTGATACATGTATTCATATTGGAAAATAGACAATTTCGATGGGAAATATGGATACTTTAAAGTCAAAATATCGTTCAAAAAATCCACAGATTGCCTACCACCCCAATTGATTCTTTTACATTCGGTCAAAATGGGCTGACCTTCCACAATGGGTATAATATCGGTCTCTTCATGACTACAATTGATCACTATCCCATTTGAATTTTTATTTTTTTTGCCTGCTTGTGTATTGTAGTAGAATGAGAATAAAGAATCTATACCAAAAGCGACTTTAGGTAAATTGAAGGTTTCAAAGAGAAGCTGGTACCAATTCTGTCTCTGAGATTGTAGACATGCCAACCTTTCGTTAATAATCATGGGGTTCTGTACCCCATTATCTGGTTCCACACCAAGATGATGGAAAGTGTACTCCATAATATTTTCCACGTAGTTCCAATTTGTGATAATACTGCCATCGAAGGGACTCTTTGATTGAGACCTAAGAGTTTGATCCAATCTTGTATCGTTACCAATAAAAGTGAAAGTCTTCCCTACTTCCTTGTCACGATGTCTTGTCAATTTTGTAGGGAATATCAGATTGGGATCAGCCAGACCAGTGTAACCAGCTCTGACGTTATATGAACCAAAATCTATTGCTATGAGTCTATTGATATCATATTTACCTGTTTCTATAAATGGTTCAGGAACAGTGTTCAATGGAGGATCTTCCAGAGTGTAAACTTTTAAGAGTGGTAGCGAAGAGTCTCTTGACATACTTGTGTGACGGTCGAGAATGTGCAAATATATATATGTTTCTATCTTTTTAAAATATATATATTTTTTTTTTATGGACAGATATATATATATATATAATCTATTGAATATTGATCCAAAAAAAAAGTGTCTTTATATATCGTTATGTATTCCAATCCAACGTCTATTTAAGTTTTGTTTGTTTGTTTTGTTTTACATTTTTTCCTTTTTGTCTCTTTGCAATGAAATTGTTTTATAAAGTGTTATAAGAAATATATAAGTGGGTTGTGGGGGAAAGAGGAGTAGATTAAAATTTTAAAGATAGATAGATATATATATATAGATAGAGATATAGATAGATAGAGATAGATGAATACGCAAGTGTAGTGTTGTATTTTTATTTCATTTGTTAGAGTCTAATATATCTTCAAGATACATTGAAGCGGATTTATTATGGTGATGCTGACCAGATAAATCGATCTGTGATTTAGAAGGAGAAGCAGACAATCTGCCCAAGGAGGACTGATTCCGTCTATGTTTACTTCTCAGATGTCTATTTATTCTTTCTGGTGACGCCGTCAACGTAGGTTTGTCCAACAGCATCTCCTGGTTCGATCTTGTGTTCTTTGTAGGTGTGTGATACATAGTAACATCCTCTGCTGTTCTTTGAGCCAGTTGCAACGTTGGAGATATAAATAGCGAGTTCCTGCAGCCCATATCGGAGTGAATGACACTGAAAGGCTGTTGCTGTTGTTGTTGTTGTTGTTGTTGTTGGTCCAAGTTTATCGATGTGGTTGTATCTTCTTCATGTGGACGAGATTCTAAATCATCGTATCCTTTGAAGTATTTTTCTTCTGGTTCGTAATCCTCACGACTCAATTTACCCATTGAGGAAGAATCAGATATAATTCTATGTCCATTGATACTATTATTTAAAGGATGTTTTTCCATTGAGTAATAAAAGCTGTTGTGGCTGTTTACTTCTTTAGTGTTTCTGTATGATGTATAAGTGGATAAGCACCAGCAGACAAAGATAGTTAGAAAAATAGCACCTACAACGGATCCGACAGCAATGAATACGGTACCATTAGGCAGTGAACCTGTATGGTATATAAACGGGTTGTTGTTTGCAGAAGGCGGAGTAATTGGTGCTATATAGACAGTTGAAGTCGATACCACGACATTTGAAGTTTTAGTTGTCTCAATACTTCCTGTTGTTATTGTGAATTGTTCTAGTTTTGGTAAATCTTTTTGTAAGAAAGACATTACTTGCCAAAAGATATGTGGAATTTGTAATAAATAAACCTAAGTGATGCAGTAGTCAATCAAACGAGGGAAATAGAAAGAAGTTTCTAACCACAACACTACTACTCGAAATAAGTAATCAAAATGTATGATTATTTCTTTTACCACTACCTTTTTAATAGACGACAAAAGGAGTGCCACAACAACATACCAAATTCAATAGTCCTTTCCCTAAGTAATATCCAAAGGGACTGCAAATAAGAATAAAATAAACTTTATTCATTTATTTTATTCTTATTTGTTATGGCAAATTGCAGATTATTGACATACTTACCGGATCAGGCAATGCTACCCAAAAGAGGAAAATATTGCACGGCACACTCATACTTTTTCACACAGGACCCTCGACCAAAAAACGAAGCAACCATGACCACTATTACAGTGTATAACATCTAGAGTGTCTGGGTGTGTGGGTGTGGGACTTTTCCTCGTCTCCACTTGTGTGTGTCTTTGTGAACTTTCGAACCCTTCTTATTATATAGAGAGAGTTTTAGAGAGAGAGTAATATGTTTGGTTGTCCAATAAAAGGAACGCAACTTCAGACACACTTCTTTAACTGGGTGTGCCCTCCCCAACAACAAATAAATGTACGACCCTTCCTCCAACAACAAACATTACATACCTCCGTTAAATTTTGCTCCAGTAATATCCACAGATGTCTCGCTGTACAGATCAGGCTACCCAATGCCAATAAACTACTCCTTCATCAGGGACAGACTGAACCTCAAGACGGTAATCTACATCGGTGACAAAGAAGACACATCCACTACAACACAATACTCTCGGTTCCTAGAAAGTCAGTCCATAAATTTCATTCATGTTCCAATGGAGTCCTGTACAGATGACGGAATACAAGAAAAATTGGATTCCATACTACGAATAATACTCAATGTCGAAAATTATCCTATCTTGATCCATTCAAACAAGGGCAAACATCGTGTTGGTGTCGTGGTGGGTATCATACGGAAACTGTTCCAAGGTTGGTCCATTGCTGGCATATACCAAGAGTACGGTATATTCTCTGGTGGAATGAAGGGGGAGAAAGATCTGGAGTTTGTTACCATGTTTGAAACTAACTTGACTGTAGATAAAAATAAATTGCCTGGCTTTGTACGTATATAATAATATATATATATATATATATAATATATATAATAACATATATATATATATATAATATATATAATAACATATATATATATATATAGATTGGAATTTTTTACTTACTGGGAAGAAGAAGAGGGGGAAATATTGGATGGGGGAAAATTATCTCTAACCCTACATTTTTATTTTTTTAGGGTTATTTATATTTATGTTTCCCCCCCCCCTCTTCTTCTTCTTCTTCAAATGGGCAAAGTAGAAACAAATTATTAAGTTTTGGAAAAGTTTATATTCACTATTTTGACAGTTATATATATATATATATCCATTAAACTATACTCGAGTATCTATCTACTCATGCATATATGGATATCCAGTAATTGTGATAATTAAAGTATTGACGTATTATTATTATATATTATTAAAGGCATACAATTATTTTTTAAGTACAAACCACACACACACACACACACACACACAAAGGTAATGGGATTATCCATAAAACAACAAACTGATGATTCCTCAAATGAATCCTTAGATCCTAAAAGGGATACTAAGTTGGACTCTAAGAAAAATAGTTTTATTGTCGAGGCAGAAACTGTCAATACTGAATCTGCTAATATCATACCATCCTCTTCTATTACAAATAACGTGCTAAGTCCTATCATAAGTGAAAATGAACCAACTAATCATGTAAATAACAACAACATTTGTAGTAATGATAATAGTTCTTTGTCAAATGATCCTCTGCAGAAACCTAATACTGATAATAATAATAATAATAATAATAATAATAATAATTCATTACTTATACCAAAGGAGGGAAATGTTAATATTCTAAAGGAACCTTCCTATTCTTCTATTAGTAACATTCCCTTGCCTGTACCGCTTCATTCTTCAGATAACAACAACTCTAATGATAACACTAATACAGTCGGTGAAACTACCCCAGCGGTAAATAACCCGTCCATGTTCAATAATAGTGACGGTAGTAACAATATTGCACATGTGGATGTTTTGTCCGCGAGTATGGTGACCAACGACACAGCTACCAATCTAGACAACGGTTTGCAAAGTAAAGATAAGTCAATCGATCCAAGACCCGTCAGTAAAATCATTGAAAGACCAATAATACCAACTGCTAATTCAAGAGACCTGTTATTGACTGAAAATAAAAAGGTCAGTGAAAATTCAGATATCCAAAATAATAAAGATATTGGTAACGTTAACGATAATAGTGACAAAAATGGGAATGGTGATGGGAATAGCATTAGTAATAATAATAATAATAATAATAGTCATAGTTATAGTAATGGAAAAATCCATATAGATAAAATCTCCATAAATGAATCAAAAATATTAAAAGATAATAATAGTGAACCAGAAGAAAATCAAGATTTTATTATTAAAAAATTGCATGTTGATAATCCACAAATGACCAATTTAGATGATACAGAAGAAGAAAATAACAACAATAGTAGTAGCAATCATCATCATCAAAAACCAAATAAAACGGAATTTTTTGCTGCTAGGTTAGCTACTGCAGTAGGTGAAAATGAAATTAGTGATTCTGAAGAGACATTTGTTTATGAATCAGCAGCAAATTCTACCAAAAACATGATTTATCCCAGTAACAGCAGTTTGGGCCCTTTAAATAATCAGATTAATGACTATAGATCACCATCTCATTCCTATGATGTTAAAGATGGTTCGATTGTCTATAATAATTATGGGATATCAAATAAAATGAGTGTACCGTTACTCAATACAAATAAAAATTTGATTAATAGATTGAAAAATACTAGACATACAAGTACAGGTGGGATACTGAATCATTCAACAGTACATGATCCTATCACATCTGTATCTGGATTATCACATTATCCGCAAGGTTATAAACCAAATAATGTGCCCAATGTTACGTCAAACCTCAATACAGATGTTAATCCTGATAATATTACCACTTTTCATCCTACAAGTACAATAAGTTCCAATACATGTATTAAAAGAGACCAACATAATGATAATAATAATAATAATAATAATAATAATAATAATAATAAAGATAGTATTAGCAAAATGAAAAGCACTTCTAATGTTGCAAATAATATTTTTTCATCAAACCAGAGTTATATCCCTGGAAATGTGAATGGTGACCCAAGTATTCGGTCCATTCATAATTTAGACAAACATAACGATAAGCAATCAATGAGATCCATGGTTATTGAACAATATCATGGCAGGTCTCCTGATAAAAGATTAAGTACAATGTCATTAACAAGATTACCTCCAGGAAATGTTTCAAATTTTATTGTCGGTTCTTTACAGAGACAATCAATGGTTAAAGGTGTTAATCCTACTAGAAATGGAAATGACATTAATTCCAATAACAAAACAACCAAAAACGAAAATAAAAGAGTACTAAGAACTACAGTATCTAAAATTTTTGATAGTACTGGGACCCCCTTAAGACGTTACTCCGGGGTACCTGATAATGTTAATTTGGAAGATTACATTGAACAAGCAGACGATTTAAATGGTCCAGAAAGTCTGAAGTATGATATGGGAGCAAAGCATCCTAATGCATCCAATAAATATAGTAACGATAAATATATAGGACATTCTAGTTCAAATAAAGAAGGATTGAGAAATATAGTTGGTGATTCCAAAAGATTGTCTACAGAGAATCATACTTCAATGAATTGGAATATATCTCCCGGATTATACCACCATGTCACAAATGCAATTAAAGAGGAAGATGAAGATGAGAGTTATGGTCACTCAGTGGATGATAATAATAATAGTAATAATGAATATGTCACCAAAAAGAATAGTGTAATTAAAAACTGTGAATACAGTAATATTGATAATAATTTAAATAATGAAAATGTTAGTCAATTTTACAAAGATAGTATTCATATGAATAATGTTGATGATGATGTACATTCTACATTTTATTATAATCATCGATCAGATTTAGAGGCTAGGCCAGAAATTTCAGACTATGAAGACGATGATATAGATCCGGATGGTGATTATGGTTTATTTGGTGAACCAGGAAACTATGAATCAAATATAAATATTAATCAAAGTCAAATTTCGTATTATGGTAAAAGCAATAGTAATGATTACAATAAAAAGTTTAATTCTCAAGGCAATCATAATAATAGAAACGGTGGTTATTATGAATATGGTTACCCTAATGAGTACACCCCGTTAAGATATTCAGCAAGAAAAAAAATGTCAAGAAACCAGTTAAATTTTTCACCTCATGATTTCACGACAAAGAAATCTACATTAACAAGGTTCAAGAATGTGTTATACTATATTTTATTGATGTTGCTGCTCTTGTTCATCGGATTTTTATTTGGGTTTGCCCTGGCAACAAATAAAGAATTACAAGATTTTAATATCGTTTTATTAGATAACGTCATATCTAGTGCAGAAGAACTGATATTTGATATCACGGTTTCATCTTTTAATCCTGGGTTTTTCACGATAACAGTGAATACTTTGGACATGGATGTATTTGCCAAAAGCAAGCGTGTTTTAAACACAGAGGCATTATTTTTGGGGTCGATTAATGAGATGGAAGTACCTTTGAAATTTGCTGGTGGATTTTTCAATAGACGATATGCTGCATCTACGACGGCCTTAAAAATTGTTTCACCAGGTAATTCATCCATCAGTGACAACATGAAATGGAGAAAAGTGATTAAAAACGATTATGAGTTGGTGCTTCGAGGTACAATGAAATATTCCATCCCGTTTTTCGGTAACGCACGTTCAGTTAATATTCAACACTCTGCAACGGTCTCTGGGCATAAAAATGATGTTGATGCCGTACCTATACCTATATCAATGACAAATATTTTATAGAAGATGCATTTGTACTAGAAATTTTTATCATATATCTGTAGTTACATACATAATAGTACTTTAATATGCAAATTTATTTATTTATTTATTTATTTATTTATTTATTTATTTATTTATTTATTTATTTATTTATTTATTTATTTATTTATTTATTTATTTCTTCTTATTCTTCTTCTTTTTGCACACAATTTCTATTTCCAAGAGCTAAACATTAAAAAGAAGAACCGAACATTTTGCTTGAACTAGAGTTGAAGAATAAAGTGAATTTTAGATGATGATGATGATGATATTCAGTCCTTATTCTATCATGTCGTTGTTATTTAGAGAATATCTACTCTATTTAGAGGGCTATTTTTAGTAAACAGTTTTTCTATTGTCTTCTTTGGGAAAGTGCTATTGTTTCCAAATGTAGCAGGTGGTTTCCAAAAATGGACACGTTTTTCCTATTTGGGACACTTGGTTTATTTTGAAATTTAGAATTATTAAGCTTTTGCTATTTTTGTAATATAAGTGATGATAAAATTAAGAACAATCTTATCGTTATATTCTTTTAAAAGGTCTGACAACTTCGAACTTTCGATAACATTTACGATTAAACGTTGACTGCATATTGTTTCTTTGCTCGATAGTAATACATATTAAAGAATTACATGGTTTTTCAACTTTCTACTTGGAATATTTGGCTTTTAGTTATTCCACATATTTTTCACTTATTTTTCTAAGGTGTTTTGAACTGAAAGAGTTTGATATCCTTTCCCTTTTTCCTTATTTGTCGCGATTAAATATCTCATTGCTCTTTAACTTTGATTATTGACTATTAGATTAGAATTTGGATACTTGAAAGTCATGATGAATGGGCATTCACAACAGATTCCGTTAAAAGTTAGTGTGGGAAGTTCACAAACTAAATCATTACAGAATAAAAACACAAAGAATCTATCAATATCCATAAATTCTAGGGATAATGATAATTTAATACCGACAACAGGTGAAGTTGTCGGCACAACTTCTGACAATAATTTCAAAGATACCATGACTTCTACCGATTCTATTAGGGTACGTATGCCAATAGCAACAAGACCACCATTATTGACAAGAAGAAGTGAAGCATCTATATATTCTTTATCGACAGTGAAGTCATTTGATAGTTCACTCGGTATACCGAAACCAAACGTCAATCATGCTGTTTCTTCAACTTCTAAAATGCATAATCTTAATCCTATACAGTTACCTGGAAATCATTCTGCATCACTTTCAATAAATACACAAATCCCAAAGACTCATTATAGGAGTAGGTCCCAAACTATCGATACTTCTACACCACTATTTAAGGACAACTCTAGCATTATTGAAACACCGTTATATCCAAAGCAGTCATTTGTACAGTCCATGCAATCAGAACGGCAGACAAGGAATACTACATGGATATTTCCAGATACTAATAATAAAGCAGGTTCTACTATAACGGCCAATTCGGATTCAAATAATAAGAATGTGAACAATTCAATATACAAGAATATTAATGTTAAAGATGCATATCCTAATGGACCACTGTTGGTTATTCCACCTAACATATATTTATATTCAGAACCTACTTTACATGAAATTTTAGATTTTGATCTAATCATTAACGTAGCTGAAGAAATCCCAGATTTGCAATATATGATTCCACCAGAGTTTCATGGGAAGATAAAATATTATCATGTTGAATGATCTCATCAGTCAAAAATAGTAAAAGATTTGAGGAGATTAACAGATCTTATGCATAAAGCAACACTTGAGAACAAGAAAGTCTTAATTCATTGCCAATGTGGTGTTTCAAGATCTGCTTCATTAATGGTGGCATATATCATGCGATATTGTAATATGAGTCTTAATGACGCGTATAATAAACTAAAATCAATCGCTAAAGATATTAGCCCCAATATGGGATTAATCTTTCAACTAATGGAGTGGAGCGAAGAATTGGATATTATTAATGACAAAGATGGTATAGTAGAAAATCAAGCAAACGGAAAGAATAAGATTGCTAGTGAAGACATTAGTAATAATAATTCTACTAATATATCATTAGATTCGACACCAAAGACACCACTTGAATCTAGTATAAATCATAATCTTACTACATTAAATATATAATGATACATATATATATGAAAGTGTGTATTTATACATATATTGTAGGAAGAGAAATCTGAATTACCAGTAAAGACACTTTATATTTTTGAATTTATGTTGTTAATACTTTTTTATTGACTAAATAAACGACCAATGTTCATTACATCACTAAATATTCTAATTAAGTTATATAGAGGTCATTGTTATTCTTTTTTCTTGACAACACCAATTTGTATTTAATTAAAAGTTTAAATATTTTTCTTGCTATTCATTTCTTCTTCTATTTCATCGATAATATCCCATACGATATCATCAGCCACTTGTTCCATAAAGAGCATATTAAGTGTCTTGATATCTTTAATGTCTAATGGCTCGGGAGGTATTATAGTATCAAAATATTTTAGTTGGTTTCTTTCTGTTATAATATTAGCTTCTCCACCATTGAAACAACTCACCGTAGGATAATATCCCAACCTATTATTATTGACATATTTGTTCCGTAATAGTAATCCTTTCTTATGACTGTGGGAGTTTGAATTTTTATGTTTGGAGGAATGTTGGTATGCATTTTCCAAATCTGATTGTTTTGAATTGTAATCATGTTCCTCTATATATTCACCATTACGCCAATAACCTGCATAAAATTTCTCATTGTACTGTAATTCGCTGAAAGGAGGTAAAAATGGATTCAAATCTTGGAATGCCTTACCCAAATATTTTCCATTGCAATAAACAGCCAAGAAAGATCCATCTAAATTATAATAATCTTGTCTTTCTCTTTTATCTGATGAATAATATTCTGGCATTGTGGTTTTGATATAATCAGTCGCTTCAAAAAATAATTGATTCTTATATCTAATAGCGATATGGTCTCTTATAATGTCGTTGTATTTGATATCTTCTAACAAAGCTAGATGGAAATCCCTATTTCTGTCTATTTTTTGTCTCTTTCTGGCAATAGATTCTTCACTACCGCTATGGTTATTCCATGATTCTGTAATTGATGTGTGATGAGTCTTCATTGATTTGGATGCATTTTTCAATGCACTAATCCTCTGTATAGTGTATTCTTTTGCTTGATTTACTTGGATCTCAGATTTAGGGAGATAAAGTACAAAACTTAAAACATCACCTTGTTTCAACTGATATTGGTCCACGTTTAAAACTTTTCTCAACTTTCCCTTATGAATAGATTCTAAGCCTTGGTCACGGATACCATAACCATATACATCGAACCCTACAGGACCTTCCAAATTAGCTTCCCTTCTAGTGACACCAAATCTTAAATGAGGACTACAATTAATAGCTTCCTTTTTCAAAACGTTATTATCGGAAGGCAGTGGTATTGTGGTACCACCTTTAACTATTTCTACTTCCCAATAAGCAGCGCCCTCCTTAACACATACATCTGATCTACTTGTTCTCCAACCCATCGTTGGACCCACAGAAACAGTCTTATTTAATTTATCTTTGATGGAGATCCCAGCAGATCTATCCATCAAATTAAACCCTGACGAGTCATACGGGTATTCTGTGGTGCAATATCCCAATTGGGGGAAAAGTGGGTTTGGTGCACAGGGACAATATATAAAATTTCTCTTATTGATTGGGATATCGACAGGTTTATAGAAGTTGTCTGAAGTAGAAACGAATTGAGGCAAATTTGGTCTTATGGAGTGATCCTTATTTACAGTAAAATCGCCATCTTGGTAAGGGATAACACCTGGCTTTAAAGGATTTTCTGGCGTCATTAAGAATAGTAGATAAACTTATGGTTGTAATTCTTAAAACTTAGAGAGAATCAAAGCCTGTGTGTTTTGGGGTGATTTATACAAAGTAGTTTCATCATTAATCTGTCTTCAATGATGTTTTTTGTCATTTGGCTTTGAAATTTAGTTTTTTTTTTTTTTCACTTCTATAACAAAGTGTTTGTTTATATACATTTCATGGTAGCGACGGAATGGGTATCAATTTTTTTTTTGGATGGTTAAAGAATCTTTAATATTTTGTGGAAAGACGATGAATATTTGAAGGTCTGTCTGTGTGATCATAAAAGAAGAGCCAAGATAAAGGTGTTTGAGATATCACTGTTGGTTTGGGTACTTCTCGGAGTGTGAGATTGATAAGTTAGTTTGAAAGAAATCAATAGAAGGCTGTTTGGATTGGTCTATTCTACATGGTGAGGCAGGTAAACGATAATGAAAGTAGGAAGCGGAGAGTTACTGATTCTACTGCTAAGATTAGGTCTGCATGTAAGAGGTGTCGTTCAAAGAAGATTAAATGTGATCAACAGTTTCCTAGTTGTAAAAATTGCTCTAAAGTAAACGAGCCGTGTGTATCATTAGATCCTGCCACTGGTGAAGATGTCCCTCGTTCTTATTTGTTGTTTCTAGAGGATCGTGTTTCAATAATGCTAAAAAAGTTAAAAGAATGTGGTGTTGATCTTTCTTCTATACGATATAATATTCCAGCCTTGGGAACTGATAAACCATATGATCCTTCATATGATAAAGAAATGAACAGTGGGGATTATCCATTAGGTACACTCCTAGGAGATTACTTGATCCAAAGAGGTAAAATTTTGAAGGGTGAATCAGTGACAGCTGATTTGGATCCAAAATCTGGATCAGTAGAAGAACCAAAGGGAAATAGTGTCATTTCACGTATCCTGTCTAATGATAATGATAAAACTAAAGCCATCAATGATAGTAGTGACAATAAACTCCCTGATACGGGTCCCAATTCAGTGTCGACTGCAAATAATCCGCAGTTTGATATTTTACAATCAGACAAGGATATTGGACGATTTCAAGAAATTAATTCAGACTCTACAGCTTCCTTCCTAGGTGATTCTTCTGGTATATCGTTTGCCAAATTAGTATTTGCAGCAGCCAGTTTTTCACCTGAGATCATTAGTGATGATCATGATATGGATATTGAAAGAAGAGAAGCGAAATTGAAATATTATTGGATAGCAGATACAACTGATAATTTTGATCCATTATGGTTGCCCTCAAAAAGAGAAGCAGAAGAATTGATTGTTAAATTTTTCACAGATACAAATTCTCAATTGCCCATATTCCATCGTGAATACTTTTTAAAGAAATATTTTGAACCTATTTATGGATTGTGGGATACTGATATCTCTTTAGTATCTGATCATACTAGTATAAACATGGATTTTAAATTACCTGCAGATATATACGTGGCACCAGATGAAAAAGTGGATCTTGATATTAATTTGACAATTCCTTGGTTCGATACACTTGAAACTTTACATAAAAATAAGGTGACAAAGGGTACTGATATATCTGTTCCTTCAAGGTTCAAGATACCATTGTTTTTTCTAAATGCTGTGTTTTCTATTGGTCACGCTACTCGAGTCTTAGAATCAGATATCACAACTCTCGTTACTTTCAAGAGAAGAGCGTTACATTTTAGATCAGCACTTTTCAGCAGTACTGATAAACTAGAGACTTTAGCAGGAACATTATTAATAGTGTTATATTCTTTGATGAGACCTAACTCTCCTGGTGTTTGGTACATTATGGGATCTGTTCTTAGATTGACGGTGGATTTAGGGTTGCATGATGAAAAATTGAATCAAAGTTATAATGCGTTCCAAAGAGAAATTCGAAGAAGGTTATTTTGGTGTACTTATTCATTAGATAGACAAATCTGTTCATATTTTGGTAGACCCTTTGGAATCCCCGAGGAGAGTATCACCACACGTTTTCCAAGTCTTTTAGATGATTCCAAAATTGTTCCAACATTGGATAAATCGATTGATTATTCGGATAATATGAGTTCGATTGTATCATCCAAGGTGATTGCAAATACAATGTATGATATAAGAAGAATACAGGGAAATATTGTGAAAGTTTTATATGCACCGAGGTCGGAATTACCTAGAAAATATTCTGATTTAGATAATTGGAAAGAAAGTGTGCTAGAGGAGTTGAATCATTGGTATAACAGTGAAGTACCAAAATCTTTTGATGCAATGAATTGTAAGTTTAATACTTTTTTCTTTGATTTGAATTATCACTATTCTAAAACTATTCTATTTGGTATATCTCCTAAGAGTCCGGTTTTAAATGAAAGAGCATTTAAAATTGTAAAAGAGAGTACAAAGGGTACAATTGATGTTTTTGATGGTCTTTGTAAGACCAAAAAGATGAGTTATACATGGGTGGCAACACATAATATATTTATGACTGGGATGACATATTTGTATGTTATTTATTATTATTATCTTGATGATAATGATTCAGAGAGTGATGTTATTAATTATACAGAGAAAGTATTAAATGTATTAAAGAACTTAATTGGTACTTGTGATGCAGCAAAAAATTGTTATAGAACTTATAAAACGCTATGTGCTGCGGTTATAAGATTAAAATTTGGTAATGGGTATAGTTCTAAGAAGGATAAAAGAATTAGAAAGACAAAATCAGTTAAAAAAATTTTGTCAAGAAATAGGGAGACTAAAAACATATCTAATTTAGGGTCAAATGATTATGAGTTGGATTATAAAGATGATAAAAATAATTCCAATATGTTTAAAGAGGCTTATTCAGGTGTTTCATCCCCTGTAACAATTAATGATGTCTCAAGTATACCTGAATCTACAACTACAAATTCAATTTCTACAGATCCTTTAGACCAATTTTTCAATGACTTAAATAAGTTAAACAATATATTTGACCCAGAAGAGAATGTGCCATATATTCAACAACAATCTACCATTCCAACACAAGCACAAGACATAAAATCTAAGCAACACACTTTATCGGGTAAATTAAATAAAGCTTATGATACTGAAATCAGCCCCTCGTTGTACCAACAGACTTGTACAGGTAATAGCAGGAATGTACTAGAGGCATCCTTATTGGAAACTTCTACTAAATCCCAAAGAAAGCCGTCGACTATTATGGACAAGGACATCGGAGACTTATTATATCAAGTGACATCACAGTCTATATGGGATGAATTATTTGGGAATCAAACAGATGTCACAAATGAGGAAAATAGAACTATAAATAATACTAACACCTCTCAAATTAATGGTTCTCCTAATAATAATGGTGGATATGATATGTCTACTCCGGGTTTTGGTGACATGCGACCATTTTAGAAATCATCAGTGTATGAAATAACCAGTCTTAAGTAGTCTAACTAAAATAGGTAAATCTGTTTTAACTATTTCATTATATGTACTATTGGTTGAACAATCCAAGTTGAATATCCCTGAATGACCCAGCAATGACCGTTCTACTGGTTCTAATGCAACTTATGGGTATATGATTAGTTTTGCTCTGAGTCTGAGATTTTTTTTTTTCATTCCTGTAAGTGAAATTGCATGTAGGACGCAAAATTTTGAAAAATTTAAATTGTCCTGTGAAAAAAAAAAAAATATTGAAAATTTTGTGAAGAATAAAGATTCCCCAGGTTTATAAAAGAGAGGGAGAGATCTGAGTTCTGATGACTGTGGAGTACATGTAGAAGGGAAAAGAGGAAAGAAGAGGCAGATTACTGGAATATACTTGCAATTGCACTAGAAAAGAGTTATTTTATAATATTTTGTGGAATAGAACTCTCTACTGTTTGTTTCAGTGTTTTTTTTTCCCCCTTTTGTTTGACTATTACGTTGTTTTGAATATATTTTTGAATTGGTTTATCAAGGAATATTAATATATATTTATATATATATATATTGTTTTAAATCCTTTAAACTTCAAATAAGATTTTATCTGCCTATATTTGATAGATTATTAATTTGTTTGCTGTATCAGTACGATTTTTGGTAAACTTTTTAATATTTATTTTCGTTTGTTAAAGAGAAACTATAATACCGTTAGTTTATTTATTATTTAAATGAAAAGACAATCCTTTCCATATGTTAGTTCCCCCTCATCAAAGGGGTTTCCTCTTAGTATGGGCACACCTAGGAAATTCTGGTGTCGAATAGATTATTCTTCGGATGTAATTAATGAAACTTTTTTAATTGAATATAATGAAATGGATACAGTAGATGATTTTAAGACAAAAATATTTAATAAATTGAGCAAAACTAGATGGGCTTCTGAAAATGATAATGCGTCGATTGCTATTGGATTTTATCAGAGAAGAAAATATAATGCAAATAATATCAAAAGACTAAATCTTAATACTATAAAGAATGATAATGATTATAAGGAAAAGAAAAGAACTGAAGATATGGAAAGCACCTCATGGAAGACGAATGGGCCACATGGGACATATAATAAAGAGAAATGTAATTATCGTGAATTGGAATCTCCGGTACTCATAAGCCCACAAAGAGAGACTAATGCACGAATAGAGAGTAAGAATAAAGATGAGGACTTCAATATGGAATCTTTGTCAAACCAAATATCTACTCTAAACAACATTGAATTTAATTCGAATGATAATACGCTAATAAATAGTAATTCACAACGGGAATATATTACAAGTCCTAATTTGGCATTACCTAACCATTTAAATATAACATCAGTACATGGAATATCCTCCCATTCTAGTTTTCATAGTAATAAAAAGGATTCACCGATTTTTTCACCTCCTCTAATTTTTCCATATGACATTACTAATACATTTGAAGGACCCAGTGTAAATAGTCTCATCAAGCATACTCACATGAGTGCACCTTCATCTCCATTGAATACAAATTATTTATCACCAAAGAAAAGGTTGAAATACAAAGTACATGATATAAATGATGATTTGAGTAGGATTATTTTTGAACCGGATCAATTAATGTCAGATATATATTCAGACTTATTTAAGGCGTATGGGAGACAACAATCCGTATCAGAACCATTGCTTGTGTTTTCTAGCAAGGATTTATCATTAGGAACAAAATTCACTCCAGATCAAACATCTATCAATATGTTTAATGCCGTCAATTCAAATACCTTAGAGGAAAGATCTTCTAAAGATAGTTTACCAGTCGATAAATTTGATCGATCTTTGTCTGATAATTATTCAGAAGAATCAATAACTAGAGATTTATTAAAACCAACAGATGTTGGGGATGCTAATGAAATAGAGAGTAACATTACAAACATGGATTATGATGATACCAAATCAACAACTGGAAAATATACTATTGAAAACACACGAAGTAATCAAGAGACTATATATTCAGTAAATTCAGAAGAATATCCAAGGCAGGGAGTTTTACTAATACCTAAGGGCTATTATGATTCTAATGAGGTAAATCAACAACGCTATCATGGTGATATGGGGAACGAAAATCAAACCAATATTATTGTTAAGATGGATGATGATGACTCTAGTGGTGAAAATGAAGTTAATTTATCACTAATGTATAAAGATAATAGACCGTTATTTTTAGCAAATGTATCTGATTCAGTTCCTATCACAAACGGTTCCATCGAAATTGATAAGATTAAAACAGATTTAATAACACCTGAAGAACAACATTCGAAATCAAATAATTCAAGGAGGATCTTAAATGAACAAGAAGTTGGCTCATCACTAATTGAAATGGGAACAGGGAGAGTGCAGGTAAAGGAAGCCTATCAGCCACAGCATGCGTTATTAAATATCCCCCATGCTAACCCTGGTGTTACTAATAGTCCTATTCGTAATAATGGAAATAATCTAGGTGTATATAATGCTATATCTGCTCTACCCACACCATTATCTTCTGCATTTCCTGTACCACTACACATGACGAAAAATGAGAATATAAATGCAACTGATATTTCTGAGAAAGAGAATACTAACACCAGTAAAAAGGTTTTTCCAAAGATTAATGTACTAATTGTCGAGGATAATGTTATTAATCAAGCAATTTTGGGATCTTTTTTAAGAAAACACAAGATTTCCTATAAAATTGCCAAGAATGGTAAGGAAGCAGTTGATATTTGGAAAGAAGGAGGTTTGCATTTAATTTTTATGGATTTGCAATTACCTGTATTATCGGGTATTGATGCTGCAAAACAAATTAGAGATCTTGAAAAGAAAAAATCGAAAAAACACAATGCACCAGTTATTATTGTGGCTTTAACTGCATCAAATTCTATCGAGGATAAAAGGAAGGCATTAGTATCTGGTTGTAATGATTATTTGACTAAGCCAGTAAATTTGCATTGGTTAAGCAAGAAGATTACTGAATGGGGATGTATGCAAGCTTTAATTGATTTTGATAGCTGGAAACAGGGACAAAGTAGAATGACAGAAAATGTGATAATGAAATCGCCTCATAAAAAGTCAAAAGCAAATTAATTGAAGTTGGTTGAGGTATTAAAAGTATGATGTGACTTAGCCAAAAAGAATCGGAAGAATTTTTTTGTACATCCTTAGACAAGGATGTACTACATATATTTGGGAGAAGGACTAGTTTGTTTGTTATGAATATATATATATATATATATATATATATACGTGCATTTATTAAATATGTAATAAATTATTTTGATAGATTAAAAAAAAAATTCTTATAGAATTTTCTTTGAGATAAGAGTTAAAATGAATAATATTAAATTTATATATGAATGCGTGCCGGATCATTTATTGTTTTGGTTTTTCTTGTTATACCTAAACAGTTTGTTCAATGATTTCAAATATCGTTATTTATTGTTACACTACAGGTTTGGATTCACAGCCAGGACAATTGTGAAGTATTTCGTGTATGAAAACATTACAGTCTATACAAAAGTCGATCTTACAATCATGACATCTATACCTTGAACTAGTCAATAATTCATTAGTCTTATGGTTCATTAAAACAGGGAATCTCTTTTGACAAGAGAAACAATATTCCTTTGGAAAATCTTCTTTGGAATCGACTTCTTCAAAAGTCTTTAATGACATTAGATGATGGTATATTCTAGCCAAATGGGTAGATAAATTTAACATTAAATCACAACATGGACAAACAATAGGTAAAGAAGAAACGTTACTGTGAAATTTAGACAAAAATCGCCACCATGGACTATTTTTTTTGCATGAGAGGAACAAAAAGTTGGTATATTTTCGAACATTCGTGTTGGAAATCCCATTTTAACTAAAGTAAAACCTTTATTTACTTTATTGACAGGTAATGGAGTCACTGCTTCATCGAATAATTCTTTAAAATGGGTTTCATCTAATACAACCTTATAGAATGAGTTATCACCAAAATTAGTTAGTGAACAATGTTCTTTACAAACAGCGACTTGGGCAGACAGTCCAATAACTTTTACCCCAATTCTATCATGTACAAGAGAGGTAATTGTTTGGTGTATACTCCCCCCCCCCCCCCCCCGCCCCGGGTTGGTACTTGATAGACTACGAAATATAATTAAAACTTCTCTTGTACAGTGTGGCGGGACAGGTGATAAAAGCCCTCTTGCCATTTCTAAAGCATTTTGTAGAGAAGGATAACCCTTTGGTTCTTGTTTTCTTAGGGACTTTAAGACATCAATATGATCTTGTGGATTGTCACTAACTTGACTCACTAGATGAGCCAATCCATTTTTCATCATGATTATACAGATTTGTGATACTGGATTTTGATCAAAGAACTCATGGATAAAATCTACTGCATATTGAATCATCATTGCGTGCCTATTCGGTATTAAATCCTTTTCATTCATACTTTCACTACAATCAAGAGTTAGAATATGTTCTAATAATACCACGTTGAAATGGAATGACATTTCTCTCTTTGCAGCACATTTTTTTCTTGCTTCAATGATAGACACTACTAAAGCGGTCATAGCGGCTTCTTTATCTACAGTAACTAAATCCCAACTTCTTTTAATTTCATCTTGCCATGCACAACCACCATTGGCACCTTGTAAATTATTATTTTCAATATTATTACCACCATCACCCTTTCCATCATTATTATTATTGTTGTTGTTGTCGTTGTTGTTTGATGTCTTTTTTTTTAACAATATATTTTTTCTTCTTATCCTTTTGATTTTGTTGATTAGAATCTGATTGATCTAGAAGAGACTTTAATAGAATCAGCATTATCAGAATTATTTCTGGCATGCTTTAGAGGGTTCGAAACAGTTTTAGTGAAATTAACATTGAAATTTGGGTTTCTTCTATTCCTCCTTCCAGGAATATTAATTCTTCCTTCATTTGAATCTGAGGATGAATCAAGTAATGACATTTTTTAATATTTGATTAAAATGGTTATATCGACTAGTTTTATAATATGAACGAAAAAACTAGTAATAATGATAATAATACTTTTTTATTAAAAAAGTGTATTCTGGGATAAAAGATAAGGACTTAGGTAAACTGAATTAAAAGGGTGAAAGAGTCTACATCCTGTTTCTTTTCACTGCTTGCTTGTTAAAAGAAAATCTAAAATAAAATCTGTTTTGATTTATTGACAATTACTAAAACGCTTATTTTAGAAGGTAGAGGAATAGATATATATATATATATGGTATATACTATAAATTATTTATAATTATGGATCCTACGGTAATTTAAAAAAAATTGATTGAAAAGTCTTTTTTTTTCTCTTCATTTCCAAGGGAACTCCTTTAAGACCACTTTTGTCGAACTGATTTATTTATACTATTATTCATCGTATTCCACCAGCTGAATATTGTTCAATGATTTACCCTTCAAAAATATGTTTGTGCGATATATGTTTTCGATTCTTGGAAGGTACGACAGATATAACTAGAACATTACCTTTAACTAAACCAGGTCAAGAACGCATTGAAAATTACATATTGGTACTAAGGAGTAACATGGTTCCTGAGAGAACCAAATTTCATGAATGCACTACTGATAAGCAACTGCAAGACAAATTTTATGGACACATGAACTTTACTACAGACATGGGATATATTTTTAGTATTAATTTATTTTTTAATGTTAAATGAATGCTTTATTAGTACCGGTTTGTAAAAGATATTTATTCAATTATTCACTGGAGGTTGGAAACATCATTAATTAGAGTTGGTACAAAGTTGTGTAACTAATTATGGATTCTAATTGGAAGGACGTGTTCCAATAACCAATGATAAATATTCATTTTATTTACAATATTAATCCCAAGGACAAAAAAAAAATGTTAACCAAACTATTTTTTTATCACACCATTGGATATTGTTAACTGTAATAAGAGTGGTTGCCATAAGAAAAGTCAATTTCAGTTTTTTTTTTTTTTTTTTATCTTTTGTTGTGGTTCTTTATTTAAATAAATTGATGAATACTTGAAATGAAAACGTTCTTGAATTATGGTTATCTTTTAGAGATGATATCAATTTTTGTGTTTGGTAACATTTTTTTAATTAAACCAGGAGATAGATTTGTGACGCCGACCAAATACAAGAATATCTCTAACATTTCCACCTAAAAACTAGGATAATCTATACTATTTATGAAACTTCAGAATATAACCGGTAATGTAGAGTATAAGTAGCTTTTCTATCACTTAATCTCTTATATAATAGTTAAAAGTAAAATAAAATAAAGGCGACTCAAAGAGAGAAATGAACTTCGAATCTGGGCACCATAGAATTTTAGAAGACACGGGACATTTTTTCCCGAAAATATTACACTGTCCAAAAAATAGAGAGTAATGAGCACTCACGCTGGGGGTCGAACCCAGAATCTTCTGATTAGAAGTCAGACGCGTTGCCATTACGCCACGCGAGCCCAGTCTCTCTTGCCGTTTTCAAGTAGAGGAAGTTTATGAAACGATAAGAAACTATCTAAAAGGGACAATGCATAGTGAATATTGTTGGAAAGGATAACTCATATAATGTCTTAACCTGGATTATATTAGCTATTATTGTCCAAACGTAGTTTACATATTGTTCGGCTACTGGTTACCCATTTTCAACCATTTCCGTATCTAAACATATATAAAGGAAATATATTTCATCGTTTTTATTCCCATGTTCAGGTTACTCTATTGTTTTATTAAAATAATTTTTTTTGCGCTTCACGTTTACTATAATACTTTACTTAGGCCATTTTAACTTTACTACAATTTATGTTGTAATAATTGAGAGAATAAAAACAACATCACACAGGCTATAAAGGACATTTAGTTCAATTTTTAAATTTCACCTTCAGATTATTTACCCCTGTATTTATTTCAGGGGTAATTAACAGATTATCACGTTAACATATTAGGAAATTTGGAATATCCATTTTAATTATCAGGGGGGAGGGGGTAAATGCTAGAATGATCTTATACCTATATACGAAGTATATCATTCTTCTAGAAAGAGAAATGTGTGTAACGCACAATCCTCACGGGTGATAATTTTTCACATACTTCGTAAATACCAAAGATGAAACAAAGGATATTATGAAAATATTTTTCCAGAAGTAAAAACATATAAATGGGTAACCTTACTCATTTAATTTCCAATCTGGATGAAGAATATATATACATTATTTCTATACATTATTTATATTTATATAATTGTTTATTCCCGGGGAAGAGATCGAAGGAAAATTATTCTAAATATTGATAATAATAGTAATAAATAATAATATCATACATCATGATCCAAGACGCTAATAACATGTGTAATAATATTCTTCATCCAGAGGAGTAAAATATCTTACTAATGAAAAAAATTACTATGGAGATATTTCGTCAAGGGATAATCTGTTGTTAAAATCTTATTGTTTTTTTTTTCTAGAACATTTTATTCTGGCATCTTCCCGTTAGGAAGATTTATACTGGACACCGAAAAAGGAAATTATAAATGGTAGGGTAACGATAAGTTACACATAATTAAGAATATAATATGATACGATAGGATCAACATGAAATAACCTTGGTGGCTGTGTAAACTCGTCGTAACACGGAATCTCATTTAAGAGGAAGTATTTCTGTTCTAGTCACTCTTTAAGTTTGCCATAAACCCACTTTACGTTCTTTATGTATCTTATATAGAGAAAGTGAAGCTAATAACAAGCTTTTAAGGTATATAACTCGTTAATACATATTTAAAGTATTTTCTTAAGAGAAATATATCTTACACTTCCCTTTTCAAGTATTATACTTTCAAATATGTTGAAAAATAGTTTGGTGTAAATTGGAATGGTCCTCTTCACACTAAGAATTATTTACACATTCTCAAAATAAGTATTAGAAAAATAAAAAAAAAACATTAAAAATGGTTCTAATGAAATTAAATGTTACAGTAAAACACCGTCATATTTTAACAGTTGTTAATTTTATATTAAAAAAAAAAAGGAAAAAATGGAAAAATGGAAACGTCTTTTCCATTCTTAATAGATCTTTCAAATTTTGGGGATATTTGGAAAGTTGATATTGATAAATATTAGGTCTTCTATCCATTGTGTGGTGTTTTGCTTATATTTGTTGCAAAGTAGACTGATTTTGGAAGGTTCCATCTCTTACCACTTTACTGGAAACTTTTTTTAAAGTTCACACAGGACTCACTTGGTAATTAGGTAATTCTAAATTCAATATATCACTTTTTTGTTGTAGCTTGTCGTTGTTGTTTTTTTTTTCTGCCATACCTCAATATGATTAGTTGTAGTTTTAATTTAGCCTTTAAAAAAAGTGTCTACTGAAAATAAGATTATTGGAAAATTTAGAATAACAAATAAAAATAAAAATTGATTAAAACTTATTGGAAATGTTGAGATTAGTCTTGTCAGAAGTAATGTTAGATATGTTACAAAAAGATATAAAATCTGATTTACTATGATAATAAAACTTATATGTAACATTGGAAATGATGAATTCTCTTGTTTATTCTCTTTTTTTTTTTGCACCTGCTACACATAAATAACAATTAACGAACATGAATAATTCAGACTTTCGTCTCTTTTATTGTTGTCTATACTCTTTTTTTTTTTCGATTTTCATTTAAGGATTCTAACTTTTAACTTAATTAATCATTTTTAGACGAGATTGAACATCATAGATAAACCAGCACATTTTTTTTTACTATCGTTTATTACATAGACTTGCAATTTCCTCTTGTATATTTGTTTTAATAAAGAAAGTGTTCTAATTACAATCGAAGAGGCGAAATTCATTGCACAGAGTTCAGCTTCAGTGAAAGAGAAACGAGATAGTGTGTTGGAGACATAGTTGTTGATTTTCCAGTAATTATATCTCCAATTAACATTATGAAGTATACAGTCACTATTAATTATGTGACAATGACTATACACTGAATTCAGTTCAACTCCAGCATAAGCACAGTCTTCGGTGTGTTCATGAACTTTTTGGTCACATCAACATTACACTACTTACAAAAAATCCTCAGAGATAAAATCATCACTGGTATTCCTTAAGGGTCTATTGATTGGACTAACATTCAACATTTTCAATGTCCTGTCTGAATGAAGGGGAAATCTCATAGGCATTCATATATAGTGTGTCATCGTACTAAATATTATCAAGAGTATGCCCTATTTTGACTAGGTTCATTTAGAAATATTTTACTCCTCTTCCTAATTTACCTTCTTCTGCCCATAAATAATTTGTTTCATCTATCTATGAGAATACACGGTTCTTTTGGGTTTATTTGTTTTGGTCTAAAGACGTAGCAACCCTCACATCCATATTTCATATTTTTATTAAAAGAGATAAAAGAAAACTCAGTTCATTGTTCAAATCACAACATTTTCAACTCGATCGTGATTCTGAGTGTTACCAATGATGTCGTTCATCATATTTTCAAAAAAAATAAATAAATAAATAAATAAAAAACGATATTCTTCCACTCTACACAAATACTTCCGATTCTACTACACGTAGAGTTACCGAAAGCTCAAATTTTATATGTTTAAATGATTGCAAAACTTTGTTTTGAGACAGTCGTATTTGTTATTCTACTACGTAACTCCATTATCAATTCAAACTATTAAATTCTCATCTCGTGGAAAATCTGGTTTATATGACATCATTGCTAGTACAAAGTCTTCAATAATTTGGATATAAAGTTGTCACTTTAGAACACAACACCACTGGTAAAGTTTGGGAGGATGGTTGTTCATATTATTGCTATGCGACCAGACGATGAATTTCATGGTTATCGTATTTACATCTCTTCAGCTTATTCCATTATAGACACAGCTAACTTTGGTACCTACAAATTTATCGGACTAGCCTTTCCCAACCCTAGTAGTATACTCGACTATTTATTTAACACACTTAACGATCCAATTATATGGAAAACTTCGGATCTTTCTACCATTGATTCAACTTCAGCTACATCATCATCGCTAGCATCATCCGATATTCCCGTAATACTATCATTTGTGGTACTCCTTTTTTTTAAACCCACAACCAAACCTGGTAAAAACGCTAGCAGGTCACTTTTTAGCCTATCCAAAGACAAATCTTTGATCAATTCATTCTTCTTCACCTTCATATATCCAACGTATCAATAGTAATATTGATTCATCCCATATTATTTCCGGGCACTCTTACTCACAATTCTGTCTCTACCCAGTTCTCATATTCTTTTTTTCCTTTTGTGCTATTTCGTTGAACAACAAGGTAGTTATTCTTAATTCATTACCATTAAATAAAATGCAAAAGAAAGAATGTGCATTCTTCTATTAAGGATGTTATGATCGTCAGGTACTTCAAAGTCGTCGATACTGCTATTAGAAATATTGACAAAGAGGATATAGACACTCAGAGACGATCACTCAATTATAAAGAAGCAATAATTAGGTACTAAAATATTAAGGAAAAATCCCATATTCCAAATTGCTTCTAACAAAAAGATGGTTCAGTTGGAAAAAGGGGGGTAAAGAGATGGGATAGTTATATGATGCCAAGGATATCATTAAATCCTAGTTTATGAATTCCTTGATTAACTTTGATATTAAACAGGAAGGGCAAAAAAGAAAAAAAGTCAGTTTGTTGCAAGAGATGATCTTCAATTATTTGAAGCATATGATAAAGATTCTATATTCAATACTCCTTAGCATCAGGCATTAGTGACGTTTCTCAAGGTCCTTCTAGAAGAGGAAATATTTATAACACAAGTAGATATCACATCTGCATATGTATACATAGAACTTGGAGAGATATTATACATAATGACACTTTCATGCATTAAACCGTCAGGTAAAGTGGTGAAACTAAACAAATTTTTGTGTAGCCTAAAACAAAGTGGTGCTAATTGGTATAGGAAAATGGGGGGGGGGGGGGTTCTTGCTAACTCAATTTAATCTAAAGAAAGTTGAATATTGGAAATGTGTTTTCATTAACCAAGATTTGATCATTTGTCTATTTGTTGTTGACATGATTGTTTTATCGAAAAAGAGCGATGGTTGCACACAATTTTTATAATTATTTCACATGGTTCCCTTGACACTTAGATTATTTGTGATTTTAGTTTGGAGGGTGGTAAAGGCCACATATTACATATTAGGGTTAACAGTAAAATTAAAGTATGCGGAACAAAATATTGTTCAACATGATTTCCATTTTAGAAGAAAAACTTCCAAGATTAGGTTCTTACACAAAGGAAACAGAAAGACAAAAATAAAGTTATCCATGCTATAAAAGATATCAAATCTAAGGAAGAAGATATTTCAATGGAAAGAAACTAGTTATGAAAGTGAAATTAAGTGGTTACAAAAAAGTAATAGGATTTTCATCCTACGTAGCTGTGAAAGTATAGGTTGTTTGCATCTATTATACTACATTAATATACTAGTTCGACGTACACTTGTATGCCTCGACAGAGATAAATAGAATAATCACGAAACTTGTTTAATATATTTTGGATACTAGGAAAAAGAGTAATTAACATGGGGAAAAAAAATTAAATAATCCCCCCCCCCCCCCCCCCCATAGATCAAATAATTACTATAACTAATTCAGTTTTTTACCACTGGTAAGGAATTCAAATCTCAATTAAGGATACTTAATAATGTTAGATGGATGTATAATTGTATGTAAATCGACAACAACAACAACAACTCCTACACTAAGTTGTATTTCTTTTTATTGAGGCCAAACTATGTGAAAAGAAATTCTGTCTATTTAATTGCAAGGAGAACACAAATATACATGAAGAGAAATCGAGTTTTGTCCAATGACTGCTAGTGAAAACACTATACATATTAATATCATGGGAGCTAAGGAAATGGGTGTGGGTCAAGAGAATAGATCAAAGGGAATAACATGAAAGCTCCGTATATTAATACTAAATTTAATAAAGCTGACATACTTACAAAGCCGCATGTTCTGACTAGACTAAAACTTTTGGTGCACTAAAAAAAAAAAAAAAAAAAAAAAAGAGAGAGACTTTAGAACACAAGTCAACATATAACTTTCACTTTTTTTTTTCTGAGAAGCCAATGAATCTTAGTCAAATCATTTCCATTTCATTGCCTCAAATGAAATAGTTGAATAAGAAGAAGAAGAAAATTTTCTCCTTCTTTTTTTTTTGCTTATTCTTTTCTCTTGGTGTACTATTAACCATTGCATAGTGTAAAAAAAAGATTTTATGTGTATTTTCATTAGCCATAAAGAGAGACTATATTTCCTTAAAAAATGGTCAGGTTTTTTTATTTTTTTCTCCCTACTTTCATAACTTATTCCAATTATCAAATGAATAATATATATATATATATATATATATATATATTCTTGTAGATTCATTCTCTTTTAGATGAGATTTCTTTGAATGATATCATTTGTATTCAGAGCGACTTAGTGGCTAACATTACCATCGAAATCAGGTTTCGTGACGAACATAACGGCATTCAGCTATAAGTTAAGGATATCGATTGAATTATCTTAAAAATTTGTTTTGTCTTTAAATGGAGGGACAAGTAAATTTGTAACGGACAACACAGCTAAGAATACTTACGTCTGTTGTTATTCTGCTTTATTTATTATCTTGGAATATCTTTTTGAAACAAAATGCATGGCATCGAAAAGCAATTAATTCAACGATCCCTCTTTATATATATATATATGAATTTATTCTGGGACGGCGGGGAAAAAGAAGAAGAAGAAGCTATAAAGAAAATAGTTACTAAAAAAGAATTGCATTAAATATATATATATATATATATATATATTAAAGAAAAAAATTCACCATGAAATACGTTAAAAAAAGCAAGAAAAAAAAAATTATATAATTAACTCATTTATTCTTGCTTAGCGTTAGTAGCAGCAGTCAACTTAGCTTGAGCGATCAAACTAGATGGAGCATCTAACATTGGTAACATAAGTTCGATCATTCTGATTCTGGAGTTTTCGTTGAAGGCCTTGTCGGAGGTCAACTTGTCCCATTCACCAGTAGTAGCGACTCTGTGGTTTTCGTAGTCCTTAGCACCGAAGGTTTCCAATAAGTTCAAGTGCTTCCATGGTTGAATTTCGTTGTAACCAGCTCTTTCACCGTGGATCAATCTTTCGATGGTGTAACCGTCGTTGTTTAAGACGAATAAGTATGGCTTCAAGTTCCATCTGACCAAAGTGGAGATTTCTTGAACGGTTAATTGTAAGGAACCATCACCAATGAATAAGATGACTCTCTTCTTTGGATCGATTTCTTCAGCAGCGAAGGCAGCACCCAAGACAGCACCACCAGTGTAACCGATGGAACCCCATAAGACTTGAGAGATACCAGTGGTGTTGTTTGGGAAGGTACATTGGTTGATACCGAAACCGGAGGTACCAGTTTCAGTCAAGACGATATCACCTTCCTTTAAGAACTTGGATAATTGTCTCCACATCCATTCTTGCTTCAATGGAGTAGATGGGTCACAAGCTGGGTTAGCGGCTGGAGCAGCTGGGACTGGAACTGGCTTGTAGTGCTTAGCGGCATCACCGATGACTTTCAATAATTTTTGAAGGACGAATTTCATTTGGACACCTGGGAAAGTGGCAGCCTTGATCTTGATGTAGTCAGAGTGGAATTCGATGACGTTCTTGGTGCTGTAAGAGTAAGAGAAGGAACCGGTGTTGAAGTCGGATAATAAGGCACCGATAGATAAGATTAAATCAGCGGATTCGACGGCTTGCTTGACAGCTGGAGAAGATAAAGTACCGACGTAGACACCACCGAATCTTGGGTGAGATTCGTTGATGGTACCTTTACCCATTGGGGTGACGAAGGCTGGGAATTGAGTGATGTCAATCAATTTGTTGGCTTCAGCTCTGACGTCGTGTCTAGCAGCACAAGCATCGGAAAGGATAACTGGGTTCTTAGCGGCCTTGACCATGTCTAAGATAGTTTCAATGACTTCGGCTTCAGCTTCTGGGTCATTTGGTTTCAAAGACAAGTCAATTGGGGTGTCTAACAAGGAGGCTGGGACCTTTAAGTCGACGATGTTAGCTGGTAAACCTAAGTAGACAGGTCTTTGGGTGACGTAGGTGGTTCTGATACATCTATCGATTTCAGCTGGAGCGGTAGCGATGTCAGTGATCATAGCAGTAGTTTCAGAGATGCAAGCGGACATTCTGTGGAAGACAGTGAAGTCACCGTTACCTAAGGTGTGGTGTAATAATAATTGTTTAGCTTGAGAGGAAAGGGATGGGACACCAACGACGTGTAAGACACCGACGTGTTCAGCGTAAGAACCGGCGATACCGTTTAAAGCGGACAATTCACCGACACCGAAAGTGGTGATCATACAGGACATACCCTTAATTCTAGCGTAACCATCAGCAGCGTAAGAAGCGTTTAATTCGTTAGCGTTACCGGCCCATCTCATACCTGGGACTTCGTAGATTTTATCTAATAAAGATAAGTTGAAATCACCTGGTAAACCGAAGATGGTTTTAACGTCAACTTGGTTTAATCTTTCGAACAAATAACGACCTAAAGTAATTTGAGACATTGTTGTTATTATTATATATATATATATATATATGTGGAGCTTCAATGGCCTGGTCTCTTTTCTAAGATTGAGAAAAATTTAAAAGAAGAGTAAAAAAACTTAGAAGAGAGAGAAGAAGAGGGAAGGACAAGTAAGGCAGAAGATTCAGGAGAAGAAGGATAGATCAAAGGTATATATATATATATATATATATGTATTATAAAGAGATTAACCAATTATACAAAATACGAGGAAGAGGGGTGGGCATGGAGGAATAGAAAAAGAAAAGAGCCAGTAGTAAACTGACAATTTACATTTACAACCATTAGGAGACAAAAAGAAGAAGGCCATAATAGTAATAATAGTAATAATACTAATAGTAATAATAATAGTAATACTAATACTAATAATAATAATATTGTTGATGATTAATCCACTCTTCTCTTCTCTTCTTTTCCTCTCACACGGTTATTTCTTCCAACCAACCAACGAACTTCAGACATCTCTCACCAGTAATAATAATAATAATAATAATAATAATAATAATAATAATAAGTAGCAGAAGAGAAAATATCCATCCCACTCCAAACAGCTCAGATGAAATTTCAGAAGGAATTCCCAGTTAAATGAATAAATTATGCAAAACTTGTTTTATTTTTGAATAAATCATGCGATTAAAAAAAAATCAACAAACAACAACAACAACAACAAAAAAAAAACACGCAGTTTGGTTTTTGTTTGTTTGTTTGTTTGTGGTGGTAGGGTTTTCTCTTCTTCTTTTTTGGGGATGCCCAGCCATCATCCGTACACCACCGTGTGTGTGTGGAGAGCAGTTTGGGGAAGCCCGTCTGTGCACCCATACACCATCCTGTCTGTGGTGGTTCCTCCTCAAAAAATACTAATACTATTATTATTAATTGTGTTTGCTGCTATCTTTCCAATGGATCTATCTGTAATCTTCTCACTCTATTATCACTATTATCACTATTACTATTATTTAAAGGAAACATGCATATCTCTCTCCTTTCAATTGTCCTTGTTCTTGTTGTTGTTGCACCATGACAGGTCTTTGCTGTTGATCTATATATACATATATCACATTACATCATATGGCCCCTTCCAATCTCTGGATCTCTGCATATTTTTTTTTGCTTTTGGTATAATCTTATTTAATCTATTAACATTAATAATGTTCTTCTGTGTATCATTAATTAACCTTTTCAACAATTCATATATTCTAATCCGGAACAAACAAACAAGCTTGACGCAAGTGACGGACATTTCTTGGCCCTTGTTTCTTGAAGAGTTTAATGCCTTGGTGATTACTGGTTCGATCCATCCATTTCTTTCTTTTGTACGATGTGGGGGCACGGGGGGGTGGAGGTGCGTCTAGGATGTATTTACAGAATACACTTGGGTTCGACCAATAAATATTTCGAAGAGTCGTTTGGGTAAAATAAGGAATGGACTTTGGAATTGTCTTTGGAGTTGTTGGTGGCCCGTCTAGACGGGTGCCTTTCCCTCGAGAGCAAGTTTAGAAAAGTCCTCTTCTTCCCCTTCAGTTGATGCAATCATTTTAACAAATGATATATAAATAAATAAAGAGGAAAGTTTTAATGAATTTTTCCCCTTCTTTTTTTTTTTTAAATTACTTAAGGTCATTTATCTGGTGTCCTATAACGGGAAATTTTGTATATTGTGAGTGTAAAATAGTTCAAGCTATTTAAATAGAGGTTGGTGCTTTGTATTTATATATATATATATTCGGATTAAATATAGCATTTTATATCGTTTCAAGTGTTTGTTTCATCTTAAATTGTTTTGTCTTGCGTAAAACTTTTACATTTCTTACTGAAATGTTGGAATTCATCCATAATTACGAAAAGAATATCGATAAAATAAACAAATATTAAAATAAAATAAAAAAAAATTAACAGAGATGTTATACAAGAATATTAAACACATTTGATTTCTTGTACCCCTATCAATATGATAATGTTATTTAGTTGTTAAATTTCTTGTACATTTATATATTTTTGTGAAGACAAACATATATAAAATAGGTAAAAGTTGAAGTCTGTCCTCTCGTTACTCTTGACTAGAGAGGAAAAAAAAAAGAAGAAGAAGCTCTGAAAAAATATATATTAAATATTCGATGCACAAACACACACACACATATATATTAATTGTATGATTCACGATAAGTAACTACACTAAAGCATATCATCGTAGAACACTTCTGCTTCTATACCATTATCATCGACTCGATTCTTTTCTTTTAACTCAAAAACATCCAGCAAATTTGATATGTTCATTATCTAATCAATTTTTTCATATGGAATGGTGTCTCGGTACAGGTGGTGCCGTGTCCATTAAAGACATAACTACTAATTACATATATATCACTCCATCTGGTGTTCAAAAGGGACTTATGAAACCAAAGGATTTATACGTTCTAACTAAAAATAAAGATAAGAATGATCAATGCGATATTGTTTATTCACCACCTTTAAAGATCAGTGATTGCTCACCATTACTCTTGGCTTGCCATGAATATAAGAAGGCCAATACAGTGATTCATACCCATTCACAAAATAGCGTCCTTATTACATTATTATTTGATAAAGAATTTAATATCTCCAATGTTGGAACAAATTAAAGCTATGCCAAGTGGTAAAATAGACCCAGAGACAAGAAAACAGACCAATCTTTCGTTTAATGATAATTTATGCATCCCGATTATCGATAACAAATCACATGAACATTATTTATTGGATTCTTTAAAGGAAGTCTTTGAAAAATATCCTAATTCTTGTGCTGTATTAGTTAGAACACATGGCTTATTTGTTTGGGGATCTGCTGTTGATAAAGCTAAGATTTATAATGAATCTAGAGATTATCTCTTTGACTTAGCTATTAAAATGCATCAATTGAATATTCCTATATAAATATATGGTATATAACAAAAAATAATGATATAACAGTATAACTAGGGGAAGAAGAACTGGCAAAGTTATTTTGAAAGTGTCTATATATAGGCATACTTATATTATGCAATCGAATAAAAAAATTAAGCGGCCTCAATTGTTTTATGCTCTTTCTTTTGTTGTTGCAACCAAACTTGTCTCCATATAAGAAATTCATCTTTTATTATATTTTTAGTGGTTTTAAGGACATCCCACTGTGTAACATTCTTTAAAGTAATAGATTTTTCTTCTTCTTGCTCCTCGGAGACTAGTCCACAAAACACAATCTCACTACCTCGACATACTTGTATCGAAAGGATATTATTACTGTTACTATCATTCTCTTCATCGGTTGGCTTATTAGGATCATAATTACTTTGAACATTAGATAATATCATATTGACGCTCTTATCATAGCCTTCCAATACCCCAATTATACTATGACCATCAGTGGTCACAATAACTACTTTTTTATTCAAATATTCTTTTAATAATGGTGACATTAAGCTTCAACCAATTTTTTTAGCTTATTTTTTGGTTTCTTTTTTTTTTTTTTTTTTTCTTTCTTTCTTACAGGTTTTTTCCCCTCAACCTAACGTTTAACTTTATTTATATTTGTCATATAAATATGAACTTTCTTAAAACATTATTAATCATTACTACTTCTTAAATCATTTTTAACACTTATTTTGTTATAATGTCACTGTTACCAGGATGATTAATCATACATATAATTCTTATGTTTATACATAATTATCGATTTTTCACTCTTCCTTCTCCTTTTTTTTTGTTTTTTTTTTCCTTACAATCAGAATTGCCCGAAAATAAAGCAAGTAAAAACTATAAAGGAACGTAAGGGTTAGCACCAAAAGGATGACATGACACTTGTTTCCCTCCATATACATACATACATACATACATATATATATATGTGTCTATGAGTGAAAATATATTAGAATTGATAAAAAAGAATTTAACATATATATACCTACATTCCCATTTCTAAGAAACAGTAACAAATCCTTTATAGATTATTATTTGGTGGTTTATTTGTACTGTAACTAATCTTTTTAAATCTTGATCTCAGTTTCAATTCTCCTTTCTTTTCCCACATGAAACCATTTTCATCTATTTATAATACTACCACCACTGCTAATAATAATAGTAATATTCCTTCAAACTTAGAAGATGTCAGCATGGACACAACATCATCTACTAGTGTATCCTCATCTATCCCTATATGCTCCTTCGATAATACCACATTAGAACAAGAAGCAGATAAACAGATTCTTGAATGGGCTAGTAAATTAGAGCTAGAGACTATTGAATTAAGGGAGAAATCCGTTATATTGATTGATATTTTCAATAAGAAGCGAGACGAGTTAAATAACTGTATTAAGTCTTTGAAAAATTTAATAAGTGGAATAGATTTACAATCTATTACGAAGATTTCAGAAGAATTAAATGCTTTTAGAAATGAACAGATTCGTCAGTTTAAAGATGTGGCACTTAAATTTACAAATATTGAAGAACAAATAACGAGTTTTACCAAAATTATTCGGTCTCAACAATCTCAAGATAAGGTCGACAGTATGGTAACTAATCAAGATAAGATTATTTTATCTAGTAAAAATATGGAATGGATATGTACAAATATAAATGACCAGCTCTCTCAAATGACATGTTTTATGTTTTCGATATCAACTGAATTAAATAATGTCGTTAAAAGACAAATGGAATTAGAAGAAAGAGTAGAACAAAATAATAGGAACATTATTTCTTTTTCAAGTCTTATAACCACAAATAATAGAGACACTGCAATATGTTTAGATTGTCAAGAGAAGAAGAAGCAAGTAACAGAACAACAATTCAACATGAAGATGAATGGTAAAGTAAACGGAGTACAAACTCCTGTTCCTTCACAATCACAACGAACTTCGATTAGTAAAGAGACCGTTGCTTCAAAACCTTTAGATCCCATAACAACACTTGGACCCATAACAAGGGCACGTTCTAAAAGGTTAAGAAAAGAGTTGGAGAATAGAACAATAACAGCCACGGATGTAAGCAAAAAGAGTCCAGTAAAAAATAATAATAATGATAACAACGACAGCAACAGAAAGAGGCGTAGATATAATAGAACCTTAATACCTTGGGAAGATATAAATAAAGAAGAAATGACGATTCAGGAACTGAATGAGAAATAAGCCATGGCAAATTAGTCAATGGAAAAAAATAAAAAAATAAAAAAAAAAATAGAGAACAACAAAAAGGTACTAAGTCAAGTTGCTGGCTTCTGGTGGTAACTAAAAACCTTGCTTTTCCTTTAATTGCAGTAATAATAATTTTTTATATCTACCTCCACACACTGCAGGTTCATTTATAACATATCTTTGTATATGATAGCATACCAAATAGAACAGTACAGTCTCTCCAACAACAAATATACGATAAAATAGTTTTTAAAAACCAAGAAAAAAAATATATATATATATTTAAAAAAAAGAGAAAAAAGAGAGATAAAACAGAGAAAAGCCAAAGAATACTAATAAAAAGACAGAATACTCGAGATAAATTTCGAGTTTGAATTTTAAATATTAGATCGTATATCCTTATGGTTAGCTCTTATAACAATCTTATATCAAATTATATATTTAAAAGAAAAAAAACAAAATAAAACAAAGTAGAATAAAAATACCAAGAAGCATTAACAATGAATATTACTAAATTGAGTGACATTCTGGAATTAGTGGCATTATCAAGAACTAGATTCATTACTAAAAACTATCCATTGGCACCTGTGGGTGCAAAAGGCACATTTGGGGGTACATTAGTGGCACAATCTTTGTTAGCATCATTGAATACGGTACCTAAGAATTTCATACCAATATCATTACATTGTTATTTTATATCTGGTGGGAATCCAGATGAAATGATCCAATATGATGTTAAAAGTTTAAGGCAGGGGCGAAATTTTATTCATAAACAGATCAATGCATATCAATTTAATAAACTGATATTTTCCTCGATAGTATTATTTTCTAAAGATAGAGAATCGGAACTAAACACCAATAACGGTGATGAACTTAACTATCACAAAACAGTCAGTTGTAATGTAGCAGATAAGAATAAGTTTGAAAGAGCAAGCAAATTATTCAAGAAAGACATTCTTGATAATGAAACAAATTTAAGAAAATTTCAAAGATCGAATCAAAAATTTAATGATCCAATTTATTTAAAAAAAGTCTATGAATCCTTTCAAACACACCCATTAGATTACCGATTCCCATTAGATATATTCAAGCCCGATAGAAAAGAATATTCTAAATTCTTAGAATATTTTGTTAGAATAAGAAAGGATTCTATAACCATACCATCATCCACCAAGTTAACTATAAATGATCATCCAAATAATGAATTAATAACTCCAGAGAACGATTCAAGATACAACTATGTCGCATTTGCATACCTATCAGACTCATACTTACTATTGACATTACCGTATTTCTATGGATTACCAATGTATTCACATAGATTTAGTGTGTCATTAGATCATACCATATATTTTCATAATTTACCAAAAGTCAATGATTGGTTAAGAGTACAATTACATAATATAAGATCGATGTCGAATCGTCATTTAATCCAATGTGAACATTACGATGCTGAAAGTGGCGAGATTGTAGCATCTATTTCACAAGAAGGACTTGTCATTTATCCACCAGTGTCCCAAATTAAAGCACGTTTGTGAACCTTTACGTATCTTATCCTTTTATTTTTGCTATTACCATTCTTATATATATATATATAATAAACATATTGAATATTTAATATTCATTAATGGCAATAACATAAAGCATCTATACACAAACATCTAGAACCATTTACATACTTGATAAAATTTATTAAATAAACGACAAAATTTACTTTCCAAGAGAAAATCCATCAGAACAAACAAAGCAAGAAACAGAGAAGAAAAATAACACACATAAATACTTGAAAGGATAGGTCAATATTAGAAAAGAGAGTATAACAGTTCATTGATCAAACATTTCTTACACACGTCAGTAAAAAATAATATCAATAAGGTAGACAAGAGGCCATACACAGAACGAGAGAGAAAGAGAGAAAGAGAGAGAGTCACACAGACACACATCTTTTATAATGACAGATACTGGACTGCCAGAGCATTGGACTGTAAGATACAGTAAATCCAAAAAGAGGGAATATTTCTTTAACAGTGAAACAAGAAAATCACAGTGGGAACCACCTACCGGCACAAACATTGACCAATTGAAACAATTCTTGACTAATAATCCAATTAGAGTTCGTTGTCTTCATATCCTTATTAAACACAAAGATTCTCGTAGACCTGCATCACATAGGTCCACCAAGATAACCATATCCAAAGAAGATGCAATCAAAGAATTGCGTGTGATTCAAGGAAGATTAAATTATGGTAACGAAGAAGATACTTCGAAAGAGCTAGAAAATAGTAGTAAAGAGAGTGAAGATAATGGTAAAGATAGTACTAATAAGACAGTTCGTAATAAAGACAAGGATTCATTTGAGAATATTGCACGTGAAAGATCTGATTGTTCATCTTATAAGAGAGGTGGTGACCTTGGATGGTTTGGACGTGGAGAGATGCAACAAAGTTTCGAGAAAGTTGCCTTCTCTTTACCAGTTGGTGGAATCAGTGATATTGTAGAAACTGATAGTGGTGTCCACCTAATTAAAAGAGTTGGTTGAACATTAAATAACCACACTACACATATGTACAGGTACAAATATGCACATCCACACTTATATACGTATATATTATAATCACACTCTCTAAATAACACATATTCCTTTAAAATTCCTAATGAAAAAATTTCACAAGCAAAAAAACGGTTTTTATTTACTACTAGGAAAAAAAAGCAAGGAAACCAATAAAGAACTGTTTATTAGAGGTAAGAATGAAAACATTAGATCTGTAACGTTTTCACTAATATCAATATATATATCCAAACAGATAGACATAAGACAACCTCATTTTAATAAAGTATCTGTGTGTCTTCCCTTCTGTGTTTATTTTTTTTATTTACCAGATTAGAAGTGATAAAGATCGAAAATAGTACATATTTTTTTTTTTATTAGCTTATAGTCATTGTACATCAACATACACCCACAATATGGAAAGAAAACTAAATAGAACAGCTGCTTTGAAAAAAAGGTTATCGTCTTCTTCGCTATCCAAACTTTTCAAGAAACGTGATAAGAAAAGATCTCATGAAGAGATCTCTGACGATTCTGAAGATAAATATTCAAATTCAGATGGTTATTTTGATAATCATGACAATGAAATTGCTTCAGAAGACCAAGATACAAAACGTCGTCGCTTGAACGATAATAAGAAATCAACTGTTAATGATCAACATAAACAATTTTTGATTCGTGAAAAAGAATACGATGAAGCTTTACCAGAAGAATTGAGAAAGTATAGACCAAAGGGGTTCCCATTAAATTTACCTCCAAAGGATAGACCAATCAGAATATATGCAGATGGTGTCTTTGATCTTTTCCATCTTGGTCACATGAAACAGTTAGAACAATGTAAGAAATCTTTTCCTAATGTGATTTTAATCTGTGGTATTCCAAACGATAAAATTACTCATAAGTTGAAAGGGTTAACTGTACTAACTGATAAACAACGTTGTGAGACTTTAAAGCATTGTAGATGGGTAGATGAAGTTATATCTGATGCCCCATGGTGTGTTACCCCTGAATTCTTACAAAAACATAAAATTGACTATGTGGCCCATGATGATATTCCTTATGTCAGTGGTGATAATGATGATATCTATAAACCTATTAAGCAGATGGGTAAATTTTTGACCACTCAAAGGACCGACGGGATCTCAACAAGTGATATTATCACTAAGATTATTAGAGATTATGATAAATATTTAATGAGGAATTTTGCTAGAGGTGCAACAAGACAAGAATTAAATGTATCATGGTTGAAAAAAAATGAATTGGAATTTAAGAAACATATTAAAGACTTCAGATCATATTTCAAGAAAAACCAACAATTACTAAATAATTCTTCAAGAGATTTGTATTTTGAAGTTAGGGAAATTTTATTAAGAAAGACTTTAGGCAATAAATTATATTCTAAATTGACTGGTGAAAATTCTGACGAATCGTTCAGTTTAAGAAGATTCATCAGTGATAAAAGACAAGACAGTAACAAAAAGAATAGGAGGGAAAATGAACTTATTATTCCAAAATCACCAGCAAGCGAATTTGCAGAAAAATATACAGGTGAAACACCATCTGTTGTTCAATCTAAGCAAGAAGAAGAAGAAGAAAATAATTATAATGATGATGAAAGAGAGTACCATAATACTAATAGTGAAAATGAAAATAAATCTGAATCCCAAGAAGGAAGTGAAGGAGTAACTTCCGAAGAAAGTAGTGATGAAAGTTCTTCTAACAATTAATAATATTTATATCACAACTATTAATGCACTACACACACGCACAAGTTCAAACATATAAATATACGCTTATTTCCATTTGTTAAAAATGTATTATGTATCATTATGTTTTATGTAAATAATAAAATAGTAAAACATTTAAAATTAAAACAGAAATATTTAATTTAAAAGGTTTAATAGAAAAAATAGATGTATTATCAGCATTATAATTAAAATTGCTGATTTTTTACAGAAATCAAAACTAATCCATATTTATTTACCTTCATTAGAATTTGTGGCTGGCTTCTTTTTCTTCTTTGTATCAATGACTTCAACTTTAACATCTTCTAAACCTTTCTCAGCTAATAATTGATGTATATAACTTTCTACACTATCAATAACATCACCTTGAATAACAATTTCTTCCTTCTTTTCAGCATTCTTAGATACAGAACAACCAGTGGCAAATTTTGAAGCAAAAGTTTTTGCCACTTTCTTCATATCAATTCCAAAGACTTCAAGACCTTGAATGGCAACAATAAACTTTCTCTTTGTTCTTGCTTCCCTTTTAATAATAACTTTAGATGACAATTTTTTGGCCAATTCTCGTTGTTCTTTATTTTCTTCTTTCTTTTGTAATTTTAGAAGATCAGCTTCTAATTTGTTCTCTCTTTCTTCACCAATACTAGATTCTACCAATTTCTTACCTAACTTGGTCACTTCATCATCGTTTGCGTCACCATATAACTTAGCGTATAGATCTGGATGTGTATCATTTAACCATTTTTTACAACGTTTCAATTTACCTGAGAATTCACAATATTCTGGTGGATAAGAGCAGACATCGCAATAAATAACTTCTTTTAATCCAGACATAATATTAATTTTTTCTTTTTCTGACTTCTGTATATGTTCAATAACTCCTATAAATCCCCAATTAATTATAAGAGTGGAGCTGCGTGGTCTGTGAATAATTATCTTTATTTAAAGCAACAGCCAAAGACACCCTAGGTAATTGATATACACAAACTTTTTTTTTTCGTTCTTTTCTTATATTTTTTTCCCGTACTGTTTCCATTTCCTGAGTAAATAGAAAGTTAGCTCCTGTATCTTTAATATAAGGTATGCTACAGTCATTTATTATTATTATTATTTTTATAAAGCCACTCATATATACATCTGTATATCTATATCTATCTATATACACATATAGTGGAGTAGTCTAATCTAGTTAGAAGAAGCATGCTTTACTCTTTTCTTTGCGTGTTTTCTTAATTCTTGATCCATCAAATCTCTAATTCTATGGGCACCTGCAATTCCAATAGCCAAAACGCTCTCTAACCGATCTAGTGGAATCTTATCCTCTACCAATAACAGCGACAACTTCTCACTTTTCCCTACAACACCTAGAGTCACTGAACTCATTGCATTTTCTTCTAATGAATTGACGTCCAGTAGAGGTGTAGTATCATATAACCCTACTGATACACCGCTAATATATTCCCACATAGCAATACCTGCATCTACTAAAGCCAATGTGATCCCATTGATCAAGGATCCAACTATACCACCATCTTGTTGCAAAACATGTACTTCGATATCTATCATGGTTCTAGGATATAAATGTAACATAATAGCCTTTTCGAAAGTTCGAACTAGAGAAGTTTGGATCTCAAGGACTCTTCTTTCATTTTTATGCGAATTTTTAGATCTTTCAAATTTGGAGAATTGGGTAATGTTCGTAGTGACTTTCAAGGTCGCTTTATTTTGATCTAATTGTGATTTGCTCGTGGGTTCCTTTGGACCCTTCACTAAAGTGATAATTTTATTATTGCCTTGTTCTAAATATGAGGAACCATCGGAAGCATGAGGGTGTGTGTTGATTGAACTCTCAAAACGACGTAATTCATTCCAACGACGACCATCAAGACGCAACCCTTCTGGAGAATATATTTCCAAACGTGACATATCTGCTTCTTTCTCTTCGGTTTATTTTTTGTTTCCTTCTTCCTCTGGTGTATCGTGGTCTATTTGTTATGCTAACAAGTTAACGATAAAATAAAATAAAAGATACAATTTCTTGGGTTTGTATTACTTAATAGGACACTTGCTCCATACGTACACAACTCATTAATATTTCCATACACAAGTATATGTTAAATTTAATATTGAATATTTGGATTTAAATAGAGAAGATATTAAAAAAAAGAGAAAAAGAAAAAAAAAAATATTTGGAATTAGATGAAAAATTTCATTAATTAGAAGATCAATCCCAAGATGAGATGAGAAGACTGTAGGTATATATATATTCATGTGTACACAAGGTTGATAATGTACAAACAGTTGCTACATCATTAAATCTTGGATAAACTGTCCAATAATATATACATTAGTCAAGAAAAACCCAATAGATGCAAATAACAAATTTGGATAAAAGACATTCAATCCTAAAAATTCCAAATTATAACCTTGTTGTAACCATACTGCCTGTGTAACTACCCATAACACGATTATTGAAATACCATTCCAATTCCAATTTATTTTGTTATTATTATTATTATTATTATTATTGATTAGTACGAATGGTAGGAAAATAATATACCAAATGAAATATTGCGATGTACAAACTTTATTAAAAGTAACAAACGAGAAAGTTTGTATAAACAGTATCTTTAAAAGGTTTAAAAATAGATCAGATTTAGTGATAAGATTCATTTTATCTTTAATTTTTAGATAAAAGGTGTAATAAGGTAACCATAATCCACATACGATTATTGTAATTAGAAATTGTGGGATAAATGCGAAAGTAGCCAAGGAGATCCTTTCTGAATCTATTGTTGATGCGTAGTATAATAGAACGTTCCATATTGAAAAATTGTGTCTGTGATCAATTCTTATAATGTGATATAACCAAGCCTCTTGTAGATATAAATTTCCATATATATGGTACATTGCATACGTAAGTGAGACCAATGTGACAATTGAGACAATACCAAATTTGACAAGATCCAGAATATTCTTGATCATGCTATGAGACGATGACAATAATAAGTAAAAAGAGATTGGACCACAATATATTATGGGATAGATCTTGAAATGAATACTTAATCCATATAGGATACCAGACAAGACGATCTGTTCCTTATATAAAAGATAAAAAGTGGAAATTATGAAAAAACATAATAAAGTCTCACAGTTGCCTCTAGTACTAATAGTGATAACGAATGGATTCAATAGCCAAATCAAAGCGACATAAACGATTATTTTATTAACTGAGACACTCTGCTTTGTGGGGTTTGTGTCGGATAAAGTAGATTTCAGAAGTTTGATTAGCATTACCCCAGTTATAATATCGAAGACAATAAAAAGAATTTTAGCCAAATGAAACCAGCCGATCCAGTGATTAAGCAAGACAATCCATGCTAAAAGTGGTGTATATCTGTAAGTATCCCTATCGAATGGCGATCCATTGTTCATGAAAATAAATCTTGCAGCATCATTGAATACATAGTAGTCGATATCTGTATATTTCACATTAAAATGATTATCTTGATATATCCCATAGAAGAAAAATAAAAGACGTAAAATTATTGATATAATAATTAAAATTTTAAAATAATCGATTGATTTAGGTAACATCTATTCTATGTGTTTATATCGCTCCACTTTTTATTCACATACATCTAGCACCATTTTAGAATCCTTGTATGTTATATAAACATGTAAAAATATATAAACTATATATATATATATTTTTTTTTCAACCTTCTTATAGTTTAATCAATTCAATAGAGAGAAAGAGAAAAAATAAATAAATAAATTAAAAAGATGTAAAGAACAAAACAAACACAGAACAGATGTGTGTATGTTATGAAACATACAATTAAATATATATAAGTTTAAGGAAAAATCATATTGAAGACATAGGCAGTCCAATAGATATAAAAAAAAAAGGTGTACAGATAAAACAAGAACAAGTATGGATGAAAATACTGAATCTCATATCGCTACCAAGAATGATAATGAAGGTACAGAATTAGAACCATTAAGTTATGAAGAAGTTATCGAATGTATTCAAGCAAATAAAGAAGTACCCAATGCGATTAATGTTCCGGATATTGTACTGTCTAGTGATATGATAAGTAGATCTAGTTTACCTATTAGACCTAAACCATGGGAAATTAACCAACAGAATGAGACGGCAACAATTGCAACTACTACTGAACCAACTGAGTAATTGATTATTATATTGACGGGGAAGGGGGAGAATATTTATCTTTTATTATTAGTTATTACTTTATTACTTTATATTTTATCTTGGTGAGAGGGTATCATATATAGATGATCACGTGCCCAGTTGAAAGTTTCAAGAATCCCACGAACCAAAAATTTTAAAAAGAACAAGAAAACAAAAAAAAAAAAAGATACAAAACATATAGAAGAACAGTAATATTAAGGTAATTTATATATATGTTGTTGTAAAGAACGAGTATCAAGTAGTGAAAAAAAAAAAAAAAAAAGGAAGGAAGGAAGGAAGGAAGGATGGAGAATATATTAAACTTATTAAGAAGTATAGTTCCGTTAATATTGAATGTATCACATTATATGACAGATATAATATACTTATTGTATTATCTTGAAAGAATAGACATAAAATCAATCAATAAAGGTTATAAAATCCAATTGACCAGAAAGATAATAACATTAAGAGAGGAATTCCGTGAATTATTGAAAAATGGATCGATGAAAGAGAGGACAAAAAAGGAAGAAGAAGACGGGAACAAAGAAAATGATACAAAATATTGGGAAGATGAAATGAACGAGATTGTTAAATTCTATAGGATGTTAAACGATCAAGATTTATTAAATCTGTTACATAGGATAATTAAAGATATAATAAATAATTATACAATCGACCCAAGAAATGAAATAAAACTAAAGAATCAGATAAAGAATTGTGAGATTGGATTAAACAATATAATAGGATTTCTAAATCATATAGTTGATATTGATAATAATAATATAGTGTATGACGATAATATAAATAAGATATTTAATGAAGAATTGATTAATTCTTGGAGGATCCAATTGGATTTATTCAATTGTTTAATATTTGATATTTTGACACATGAGACAAAGATAATTGAATTATTTAACAAGAGATATAAATGTGATATAAATGAAAAGGATCTATCCAAGGGTGATACATTTATAAAATTCATAACATGGTTAAAGGACGAAGAAGTATTTGATAGTACAGTGGATCTGTGAGAGAGGGAAGCAAAAGGGAAAAAGGATGATCAAATTTCAAACCAACTAAGCATTAATATATAGACATAAGTATAATTTAATGTATAAATATATGTATATGCTTATACTAGAAAAGTATCTATACGTTATATATAAACTGCCATATTACTACTACTACTACTACTATTATATATATATATATATATATATATAAATAGAAAAAAAAAAAATACAAAAAAATAACCCAGCAACAAAAAACACGGAACGTTAAGGAAAGACAAAAAAAAAAAACAAAGAGATTTATTTAAATCAAGGAAAGAGAAATAAAAATATTACTAACCTTACCCTTTTTTAAAGCTACAAACTACTACTAAAATATTCAAGAACATTTTAAAAAAAGGTAATAACAACAACAATAATTAATAAAATATATAAAAGAAAGAAAGAAATAAACAAAGATATAGATACATATAAATATACAGAAAGAAAAAAAAAATGAACAAGTTTATAAATGATAAATTGACATTACCAATAGACTATGAATCACAAAGAGACACATATAAGAGACAAAAGTTATTAATACTTGTTGGATGTTTAGTGTCCTGTATAGTTGGGTTTATCACCCAGTCTATCCTACAATTGTTGGTATGTTACTCATGTTTTATCTTTGTTACTTTTATTTTAATACTACCATCGTACAAATCCTACAATAAGAAGAGATTACAGTGGGTTGAACCTGTCAAAGTTAAGATCGATGAATAATATTAGTTAAATTAAATTAACCACATATACTAGCAAAGTAGTAACATTATCAACATAGTTACGCATATAATAACAACAACAATAATATATAAGTATATATATATATATATATATATATGTATATTTATAGCAGTAATATATATATATATATATATACATATCTGAGAAGGAAAGAAGTGTTTGAATCAAAAGACAGAAAGCAAAAAAAAAAGGGGGGGGGGGCCAACAAGATATTGTGCAGTGTCACGTGCAAACCACGTGAGAAACACCCAGACACCATCGGCATCCACTTACTAGGAACACGTCCCTTGCCTTCCCTTTTCCTCCCCCCCCATCGGTGCCACCACTGCCACCACTGCAGCCACCAGTAGAGTGGAAGTCACAAGACAAGAACTCGAAATGAGAGAGACAATGTTTTCGAGGGAATCCACTAATTCCTGTTTAGATTATTTTTGTTTGTTATTATTTGTTTCTTGTGAATGGGAGAGGATGTCAAGAACGTCATGTTTTCCTTTTTTCTTCGCCTTTGCTGGTCTCAACAACAATTGTATACAATGAACAATCATACTATTTCAACGTTAGATAACTACTCAATTGATTGATTGATTGATTAATTGATTAATTGATTAATTAACTAATTCACTAATTAGCTAACTAATTAATGTTGTCATGTTGTTCTTTTCTGTTACATTATTATTACTCTAATAAAAATTCTAACATAATCAAACCAATAGAATTCTCTCTCTCTCTCTGTTTGTTTGTTTTGTTTCGTATTATTGTTATTATTAACTATTATTATTTTTTTTTTTGTTATCTCAATGTTTATTCCATTTCTCTCTTCCTCCTCTTTTCCATTTTTTGTTTATACATTTAATTATTCATATATAAGGATGTAGTTTTTGTTTTCTTCAAATCTGTATTTTCGAGTTCAAAGAATCCCTTTATCGTATCTTTTAATGTCGTATCTTGTTTTTATCCTTGCATTAGATATTTCTCATTAAGAAAGAAACCATCCTAACACAAACACATACTTTATAACATAATAAAAAAAATGGTCAGAGTCGCTATTAACGGTTTCGGTAGAATCGGTAGATTAGTATTAAGAGTTGCTTTAACTAGAAAGAACATTGAAGTCGTCGCTATCAATGATCCATTCATTGCCAACGACTACGCCGCCTACATGTTCAAGTTCGACTCTACCCACGGTAGATACCCAGGTGAAGTCTCTCACGATGACAAGCACTTGATCGTCAACGGTCACAAGATCGCTGTCTTCCAAGAAAGAGACCCAGCTAACTTACCATGGGGTTCTCTTAACATCGACATCGCCATTGACTCCACTGGTGTCTTCAAGGAATTAGACTCTGCTCAAAAGCACATTGACGCTGGTGCCAAGAAGGTCGTCATCACTGCTCCATCCAGCACCGCCCCAATGTTCGTCGTCGGTGTCAACGAAGAAACCTACGCTGGTCAAAAGATCGTCTCTAACGCTTCTTGTACCACCAACTGTTTGGCTCCATTAGCTAAGGTCATCAACGACGCCTTCGGTATCGAAGAAGGTTTAATGACCACTGTCCACTCCATGACCGCCACCCAAAAGACCGTCGATGGTCCATCCCACAAGGACTGGAGAGGTGGTAGAACCGCTTCCGGTAACATCATCCCATCTTCCACTGGTGCTGCTAAGGCCGTCGGTAAGGTCTTACCACAATTACAAGGTAAGTTGACCGGTATGTCCTTCAGAGTCCCAACTGTCGATGTCTCTGTTGTCGACTTAACTGTCAAGTTGGTCAAGGAAACCACCTACGATGAAATCAAGGCTACCATCAAGGCTGCTTCCGAAGGTAAGTTAAAGGGTGTCTTAGGTTACACTGAAGAAGCTGTCGTCTCCTCTGACTTCTTAGGTGACTCTCACTCTTCTATCTTCGATGCCGCTGCTGGTATCCAATTATCTCCAAAGTTCGTCAAGTTAGTCTCCTGGTACGATAACGAATTCGGTTACTCCACCAGAGTCGTCGACTTAGTCGAACACGTCGCTGCTCACTAAACGCATATAAATATTATTACTATTAGTAATCTTTTCCTTTTTCTTTTTGTTTTAATATTTTAATGTGTTTTTTTTTTATTTAGTGAACAGTTTTTTCAACGTATAATTTCTCATTGGTTATAAAGTGTTTGTAATTGGCGAGTTATTATATCGTTGTCTTTTTCCTTATATAATAATGATAACGATATTTTATATAAAGAATAATTAATAAATATATTTTCAACAATTTTTTTTTTGAAATAAGAAAGTATTTTATATATGATAAAGCGATGAATTTTACTACAACTCTTAATTCCTTCACTATATATATATAAACTATCTATTTATTTTTTTGCTTGAACAAGATATGACCTGAACTGTAACTTACACTACTCTCTGCCACAGAATTAATTTGACTACTCTGTGAATACTTGTCCCATTTCCATTCGAAACTTATTCCATCATACTCTTTCTTCATATAATTCAATATATACAATAAACATCTCAATGGTTCCCTACCACATATAGTATTCCCAGTAATATCCAAATATTTATTCCACAATTCAGGATCCCCAGTCTCCAAGACTCTCATAGCATACCTATCCAAGATTTCAATACTTGACCAAAGAGGGATCTGATGATGAGACAACTTGCTCCTCGAGGTCAACATCTCGATCTCCGTCTCTTCATCCATGGCCAACTGCAAATCCTCTAGGGACCCAACGTACCCTGTATATTCAAACCTCCTCCCCCAATGACAGAAATCGGTAGATATTATAATGTAACTGTCTGGATCGTTTTGCAAAATATCCCCTAAGATCTTTGCCAGTTCTTGATACGTCGCTTCTGATCCATGTGACATCAAAATAGGAACCACCTTAACCCCGGTTGTTCCTCCCTTCTCCTCCTCCTCCTTATCTAATATCACATCACGACGCAGTAATGTACTATATAGTATAGGGAATTGCATCTCTAACGAATGCTCCTCTAAATCAACATCGACATCCATATATTGGAAAAGTCTAGGATACGAAGAAACCCACTTTTCAACCAATCCTGAATCCACAGGCAGTTTCCCCAAGGGCGTGTCCAAACAATGGAATTTAGTCAAAAGGAACCTATCTTTGAAGTACACATGATGTGAGGGTCCAATAACGAACACCCGTATGTTGTTCTTGGAAACGTCACTGGTTTTTTGTCCTTGGGATGCGTTGGGGAAGGCTAGGGATTGGTATGCTGGCAACATTGTCCTTAGACAATATTTGTACCCTGCGTGCGGTGAGATGATGATACGGGAACCACTATGCTGTGGTGGGGTTGTTGTTGTTGAGTTAAGTTGTCTTTGGAGAGTTTCTTTGTTTGATGGATACCATGTGCCTGAATGAGTAGCTAGTCTTTCCATTTTTTGTTTGTGTGTATATATATATATTTAATTCACTAATTTACTGATATTTGTGTGTTAGGAATGTACTGTTTTTTTAATATTTTTTCGTTGAGGTGGTAAGATAAGATTATATAAAAAAGAAAACACATTTAACGTTAGCAAGAGTACCAAGAAACGTTTAATTGTCAAAGTGATATATAATCAAATAAAAGAAAGAAATAAAAGAGACACAAAACACACACACACACATAAAAAGAAGGAGGTATATATATATATGTGTGTATATATTTACAAGGATGTTACATGGAGGGAGGAGGGAGGGGGTGGAGTACAACTACTATTATTATTCTTTGTTTGTTTGTTTGCCTAGTTCATGTATAAAATAAGACATGGGTTGTTTTTACACTAATTTCCCTCAAATATCGGATCATCTTTCATTCCAAATATTTTATCAACATCAACGACAATCCTACCCACTACCGATGAGTTCGGGGGGGAAGAGAAGGACAAAACCCAAGAACAAAAACAGGAAGGAGGGAAAGGAAACACAAGAACCATTCATTTTATTTTATTTTTTTTATTTTCTTCTGTTATATTTAATATAATATTAATCAATAATATGTACAGTGAACTATTTCAAAGAATCAAAATAAATAAAATAAAATAAAAAAAAAATAGGGGGGGAGAAGGACAAAAGAGAACCCAGACACCCCACTGGAGAAGGGGAGGGAAGTCTACTCTACAGGCGCTACCACCCACCTCTACGGTAACTGGACAAAGTTACACGAAAAATACTCGAGAAAGAAAACAAAAACACGTTTCGTAGACAATAAGATTTGTTTTTGTTTTTGTTTTTGTTTTTGTTTTTCTCTAAGAGATTAAAATCAGAATTTCCTAATCTAGAAAAAAAAGGCACAGTAATTATTACTTTCTTCTCGAATACGTTTTACTATATTTGGAAACGTTCTTCGAGGACTAAAAGGAGATCTGAATAATTTATGCAAAAAGAGAAAGTTTTTTTTTTTTTTTTTAACTGTGACGCGTATTCACTATGCTGGTTTACATTAACAGGTACTTCGATAGATGAGATCTCTCCTGTATGACTTTTGGTATCGATTTGCATCTTCTCCTTTTTCTTTTTTTTTAATTTCTATTAATAGTAACTACAAGTGTAATAATATTACGTATATGTATCATTTCGTTACCTGCTGGGTTATCTGACTGAATATTCAAGATTTAAAACAAATTAATCTTTATACATACATACATACATATACATATATATATATAGATGTACTGGAGATGTAGTCTTGACAGACATGTGTGACTTGGGACTTGTAGTTGTCCCCATATAAAGTTTTTATCTTTCCCTCTCAGACTGGAGAGAGTACCCTATCAATAAAAGTATAACAATATATATATATATGTTCAATATGTGGGGTATATCGACAAATACCAACAAAAGTAATATTTTGTTACTTCTCTTAATTTCTACTCTACTACAAACTTGCGTTAAAGCAGCTGCTTCTGAATGTGACCCATTACACACCACCGGTTGTCCACCAGATAAAGCATTAGCTACTTCCTTCATCGAAGATTTTACGAATGCATCTAGTTCTGAATGGTTCACTAAAGAGGATAACCCAGGAAACGTCACTTTTGACGCTACCAATGGTTTAGGTTTGACAATCACAGAAAGAGGAGACAACCCATCCTTTTTGTCAAATTTCTACATAATGTTCGGTAAAGTGGAAGTATTATTACAAGCTGCTCCAGGTAGAGGCATCGTATCTTCCTTCTTCTTACAAAGTGACGATTTGGATGAAATTGATTTGGAATGGATAGGTTCTGACAACACTCAGTTCCAAACAAATTATTTCTCAAAGGGGAACACAACAACCTACGATAGAGGCCAGTTCGAAGGTGTATATATCCCTACACAGGAATTCCACAACTATACTATCGATTGGTCCATGGATAAGACCACTTGGTCACTTGATGGTACCGTGGTGAGAACTTTGCTTAATACTTCATCTCAGGGGTATCCACAGACCCCTATGAAAATCAAGTTTGGTATCTGGGCTGGTGGTGACCCATCTAACGCTAAGGGGACCATTGAATGGGCCGGTGGTATCACGGATTATGCTGATGGTCCATTCACCATGTATGTTAAAAAGGTTATTGTTTCAGATTATTCTACGGGTACAAGTTATTCATATGATGGGACATCTGGTTCTTGGGAATCAATTGTCGCTAAAGATGGAGAAGTTTATGGTCGTTACTCAGAGGCACAAACTGAATTCAATGAATTGGCTGAAGGTGTAAAGCTTTCTTCCAGTTCTTCTTCTTCTTCTTCTTCTTCAAGTACCAGTACTTCATCCTCTTCCTCTTCAACTGTTTCTACTGCACACAATACTACTACTACTGCCATTCTATCAAGTAAGAAATCTACAACCACAACATATAGCTCCTCTTCTTCCTCCTTATCCTCATCTAATACAACCACCGAAATATCTACTCAGCCAACTACTACTTCCACAACCGAACTATCATCGTCAGTCGTTGAATCTACAAACACACAACAAGATGCAATAACCACAATATTATCTTCCTCCTCCTCCTCCGCCTCTTCTACATTAACCACTAAAAGGACTTCTGATACTGCCACCAAATCCAAATCCAAATCAAAAGCCACTTCCACATCAAATGAGTCTACTCATACAGTGGATGAAAAATCAGGCAACGTTGCATCTATTTTATCAAGACCAATCTTCAGCATTTGTCTATTGGTTCTATCTTTCTTAATGCATTAAAAAAATATTATCAGTATTTGGCACCTCCATTTTATTTTTTTAAATTTTTATAAATTCTTAATATCGTTTTCTTACTCATTCAAAATATAACTATTTAATTGTATAGACAGGCAAAGATAATAAAAAGGGTATAATAATACCATTAGTTTTATTTTTTTCTATTCTGTACATATATATACTTGTCATGTTGACAATGATCATATATAAATAACATTCTGTTCTTGACAGGGCTATTATACGTTTATTCAACTCATCTCGAACGGATTCAAAGAAAAAAAATATTAGAAAAAAATTTAAAGCAAAAAAGATCATTTAGAGGAAAATGCAAAATAAATCGAATTCCTTCGAATACATAAAATATATATATATATATATTTACAAGGAAGTTTTTATTGTTGTGTTGTTGAATTGAAACTTATTAGAGTGGTTTAGACCAGTAAGTACCAGTTTGAACTAAACTTAGTAGTAATTATTAGATAAGAAGAAAGGATGAGAGTCATTAAAGCTAGAGATGCATTTTTCAGCGATTATGAAGCATTACAATTCTTATCAAAATTACAAAGAAAACATAGATGGGATGAAAATAGTATACAAGAGATGAAAAATTTTAATAAAAATAAGAAGGGCAGATTTCAAAAGAGACCATATAATCATCCTGCGTTACAAGAGATAGTCAATGATACATTATCATATTTAACAATAAGTAAATCTATCACTACTCCACAAGACAATGAAGAAGAAGAAGAAGAAAAAGAGGAGATAAAACAGAAAGAGGGTGGAGTACAAAGACAATCGCCACTTACCAAACTAAATGATGAAATGTTTATTGAGTTAATGAATAAATTAAACAATTATGAACTTTATAAGATTGAAAAATTACAAATAGTGAACCAATTGCCTACTAATATGGTTCATTTGTTTTCAATCGTAGAAGAATGTGATTCAAGATTCACAGAAGATCAAATTAATGAAATGATTGAATTGAGTGCTTCATTTGTAAAAATATAGAAGTAAATATATGGATATATACGTACATACATATGAACATATACGGATACAAGAATACAACTGGAGACTATATATACTCTAACCTATTTATTTATTCTCCTACACGCAATCTTTCGTCTTTCTTCCAAAAAAATGTTTGGGATCCACGTTTTTTTCTTTTCTTATCAATCCAAATGATCTCCATCTCTATTTTTCTTCCAAATGTTCGGTTGCCCAAGCTTTTTTCTTATCTTATTTAAGTGACCTTTAAAGGAGACAAAGAAGAAACAAAAAAATAAAAGATAAATTATTCAAGCTTATAAAAATGTACAGTATGATGACTAAGATATTGGGTAAAGATATAACAACCATACATATACATATATATAATATTATTATTTCTCAAAATTCTGATTATATTTATATCAGAAGCAAATAAACTTATACCGATTCCGATTAAAGAGTAAATCTGATAACTTAAACAAAGGTCTTTATACAATAGCCAAGTATCTTTAGAACCGACAAGATCTTCTTTCTTTCTTTCTTTTTTTATTTGTTTATTCGAATTAGTGTTCCCCACTGCCCATCTGTCTATTTTTAATACAAACTAATCTATATTATTAAGTATTTTGTTGAAGCATGAAATTTGGTGAACATTTAAGTAAGTCTTTGATTAGACAATATAGTTACTACTACATAGCCTATGACGATTTAAAGAATGAATCAGAGGAAAATTTACATAAAAATAACGATCAATGGAATCAAGAGTTGGAAACCGCTTTCTTGGAGAGTTTAGAGATTGAATTAGATAAGGTTTACTCCTTTTGTAAAGTTAAAAACAGTGAAGTTACACGTCGTGTCAAAGACGTTCAACGAGAAGTGCAACGTACTGTGTCTCTGCTAGATTCAAATACTCCACCTACTGAACTCGACTTTGAAATCCTAGAAGAAGAATTAAGCGACATTATTGCTGATGTCCATGATTTAGCTAAATTTTCTAGATTGAATTATACTGGGTTCCAAAAGATTATCAAAAAACACGATAAAAAGACAGGGTTCATCTTAAAACCTATCTTTCAAGTTAGATTGGACTCAAAACCTTTCTTTAAAGAAAATTATGATGAATTAGTAGTCAAAATTTCACAATTATATGATATTGTTCGAACTAGTGGTCGTCCTGTTAAAGGTGATTCTACCGCAGGCGGGAAGCAACAAAATTTCGTTAGACAGACTACTAAATATTGGGTCCATCCAGATAATATCACTGAATTAAAATTGATTATCTTAAAACATTTACCTGTCTTAGTATTTAATACAAATAAGGAATTTGAAAAGGAAGATTCCGCAATATCATCCATCTATTACGATAATGAAGATTTGGATCTATATTACGGTCGTTTAAGAAAGGATGAAGGTGCTGAAGCTCATAGATTAAGATGGTATGGTGGTATGGAGACTGATACAATCTTCGTTGAAAGGAAGACTCACAGGGAAGACTGGACTGGTGAAAAGTCTGTAAAAGCTAGATTTTCATTAAAGGAACGTTATGTAAACGATTTCTTAAAGGGGAGATATACTGTTGAACAAGCTTTTAGTAAAATGCGTAAAGAAGGTAAAAAATCTATTCAAGAGATTGAAAGTTTAGAAGCTTTGGCTACTGAAATTCAATATGTCATGTTAAAGAAAAAATTGAGGCCTGTTGTTAGATCTTTCTACAACAGAACTGCATTCCAGTTACCTGGTGATGCTCGAGTACGTATTTCTTTAGACACTGAGTTAACGATGATTAGAGAAGATAATTTTGATGGTATAGATAGAACACATGGTAATTGGAGAAGAACGGATATTGGAATTGATTGGCCATTTAAACAATTACCGGCCAAGGATATTTGCAGATTTCCATATGCTGTATTGGAAGTGAAATTACAAACACAGTTAGGGCAAGAACCACCTGAATGGGTTAGAGAATTGGTTGGATCTCATTTAGTGGAACCAGTACCAAAATTCTCTAAGTTTCTTCATGGTGTGTCTACTCTATTGTATGATAAAGTCAATTCTATACCATATTGGTTACCACAGATGGATGTTGATATTAGAAAACCCCCTATCCAAACTCATATTGATATTACTAGACCAGCAAGAGAAGAAGAAAATGAAGACGAGGAGCAAGAAGATGACAGTGATCGTAACGACGATGAATCCGATGATGCACTTATTGCTGCCATGATGGATGCTCCAGGAAATTCATTAGATATGGAAGAAGGTGGGTATGGATCTATAACTAGAGATGTAACCTCACAAATCGATCCAAGTTCAAGGAGTGTTAATGCTGCTTATTACGAGAGGAAAATACGGAACGCATCTAATAAATTAAGTAAGAAATATTATCAGATTATGGGATCTATTGATCATTACTTCAATGGGGATCAAATTTTCAAAGTACCCAAGGGTACTGTGTTTGACACTGAAGTGAAAGCTCCTGATGGGAAGACTATTTGTGTTCCGGTGCGTGTAGAACCAAAAGTATATTTTGCTACTGAAAGAACTTTCCTATCTTGGATGTCTATTGCTATTTTACTTGGTGGTGTGTCGACCACACTAGTTACATATGGGTCTCCAACAACAATGATTGCTTCAATTGGATTCTTTATTACTGCATTAGTAGTGATTATTCGTTCTACTATTGTGTATGCCTCTAGGGTAGTCAACATTAGACAAAAGAAGGCGATTAATTACGAAGACAAATTAGGACCTCAATTAGTGTCGGTTTGTTTAATATTATCTATTCTTTTCTCTTATTTCTGTAACTATTAGTTAACTTAAAGATTTCCTTATTGTATATATATAATATGTAATGAATTAAATAAACATTATTAATTCTTTTTTACCATTCTTTGGCTTCATTAGAAGAATTTTAGTTCTACTTTATTTAGATGGTTTCGTTACAATATATTCATAAATTGAATAATGGAAGGACATCGCCTTTTCAAGCTTGTGTTTATTTTTATTTATTTATTTATTTTTTTTTTTCACAAGAGAAAAATAACGCCTTTTTTACGTGATTAGAATATGTTGATACCTTTGTTTTTAAAACGCTTCGATAGATCAGATCGAAGTAAATATATATATATAGTTCCAAGTCATAGATAGTCCCCTTCATTAGATTCTATTGATATGCAAGTAGTATAAAGTTTGTATATGTAAGGACATTGAGTTAATTTTGATCAATGAATAGAACCAAAGTGGGTCAAAATCCAAGCAGTTCCGGGAAACCTGTTTTAAAACAAAAATCCATTGCATCATTTTTCTCCCAAACAAGGAGAACTCAGAACGTTGCCAAGACTAAAAATACAGTTACAAATCAGTTTACCCAGAGGAAGTTAAATAGCATATCTACTAGTTCAGTATCTAATTTGAAAAAATCTATTACAGGTTTAACCGAGGGATCAAGTCCGTCTCGACCCATCTTAATTAAAAGTTCTAGACCTCGTTTATCTAGAACTTCAACTAGTTCATTGTTTCAAAGTCAAGGCTCCTTTGATGAATATGATCCTAATGAAGAGTTAAAAAAATTGATGAATGGTCCCAAATTGAAAAATTTTAAAAGTTATAATGTTACACCACTCTCAAGGTTCCCAAGTTTCCAACGAAGTAATTCTTCATTATCAGATTTTGGATCCGCTTCACCAACTAAAATAGAACATGTAATTACTGAAATTGATAATGAAACTTTTAGAGAAACGACAAGCATCGCTACAGCTACTCGCAAATTAACATTTACTAGTAGTACTCAACTTGAATCTCCTATCAAAAGTGATTACTTCCCATCATCTCAAAATTCTACTACTTCTTCTTTTCCAAGCTTTGAATCGTCATATCTTTCTAGCCATTCGAGTACTTCAAAGAGAACCCATTCACTACAGAGTCTAAATCTAAATAATGTTAAGAGATTGAAACCGTTAAGTAACAATAACCCACGTGCTGCACAAAATAATAATAAGCCACAATCAAATAAAAACAATTCGATGATCTTGAAATTAACTAAAGAGCAACAATATGTGATAGATTTAGTAGTACAAAAACGTCAAAATGTATTTTACACAGGATCTGCAGGTACGGGCAAATCGGTCATTTTAAGTAACATTATTCACAACTTACAAAGAATCTATGGGAAAGAATCCGTAGCAATCACAGCATCTACTGGGCTTGCTGCTGCCACTATCGGCGGTATTACATTGCACAAATGGTCACATACTGGGATTGGGAATCGATCTGCGGAGGTGCTTGCTAGGGCTATAAGTAAAAGAAGAGATGCTACAATGACGTGGCGAAATACAAAAGTGTTAATAATCGATGAAATATCTATGATTGATGGGAGATTTTTAAGTAAATTGGAGTATATTGCCCGTGCAATAAGAAAAAACGATAAACCATTTGGTGGGATTCAACTTGTATTTACAGGGGATTTCTTTCAATTACCACCAGTCTCTAAATCAATAAATTCAAATAGTTCAATAAGGGGAAGCTCAAATGGTGAAGGTGAAGCATTGTTTTGTTTTGAGAGTGAAGCATGGAAAAAATGTATTCAAAAGACAATATTATTAACGAAAGTTTTTAGACAGCAAGACAACGAATTAATCGATATATTAAACTGTATACGTTTTGGAGAAATAGAACAAAAAATGGTTGCCAGTATTAAGAAATTAGAAAGAGAAGTAAAATATGAAGATGGAATTTTACCAACTGAGATTTATGCAACAAGAAGAGAGGTTGATCTATCTAATAAACGTCAATTAGAAAATTTACCTGGTGATCCACATACTTTCTATGCAGAGGATCTTGCACCAAAGATGAAGTTGGAGTTATTAGATTCTGCAGTGATGGCCGAAAAGACATTAGTGTTAAAAGAAGATGCTCAAGTGATGATGCTAAAGAACAAACCTGATGTTGAAGTTTTCAATGGTACTTTAGGGAAAGTATTATTTTTCACTACACAAAGATTAGCCACAAAATTTTTAGATATATTTCATACCATTGATCGTACCACTATTGAAGATATGAGGCTTGTCAGTAAGGCTATTCATAATAAAAGATTTAAAGAAGTACCTGAATTCATGGAAGAATTAAAAGCTCGTGATTTCTACCATCGTGGCAAATTAGAAGAAATGATAAATTATGCCATGAATGAATCTGCTAGGGAACCTGCATACCCATTTATCAGATGGTCTATAGGTAAAGGTAAATTTTATCATGAATTGGTACTTCCAGAACCCTTCCCGGTTGATTTACCAGGTGAACCCACTGCATTACAGAGAACACAATTACCTATCATGTTATGTTGGGCTCTATCTATACACAAGGCACAAGGTCAAACAATTCCAAGATTAAAGGTCGATTTGAAAAACATTTTTGAAGCTGGTCAAGTTTATGTTGCATTATCTAGAGCAGTGTCAAAGGAATGTTTACAAGTGAAAAATTTCAATCCACGTAAAATTCGTTCGAATGATAAAGTGAAAGAATTTTATAAAAGTTTAGAGACTATATCAAACAACTAAAAACCAAGAGCATACACACTATTATTATATAAACTTTTTTTATATTAATAATATAAAATAATATAATATCTAATATTTTATTGACCATTATAGGTTAACAATTCAAAGAAAAGACATTCACCCACAAATACCGTACTCTATTCTTAAAAAAACGGTATTTAACAAAACTTTAGAGAGACATTACTTCATACTAACTTCAAATCCACCAAATGGTAGAAAGCTTTAGATCTTAACACAGGGTCTAACAATGGCTTTATACAAAAACTTTCTCTCTCTTCTAACCTGTTGATGAACACTGCAAGAATAATCCACAGCCCTAACGGCAGCCCTCCTCTTAAATTTCGCTCAAGGATGGGGAAATTTCAAAAATTTCAAAACTTTCAAAAAATAAAAAATAAAAAAAATAGAACTGTCACTTTTGCAACTAAAAGATTTCTATTTATAGAAACACGTGTTTATTAACGCATAATTGTATTTGTTATTGTTATTGTTGGATATTGATATTAAAGTGATGTGTTTCAGTTTTGTTCACTCTTCTTTCTTTCTTACTCAACTTCTTTCTCCATTAACTACATCTACTACATAATCTTTAAGTATTCAAGAAGATATTCACGAATACAAAAACACAAGAATATTAAAAGGTAAAGAGGGTTTGTGATTTGTTCATATAGTTAGAAGAATTTTTCTTTCAAGATCTAGTGTAAGTCGATATATCAAATATTTTACATTGGCGTAATTATACAAGGAGTGACCCGTAATTTTTTAGTATATTGAGCAATTATAGAGTACAAACAACAGTAAATATTCACAGTTATCCAATAATAAAGTAAAGAATATGGAAGAACAAGTTGAAAGACACACTTTTAAAGTGTTCAACCAGGATTTTACAGTAGATAAAAGATTTCAATTGATTAAAGAAATTGGCCATGGTGCTTATGGGATAGTTTGTTCTGCTAGGTTTACCGATGCAGTGGAAGACACTACTGTTGCCATTAAAAAAGTTACAAATGTGTTTTCTAAAACTTTGCTTTGTAAAAGATCCCTACGTGAATTGAAATTATTGAGACATTTTAGAGGTCATAAAAATATCACTTGTCTATATGATACAGATATTGTTTTCTACCCTGATGGAACGTTTAATGGACTTTATTTATACGAAGAATTGATGGAATGTGATATGCATCAAATTATTAAATCAAAGCAACCATTAACTGATGCCCATTACCAAAGTTTCATATATCAAATTCTATGTGGGTTGAAATATATCCATTCTGCAGATGTCTTACATCGTGATTTAAAACCAGGTAATTTGTTAGTCAATGCAGATTGCCAGTTAAAAATCTGTGATTTTGGTTTAGCTAGAGGATACTCAGAGAATCCAGTAGAAAATAACCAATTTTTAACCGAATATGTAGCTACGAGATGGTACCGTGCCCCCGAGATCATGTTAAGTTACCAAGGTTACACAAAGGCCATCGATGTATGGTCTACAGGTTGTATTCTTGCTGAATTTTTGGGTGGGCAACCAATTTTTAAGGGGAAAGATTATGTAGATCAATTGAATCGAATATTACAAGTCTTGGGCACACCACCAGATGAAACATTGAGGAGTATTGGGTCTAAAAATGTACAAGATTATATTCATAAATTAGGTTTTATTTCAAAAGTGCCATTTTCTAATCTATATCCAAATGCAAATCCACAAGCTTTGGACTTATTAGAAAGAATGTTGACATTTGATCCAAGAGAAAGAATTACTGTAGATGAAGCATTGGTTCACCCTTATTTATCTGTATGGCATGATCCTGCTGATGAACCTGTTTGTAGTGAAAAGTTTGAATTCAGTTTCGAAGCTGTTAATGATATGGATCATTTAAGACAGATGGTTATTGATGAAGTTCATGATTTTAGAAGATTTGTAAGACAACCTCTTTTAGAAGAGCAACAGCAACAACTACAAGAGCAAGCAGGACAGCAGCAGCAACAACAATATAAAGAAGAACAACACTCACTAGTAGAAAATGAAGAAAACAATCAAAGACAATCAATAAATGAGCCATTACAAGCATTTGGTATAAATTCTGAAAATTTACCCGCAATGAATAGAACAGATTATCCACCAAGACCTCAAGAAAACCCGTTGGCTTCACCTGTGACTGTGGGGTCCCATAACAATAATACGAACTCCACAACCGATATGATGAATGATTTGGAGAAAGAATTGGAGTTTGGGTTAGACGGTCATTATTTATAAGAACGTCAACTTACTACATAATTGTTATCTAAGAAGAACATACTAATCTACATTAATATATAATATAAGATATATAAGTATTATAAATACTCTTGTTATACCCCCCCATTTAACATTCTTTTCTCTCTCATATCATCTGATACTTTTTTATCTTTATTGAATGAGCCATACAGAGTCAAACGTTTATTTTATTTTCTTCTACGTTGTTCAAGCTTATTTAATTTCCCCAAATTCGGTTAACGTTCAAGGCACATATAAATAAGCGTAAATCTTCAATCTAGATACATTCATATAGACAAATAAGTATTAACCTTTCTTTACTACTACGTTTTCTGTCAGTTGTTTTATTGCTTGTTATAAACAAGAAATAACATTACCAAACAAAACAAGAAATACCTAAACAATCTCTCTCTCTCTCTATACATATATATAACATTACAAGTGCCTTTCAAACAGGTCGACGTCTTTACCAGTAAAGCTTTCAAGGAAAACCCGGTAGCAGTGACCAATTGTTTAAATATCGAAGAATCACAAGTGACTAAAGAACAATTACAAGCAGTAGCAAATTGGACCGATTTATCAAAGACCATATTCATATTTAAACCTTCAAGTGACTGATATGATCATAAATTGAGAATTTTCACTCCAAGGAGTGCATTGCCGTTTGCTGGACATCCAACCATTGAATCTTATAAAGCTTTTCTAGAGTTCACTAACAATATTGGCAAGAAAACCGTTGTCTACCAGGAATGTGGGGTAGGAATATTGACTTTAACTATAAGAGATTGTTTGGTCTCATTTGAAGCTGCGAAGACTTCAGTAAAACATATAGATACAAGCGTTGCTAATGAGTATTATCAAGCATTAGGTGTTACTACTACTAAACCACCAAGACTATTGGACGTTGGTCCACGATGTGTAGTCATTTTAGTAGATAATATTCAAAAATGTTATAACGCCAACCCGGATTTTGCCAAAATTAGTCTGATATCGAAAGTTAACGATCATGTTGGTATTATACTTGGCGGTAAAAAAATAGGAACAGCAAATGAGTATGAAATGAGGGCCTTTGCACCGGTTATTAATGTTGATGAAGATCCTGTTTGTGGTAGTGGTGCATTATCATTTATTAGATATTTGCAAGATGTAGATGATATTAAAGAGACTACTGAGATTAAAATCTCTCAGGGTGGTAGACTAGGAAGAAATGGTCAAATTCATGGTACTATAAAAGTCCATGATAATTCCTCTATCACTTACCATATTCGTGGAGACTCAGTGACTGTCATTGAAGGCCAAATCAAATTATAAAATGATATATGTATTATATATATATATGTATAATATACTTAGTTATTAATAACAACCATACATTTACCTAATGAACAGGTGTTCCACTCAATTTACTTATATGTGAATGGATGTCAAGTGATTTAAACTGTTATTATCTTAAATCAATGCTGAGGGAATTGAAAAAAAAAAACAAGAAAGACTGACTTTTTTTGCCTTATTCAGAGACAAGAAACATTTAGAACTGATTTATTTTACAAATAGTTGATATAAAAGTAGAAACGACCCAGTGGATTTGATATTTGAATGATATATTAAGAGTTCTCCATTTAAAATAATAACATAAATCAGTCAAGGGTTTGAAATTCTCAATATTAATAATGGAGCCTATTGAATCAGACAGACTAATTGAACAAGAAACAAATACTGAGGGACGTTCAGTAAGTGAACAAATTCAGACGTTGATCGACACTACAGAAAATGATGAAAATATTGAAAGAATACTTGATGGACATTCCAAAACATTCAAAATACATTTATTAGATAGATTTATTAAATTGGGTGTCATTGGTTTATTACTAGTTTGGGGATCTGTTGTTTTAGTCAAGCTGATCACTCAAGTAGAGTATCCACTTCCTGCTGATAATGATAAGGACCATTACAATGATATATATAGACTACCTGATCCATACATGACTGATGAGGGGCTACTCAAAATCTCATTTAATAACATTAGAAATGAAACTTTTGTGCCCAAACTCCACACTTTACAATGGTTAAAGGACGATAATTTTGGAAATACAGGTAATGATAAGGGGCTATATTTCACATCTATAAACAATACATATCAAATAAGATCCGTCATCGACGTCAATTATTCTAAGATTCTCTTTGAGGGACAAGATATAACATACAGGGATCGCAACTTCACTGTGGAGACAATAACAGCATCCCCAGATTTAAGTAAATTGTTAATCAAAACGAATTCTATTAAAAATTGGAGACATTCAAGTTTTTCCACCTACTTTGTTTTCATTGAAGAGGATTCATCGATCCAACACATTGGAGATTCCATTGCATTAACCCAGTGGTCACCAAATTCTCTGGATCTAGCTTATGTTCAAGATAACAATATTTATCTTTATTCTACTGAAAAGGAACGAACAATCACTCAAATTACAAATGATGGAAATTCACAGATTTTTAATGGTAAGCCAGACTGGGTCTATGAAGAAGAGATCTTTGAAACTGATAGGACACTATGGTGGTCACCAAATGGCAAACATTTAGCATATTTAAAGATTGACGAAACAAATGTAGAAGAATATATTATACCATATTTTGTACAGGATAGAAATGACCAATACCCAGAAATGAAAAGTATTAAATATCCAAAAAGTGGTACCCCAAATCCAAAAGTTGAATTGTTAGTATATAACATTGAAGACGGCTCTGTATACAAAAGTCCAATTGATCACCTCAAATCGCATGATTCAATTCTAATCACTGAAGTGAAATGGATTGGGAATAATAACTTAATTACTAAAGTGACTGATCGTTCCTCGGACACATTAGACCTTATATCCATCAATATGAAGACTCAAAAAACCAATATTGTAAGATCAGAATCTTCTAATGGCAGTTGGTGGGAAATAACTCATAATACTATGCACATTCCAAAAGATATAAATAGGGGAAGGTATCATAATGGGTACGTAGACTTAATGCCTGTAAATGGTTACAATCATCTAGTATATTTCCCATCTATTACTGCAACAAAACCAATTATTTTAACAAATGGTACTTGGGAAGTAGTCTCTGGTCCTATAGCATTTGATAATAATTTGGAAAGAATATATTTTCAAGCTACCAAAAAATCATCTACTGAAAGACAGATCTATTATGTCAAGTTGAACAAACCAAATCAGATCCATGAAGTGACAGATACATCCAATTCTGGGGTTTATGATATTACTTTCTCTTCCAATTGTAAATATGCACTTCTAACATACGAAGGTCCAGGGATCCCATTCCAAAAAATTATTGAATTGAATTCGAGTAAATCTGATGACAAGGTAATAGGAAATAAAATTGGGAAGACACTTTATTACTTAGAGAAAAATAAAATATTAGAAAATAAATTAAGATCTTTTAGTATACCAAAGAAGACATTTAAAGAATTAAACCTGGGAAAAGATGATAATGGTAACGATATCATTGTAAATGCTATAGAAATACTTCCTGATGGCTTCAATGAAACCCTAAAGAACTATTATCCCTTGTTCTTCTCTCCTTATGGTGGTCCTAATTCCCAACAAGTAATTCAGAAATTTTCTATTGGTTTCAATGAAGTAATTGCATCTCAGTTGAATGCTATTGTAGTAGTTGTAGATGGTCGTGGAACTGGGTACAAGGGTGTCTCTTTTAGATCATTAGTACGGGGGAACTTAGGTGAATATGAAGCAATTGATCAAATAAATGCTGCTGCTCTCTATTTCAAAAAAGAATATGTAGACTGTGACAAAGTGGCTATATTTGGTTGGTCATATGGTGGATACTTAACTTTAAAGACTTTAGAAAGAGATGCGGGGAAAACATTTAAATATGGGTTGTCTGTTGCCCCAGTTACAGATTGGAGGCTTTATGATTCTGTATACACAGAGCGTTACATGTATACACCACAAGAGAATCTTGATGGATACAAGAAGTCCAGCGTAAATAATGTAACTTCTATTGGACAAGCTAGAAGATTCCTATTAATACATGGAACCGGGGATGATAACGTTCATTTCCAACACTCCTTAGTGTTTTTAGATCAATTGAACCAAGCCAATATAGAAAATTATGATATACACATATTTCCAGACTCTGATCATGCAATTAGATATCATAATGCAAATGTCATTGTATATGATAAGTTATTAGATTGGACTAAGAATGCTTTTACCGGAAAATTTTTAGATACAAATACTACATCTATAAAAAAATGATTTTCTTCCATATATACATATGTACGTATAATTAATTCAATAAATTCTTTATGCATAGGTTTACAAACATCTTCATTTAGCCATATTTTACGTATCCCTCCTTCCATTATTACATGCCATATTTTCTTTTCAAATGTTGTCTTATCGTTATTTCATTACTTTTTTTTTTTTGGTTTTTTTTATTTTCGTTAAAAGTTGGTTCTGTTTGATCTTAAAATATAGAGATCGTTGAATTTATTAGAAAAAAAAATACTTGGAAGAGTTGGATAAACAAAGAAGACACGTTCCAGTAGCCACAATCGAGGAAGAATATTATACCAACTGGCCACCTAGTTAGCAATCAGAAACTATTAAAAGAACCATGTTTGAACAGTTTGCCATTATCACCCCACAAGGTCAAGTAATATATGAATTCAACTGTTTTGGTAAAAAGTTTGCTGCAACACAGATTAATGCCTTCTTAAATGCATTAATTATCTCTCCAGTGACAAATAAGGATACAATAAATGGGAAATATAGTATTCTGAATGTTGCTGTGGACAATGCCAATATTAATGGCAATAATACTGGTATTGGTAATAAATCTAATAGTCGATCATTTTGTGCTATGTTCTATATCAGCAGACAACCAGATCTATATTTTGTCATTACGTATGCTGAACAAAGTTTACATTTAAATCAAGAAGCAGAAGACACTTTAAATTTAGCCTTGGCGTTATGGGAATCCTTAGATATTCCATATAGTATCTCTGAAAATATCAAAAATCAAAGAGATGTTTTATATGACATAGAAAGTGTGATCACAAAATTTGACACATATTTAAGGACCAAATATGAAGAATCTGTTAAATATTTCGTGGGTAATTCAAACACAAATGACATTAACAAATCTAATAATTCCCACAACAATAGCTCTAAGAACAAAAAACAATTGCAACAACAACAGAAAGTATCATCTAAGGGAAGAAAATGGGGTAGAGACGGTATGATAGAAGATACCTCCATTTATGATTCTAGTGCATTGGATTTTTCTGAAATCAATAAATCTAATGGTACTACTGCACAAAATAGTCAACCTCAGCAAAAGGAAATAGCTAATATTAATTGGGACACATTTGGTAATAGAACAGCAAATGGAGAATTTTTAATCAAGGAGATAGATGATTTACTATCTTCTCAAAAAGGAACACATTCTAGCAATGCTAATAAACCTGGAAATAAATATACCGAAAAAGCTTTTAGCTTTTTACAAAGAAAATTTTTAGGTAATAAAACTATTACTGAAGAAGATTTATCATCTGTCTTGGATAAATTAAGACAAAAACTAGTCTCAAAGAATGTAGCACCAGAAGTTGCAGATTATTTGACCGAACAAGTAAGTAGAGACTTAATTGGATCTAAAACAGCAAATTGGACGTCTGTTGAAAATACTGCTAGAGAATCATTAGCGAGAACGTTAACAAAAATCCTAACTCCTGGTGTATCTGTTGACCTGCTTCATGATATACAAAGGAAATTAAGTCAAACTGACAACAATGGTAAGAAACAGCCATATGTATTTTCCATTGTTGGTGTCAATGGTGTCGGGAAATCTACAAATTTATCAAAATTAGCCTTTTGGTTATTACAAAACAATCTACGTGTTTTAATTGTAGCATGTGATACTTTTAGATCTGGTGCTGTTGAACAGTTAAGAGTACATGTCGAAAACTTAGCTCAACTAACGGATGAGTCACATGTAAGAGGTTCCAAAAATAGAAGAGGCAAGTCAGGTAATGATTACGTAGAGTTATTTGAGGCTGGCTACGGTGGTACAGATTTAGTGACAAAAATTGCCAAACAAGCCATCAAATATGCACGTGATCAAGACTTCGATGTCGTACTAATGGATACTGCTGGTAGAAGACATAATGATGCAACTTTAATGTCTCCATTAAAAGCATTTGCAGAACAAGCTAAACCAGATAAAATAATCATGGTAGGTGAAGCATTAGTCGGTACAGATTCAGTACAACAGGCCAAGAATTTCAATGCTGCATTTGGTAAAGTTAGAAACTTAGATTTCTTTATTATCTCAAAATGTGATACAGTTGGAGAAATGTTAGGTACGATGGTTAACATGGTATATGCCACAGGAATCCCAATTCTCTTTGTTGGGGTTGGTCAAACATATACAGATTTAAGAACACTGAGTGTTAGTTGGGCAGTGAACACCCTGATGTCTTGATGGTATAATGATAAAGATTAATTCTTTTTCTTTCCCTAATATTCTTTTTCATTACAAATGTAACAGTGTATAGACGATAAATAATATGTAGATAATGTAAAATCTTGAACTAAATAAAATGTCCTATAAATAAACTTATACACTAATTTTCTTCCATACCCACAATTTTAAATGAAGGAGAAAATTTCACATGATCACGCACTGGCTCTATAGTTTCCACTTTAATCTCAGGCATATTGGGTTCTGGACCATCATTAATGTCATCAAGAAAGTCTTCCTCCTTATGACCTAATATAGAATGAAGAAGTATCAAAGATCCTGGTTTAGATAAGACAAGACAATTTTCAGTACAATATGTACCTGCAACACAATCAGGGCAACCATCTGAACACGGACATTCCATTATTCTATCTAAAGTAGTTTCTAAAATTTCATTAATATTCTCAAACACCTTAACGGATAACCCTGATCCATACTCTCCACCTTTTGAATCATAAAATACTATTCTACCTGGCCGTACTCTTTTAGTCTGTCTTTGTGCAAATTCTTTTTCTGGGGCTTTACATTCAGTTACAATTTCATCTACACCTGCTACAATAAATCGAGGAAATATCCCCATGATACCGTGTTGTAGTGCATGAATTGCACTAGCTAAATTTAAGTTTTTAATCTTACACAGTTCTAAAGCTCTTGCAGGTATATCTATCCATAATCCCTTCGAATAAAATACAATTGGATCATTATACGTCTCTATTGCATCAATTATTCTCTTGTATTTATCTACTTTAAAGAACCCGAACACAGTGATTGTTGTTTTTATTTTACCAAAATACACTGGGGTATCACTATTCTTCAAAGGTCTTATTATCTCTACTAATTGTGGGTCAACATCAGTGAAATCTCTTTGTTGAGTAATCCAATCAACATTAACTCTTTGAACTTTCGCATATTTCTCGTCGGGATTAAGTTCTTTCACTAAATAAGGATAACCTTGATGGATAAAAATACCACCATCATACAGTGTAAAACTTGTTCTTCTAGTTTCAACTTCTTCTATCACAACATTTCTTTTATTAGTGATATCGATAACGGCAAACATGTCCTCATTACCACCTCTTAAAGAAATATTCTTTGAGGGCCACGGAAGGAAACTATTACTAGCATGGTATCCTTCATCATTTTTAAATAATTTGTCATTACAAATTCTAGTTAATGACTCCTCATCAAAATATTTTTTATCTTTTTCTATAATAATAGGCAATTCAAATGCTGCACATTGGAGATGCCCCTCAAGTACCAAAGGATTATTGAAATCAAGTACAAGGTCTTGATAAGAATCACTATTATCAAAATCCAATAAAACTTCAGGATGGGCCACATAATGTTGATCAACTGGTGAGTCACTTGCTACTACTAATGTTAAAGAATCATTATTTCTTCTACCAGCTCTCCCACTTTGTTGGTGGAAATTTGCTAACGACATTGGAAACCCGCACATTAACACAGCATCCAATCCACCAATATCAATACCCAATTCTAATGCATTAGTGGAAATTACAGCTTTTAAATTCCCATGAAACATTTCCCTTTCAATTTTACGTCTATCACTTGGAGAGTAGCCACCTCTATATGCCATAACATCTGTAATTAAGTCCGTTCTATTTATATCTTCTAATCTAGTCCTTACCTCCTTCATCAATAATTCACAGACACGACGTACAGAACAAAATGCAATGGTTCTAACGTTTTGAATTATTAATTGCACCAAAATAATTGCACTTTCTTTAATGAAATTTTCTCTCTTTCTAAGATGTTGGGTTAAGACAGGTGGATTCCAAATAACAAGATTCTTAGGGCCCCTTGGTGAACCATCCTCATGAATCAATTTCACTTGTGTGATACCAAAGATATCTTGCATATGCTTAATAGGGTTTTTCAATGTTGCAGAACATGAAATAAATCGTAAATCTTTATTTTGGTAATAACGATCACAGATTCTTAATAACCGTCTCATTACCAAAGCCACATTTGATCCAAATAGTCCACGATAAATGTGTAATTCGTCCACAACCACAATTTTCAGATTATATAGGAAATGCTTCCAATTAACATGGTTTGGCAATATACTAGTATGAATCATATCTGGATTTGTAAAAATCACTCTTGCTTTTTGTCTAATCTCTCTTCTTTTATTCTGTTCTGTATCACCATCATATGTATCAACGTGAATATCAGCTAACTGTGGTATTTTAGACACAATTGTCTCAAAAGATCTTTTTTGATCCTGGGCTAATGCCTTTGTAGGGAAAATATACATAAAAGTGGATTCTGGGTCCTTTAATAATATATCAATAGCAGATAATTGATAAATTAAAGACTTACCTGATGAAGTTGATGTTGTAATTATAACATTTTCTCCCTTATGAACCGCATTTAATGCATCTGCTTGATGAGAATAGAATTTATCATATGGTAAAGCTTGAAAAATTTCCGGGGCCAATTGAAATGATAATTCTCCAAACTTAGAATCCTTGGGTGGTATGATAAAATTGTTCTTAATTTGATCATTATAAATGTCCATTTTCATTAAATTGTTTATCACAGTTTTAATTAAGGGCCTTCTTAACCCAGAGACTTCGTCGATCAGAACAGTCTCATTCATATTATTGTCTTTTACTTTATATTTCCAGTCCTTTGAACTTATCATTGCTTCAATTGGATCAATATATTCTGTTTCTTTTGGTAAGTATTTCTGTGCCAGTTTATTTAATTCAGATACAGGATCTAAATTGAGTTGTCTCTGTTTAGCGATAAATTTTTGCAAAGATTCATTAAACTTTTCTGATCTTTTTCGAATCATCTTTCGCATTTCATCGAAAGTATACGTGGGTAAATGGATCTGTTTCTCCTTACCAAAAGCTAGAGCGACGCCAGTATTAGCTTCCCCATTTGACATCGCATTTGTATGGGATGACCAAGATCGTTTCATATTCCCATCAATGAATTCAAATATTAATAATTGAGTGGACTTAACAGAGTCAGTTCCATTTGAACAATCCTTCAAATTAAATATATCACTATCATTTTGTTGATAACCACCACGTTTAAAATCAAAATGTTTTGTATCAGTTTGAATTTGATTTTCATCAATATATTTAAATTCACAATCTCTTGGAATAATAGCTACGATTTTAGCCAAATCCAATTTTGAAACTTTTCTTTTTAAAGCAGTTTGTACAGGGGTTATTATAGTTTCAAATGTTGGAATAACATGTTTTCTACACATTAAAAAGGTGTAAATAGTGTTTACTCTAAAGAAAAGTTGTGTTAAATTAGAGATTTCGTCATGATGCTTAATAGCATCATCATCATCGAGCTTTATTCTCTTATTAGTACCGGTATTATTATTATTATTATTATTATTATTATTATTATTATTATTATTATTATTATTATTATTATTATTATTATTATAACTTGGCATATTCATTCACATATCGTTATTCAATGTGCAAGTTCAAACACTTCATTCCCTTCTTAATCACCAAAAGCGCACCTAAATTGATGGAAAAGAACACTAATACAATAAAGAGATCGATAAAACCATCAATACAGTCCCAAAATATGCTCTTAACCAACCCACCCCAGCCTAACACAACAACAGCAACAACAATTTCTTACTTATTTGATCAAGATTGTTCTTCTTCTCACTCATCTGTAAAGGAGAGAAAAAAAATAAAAGTTAAAACGAAAATTTCAACTCTTGATTTAAAAACAGTGAAGGAGAAAGGAGAATAGAGAGTGAGCTACAATAAATGAAGAGAGAGAGAGAGAGAGAAAGAAAGTGAGGGACAATTTACCATTGCTACAAATATTGATAGAAGATATCTAGGATAAACCCAAAATTATTATGTCCTTTTCATCTGAACAATTCATTTCAAAATTGAAACAATTACAAGACACACAAGAATCTATATCTTCCTCTTCTAAATGGTTGTTGTCACAATACAGAGATGCTGATTCCATTGCAACCACATGGCAAAAATATGTGACTCAAAGAAATCTTTCTGATAGAAACCGTCTATCAGCTGTCTACCTGGTCAATCATGTGGTACAACAGGGGAAAAGTCAGGGGATTAAACAATTTCAAGATTCTTTCTCCAAAGTGTTATTAGAAACTTTGCCTATAGTTTATTCACAGTTCCCAAATGATTTACAAGGTAAATTGAAAAGAGTAGTCAATATCTGGAAACATAGAAGAATTTTTGATATACCATATTTGGAACAAATCGAAGGTAAGTTTAAAGATATCGTACCCAACAATTCTAATTCCTTCTCTGCAAGTACTGGTAAAAATGTATCTATTCCATCTAATATACAACCGATTATTGATTTATATCAAAATTTGAAGAAGAATAAACATAATATTCCTGCTCTAAAAGCTAGGTTTGATAACGCAATTAATGATTTGGATCCAAGCAGTATTGTGTACGAAGAAAATTTCCATACTGTGACAAAAATCGCCAAGGTGACTCAGGATACAATAAAAGAAACAATGGGAAATAGAGAAAAACTGATTGACTATTTACAATCTTTAATAAATGAAGAAGGTAAAAAATTGGAACAAAATAAAGTATTTTTGAATGAAATTGAATTTGCGTTGGATTCAAAGGATCCAAAGAAAATAAAATATAATGCTAGCTCTTTAGAGAATGGTGATAATGATATTCTTCCAACTTATAGTGATAGTGATAGTGATAGCAATAGCGGCAGTGACATTGATAGTAATCATGATGTGAATGAGAAGAAACACCATGTTGAATTCAATATGATTACTACTACAAGTAATGATGTGGATGCAACTGGAACAAATAAACGAAACTTAGACGAAGTTTCAAATATTAATGATACAAATGAACCATTAGAAAAGAAAAATAGAAAATATAATGAAGATAATGATGAAGAATATAGAGTCGATGAAGGTTATGAGGACAATCAAGATACAACCAACAATGCAACTGAAAATGCTATAACAAGTAACATACAGGATTTATTAAGTAAATTAGCAAATTGAACTAATTCTTTTTTATTATTGTCAAGAACATATATATATATATATATATAGAATTGTCTAGGTATGATAATATCTATAAAGGAGGTTATAAGTATTTAATCATTGTTATATAATATATAATTATTTCCATTCATATTTAGGTGTAATGGAAATCCAAAGGAATACCCCAAAAATTCAATCTCTTCAAAGAAAGAAAAACTTACAATACTTAGAATCAAATTTTGCAATATATACATTGCCAGTCGAAGGTACTAACCTGAATCAATCAAATTTTCTTGCAGTTCGTTTTCACAATTACCATAAGAGGCAACATAAGAACGATTCTTGTTCATTTGAAAAGAGACATAAGAACAGTAGTTAAATATTTCCTAAAATTTCTAACTAAGGATGTAAATCAAAGAATGGTGTGAGTTCTAAAGTTTAAACGTTTGGAGGATGATATATATATAAGGCAATTTTTTACAACCACCATCAAACTGGTATTCAAAATTAAATGTAAATTTTTAGAACCTTTCAGGAAATCCATATTTCAATTTAATTCAATTATTTTTTTTTTCTTTTAAAACTTAAACAAAAAAAAGACTCTTTATAAAATAGCAACAAATTAGATAAAAAAGTTATGACTACTTTCCATCAAACAACAAAAACGTGGTGTAAGTTCAGGTACTCCTTTGGGTTTAAAAAAAAGATGAAATAATAACACTCCATTAAATAGTATTATAAAGGAACATCCGGAAGTTTGTGTACGTTTCAATGAATTTAAATTACCATTATTTAAGAAAATATATAAAATGTAAGTTTGATTGTTGAGTTTGGGGATCAGATATATATTTATCTTATCTTGCAAGAAATATAAAACAAATAAAAAATTCCAAACATGCTACAAAAATTGTTGAAACAATATTTTTGTAAACTAATTTTTAAACTTCATTAAAATAAAAGAAACCTTTTTACACAAGAAAGTAAACAAAATATTATGACTAAAGAATTAAATACTCCAAAGGGTTCCACTGAATACGTTAGAAACTAAAGATAAAATTTGAACAAAACGAATTTTCTTTTTCCACAATGTTAACCTATAGAAAAAAAAAAAAAAGAGAGAGAAAAAAAGGACAGAACATAAAAACTTTGAGAGTGGTAAATAACATTACTATTGAATCGATTAATTTCTAAGAACTATTTTTCTGTTTTTCGAAATTCCTTCCTTTCTCTCTCATCTTTTTGTGTTACAAATATTCAACTCTCATACTACAGTAAAAATTCTTAACTACATACCAATAACTAGAAAAAGTGTAAACAATATAAACTAGTAATTTGTAGATAATTTAGTTTTAAAAACCTAAATATTGATTTAAAATTAATAAAATATATTATTAATAAGAAAGCATATTCATTTCCTACAAATCTAGGAAAAGTGTTCTAGTAGTGTAGTGGCTATCACGTTGCCTTCACACGGCAAAGGTCCTGAGTTCGAACCTCAGCTAGAACATTCCTTACTTTTTTAATTTTTTTTATTTTTTTTGCAAGAATCCAATTAATTTTGGAAAAGGTTCCGTCCAAAAAACAACTACCTTTGAATTTATAATCGTTAAAGTGGGAGTGCATTGAATTAATTAATATTTATTTAGATATATAAGAAAATGTTATTCGTTTTTTTTTTGTTTTGTTTGTTTTTGAATTTATAAGCCTAACGGTGTTATCCATTATATTCAATTTAATTGTTACTTGTAGTTGTTGTATCTCTCACTTTTTTTTGGTTTCTATTTCCCCTCAAGTGAAGAGTATTCAGTGATAAGCCTTCTAGCCACATTTGAATTTAAGTATAGATATACTTAATATTTATATCCACATATATGTTACACGTTCTATCATTTTCTTTCTATCCAAAATATCTTTTACTGATCCAAACAATCTCATCCCCATATGGCAAACAAGTCAAGACCAAAGAAAGTGAAAGCTCCTTACAGAAAATATGTAGCAGGTGAAGGATTTTATAAAGTTTCTTTATCAAGACAATCTCCATTCTCTATTGCCTCAGATATCCGTAAATTACATTTAAATGACATATATGATTCCCCAGATGTTGTAAAGACTCCATCAGTGACTAATTTCTATCATGCTGGTCAAGATATGAAACTTCCTTGGGAATTACAAAGACTTATAATTGAATATGCATTTTATCTTCCAAATATAGAGAAAGATTCATCGACAAATTCAAATTATAATCAAGAAAATACGGATCGTATTATACCGAAAGAATTTTGCCTTGTATGCCATCGGTGGTATAATTATTCCTTACCTCTTCTCTATCATTCCCCCAAATTGACATCATACAATTTCCATAAGTTTGTTGATTGTCTAATTATTGACAGGAAAAAGAAAAATGGTGATTTGGTCTTTGAATTGGATTTATCTACAATCTTACAAAGTGGTAAAAATTCATATGTCTCCAAATTATTACGACGATGTTCCAAAAATTTAATTAAATTTACAGCACCACAAACAAGCTTTGGTTATTCCCCATTGATATCGTTGAAATCATGTCTTAATTTAAAATATTTAGATTTAGGTTTAGTCTCAGAGACAGTCAAATTAAAAGAATTATTTGCGGCAATTAAGAATTTTAAATCATTGACCCATTTGTCATTTCCTAGAAGTTCCATAGATTGTGATGGGTGTGAAGAAGGGTTCCAATGGCCTATGAATTTACAGTATTTAAAATTAAGTGGTGGGTTAACCAATGAATTTATCAGAACCACTAATTGGCCTTCTACTATTACAACTTTAGAATTCTCCGATTGTCCCAAATTAGATGAACAATCAGTTTATGTCATCCTTGACAAGATTGGAGACAATCTAAAGCGACTATTGTTTTATTATCCTATGCCCTCATTGAGAGAGAATTCATTGGATTTCATCTTTCGATACTGTCCCAACTTGATTACAATTCAATTAATGGTTGACTATTGCACCAAATGGACCTTTTCTGAATACATGTTGATTAAATTAGAAAACTTTCAACGTCCATTAAGGACATTGATTCTACAATCAAGTGGGAGACTAGGGATAGCCTCCAAGATTCATCCGGATGATTTTACCATAGCTATTTTAGAGAATCGATTGCCTTGTTTGAAAGTTTTGTCCATTTCAGAGAAATTAGGATGGGATATGAAGAGTGACGACGTTGAGGATTTAATCACCGCTATTGAAGACCAAGGTGGGAGTCTATATTCAATATATTGATATATTATTTGTTAGCCCTGTACTTGTTATTGTTTATATATATATATTTATTTTTATAATATTAGTATAATATTTCGTTCTTTTTCATATTAAAATATTCTACAGAAGGTATTAAGTCTGTATTATATATAAGAAGAAGTAGAGAATGGCCAGTGAGAGGAAAGAACAACAGTTTCAACTCAAGGACATACTCTTATTTAACAGTAAATATTAGCTTTGAATATACTATAAGAAGAAAAAAAAACTAAAGGCAAAAAAAAAAAAAATAAACAAATATGGAAAAGGTATCGAGAAGAAAACCAACTAAAGAGAAACAAGAGAGAGAGAGAGAGACCACTTAACTACTTTTTGATTTGGAGCGAAAAGTTTTCTTATTCCATTTACACCTTTGCAGACACCTTTTTTTTTATCAGCAATCTTTATTAAAAAACGATGCCAAGTCAAATATACTTCAGCAAATTTTTGGTCACCGAACAAGTGTTTTATAAAACTGCATATTGTTATGCCTTAGTTAATTTAAAACCCATCATCCCAGGCCATGTTTTAGTGGTTCCATTACGTACCGAGGTCAGAGAATTATCACAACTAACCCCAATAGAAAATCAAGATTATTTTAACACTGTACAATTGATTCAACAATTCATTCGATGGTACTATAAGGCCGACTCTATAAATATTGCCATTCAAGATGGTCCAGAAGCTGGACAAAGTGTTCCTCATTTGCATACTCATATTATTCCCAGATACCAACTAAATAATATTGGAGATAAAGTGTATGAACATATGGACGTTTGGACATGGGATCAAAGGCGTGAAAATTATAGAACTGCTGGAGGAAGAATTAAAAGAAAAGAATTGGAAAAGCAAAATGCTATGAATAAGAAAGATATCTCTATTGAAGAGGAAAATAAGATTGTCAATGAGGGGAAAATGCTAAAACCTGATGAACAAAGAGTAGAGAGAACTCCAGAACAAATGAAAGAAGAAGCAGTTACTTTATCAGCACAATTAAAAGAATTTTTGTCACAGAAACCTGAAATGAAAAAATGGTTACCCCAATAATTCATACTATGGAATATTTTTAATAATATTAAAACTTTTTTTTTAATTTTAATCACTACTTTTATTAGACCTGTTACATTGTGAAAAAATACCATGTAAAAATATCGCAAATATATATATAATAAAACCTCTTAAAGCGACTCTGTTGGATAATAAAAAATATTCAAGAAAGAGCACGCTCTTTTGTAATATACTAAGTAGTAAGAATACACTTGAAGAGGTAATATTCATTGAGTGCTTTTTTTTTTTGACAATTTACCTTAATAAAAATAGAAAGGCTAATCCAATATTTCCAATAATTTTACTTATGACATATTTTATATATACAAATATTTATTTGAACAAAAAATTTCGTAATATCAAGCGTTAAAAGTCTTCTTTTTTTTTTTTTAGTACTCATTCAATATTTGATTGTATCCTTTTCCTTATCCCTTGCTTAAATTTTTTAAATTTAATCCTTAAATAATCCCTTTTCCTAATTTAATGTGGAATTATTGGCACAGGTCTCAAAAGAAGATAAAGTAACCGTAGCAGAAGAATCATATTCAAAACAAGGCGCAGGGAAATATGGCTTCTTTTCCCTTTTAAATAATATTTTAAATTTTTTATTTAACTTGTCTCTCATTTTGATTTTCTAACGGTTGTCTATATTATAGTTAATTTTTGATATTCTATACCAACAAAAATATTCTAAAAAAAAGAGTCTTGGTTATTATGAAGTTTTTAGGTAACAGATATTCTTTTTAATGGAAAGTCTATAACCGTTAAAAGAATAAATATGTTTGACAGTTTTTAAATATCACTTAAAGTCTGTATGTGGAGTAAAGTTTTAAGTAATTAAACTTTTTCCTTATTTAAATTTTCTTAATAAATATTTTTGTGACACTCTTTAAATAATAAAACAAGTCTTAATAAACCTTCTTTCTAAATACATGAAAAGACACATATAAAATTACAGCAATATATTAACTTGTCGGGTAAAATAATCACTATACAATAAAAACAACCAGTGGAAGCCAAATCCTCCAACATATACAAAATGAATTATTATTAAACTATAATAGATTTCAAATAATATTTATTTCTGTATCTTAAATGTCACTTCTTTCTTTGTGTCTTGAAAGTTATCAAACTTAAAGCTGTGGTGTCCAGGTTTTGTCTAAGCAAAGGTCCTTCATTCTTTCAAGTAAAGGAAAGAGAGAGCAAAAAAATATATATATATCTAAACAAGAGTGAGAAAGATATTGGAAATATATTTTATATACAGTATTAGCACCTGAATGAGAGAAATTCCTTTGGGATTCATTATATTTCTCCCACTTTTCTTCGCTTCTCCACTTTGCATTGGTCAAAGCGTTAACCATATAAGGTAGTTTCCCTATTATCATGTTGTTTTTGAAAGATTTCTTAAGTTACATTACTATTGCAATTTTCTTTCTAACCCATTTAGTCTCTGCTGCTAAGGAAGGTAACAAGGAAAATAGTGCCAACATTTCTGACAAACCAGCTATTACCCATAAAGTATATTTTGATATCACCCATGATAACAAACCAATTGGCCGTATCACTTTTGGATTGTTTGGTGACGTAGTCCCAAAGACTGTAGAAAACTTTTATCAATTAACTATCTCTCAAGATCCAAAATTCGGTTACTTGGACTCTACATTCCATCGTGTGATTCCAAATTTCATGATCCAAGGTGGAGATTTCACTCATCATTCCGGTATCGGTGGTAAATCTATCTATGGTTCAAGATTTCCTGACGAAAATTTCGATTTGAAACACGACAGACCTGGCCTTTTATCTATGGCTAACGCAGGCCCAGATACTAATGGTTCTCAGTTCTTTATCACTACTGTTCCATGTCCATGGTTAGATGGTAGACATGTTGTCTTTGGTGAAGTTATTGATGGTATGGATGTCGTCAAATATATTGAGTCTGTTAAGACTGATAGAAGAGACAAACCATTGAAACCAGTTAAAATTAGTGCCACCGGTGAAATTGTCAGTGGTAAGAATAACAAGGCTTCTAAATATGATGAATTGTAAAAAAGAAAAAAAAAACATGAACTTATTAAATTCGACCTAATTTTTCTTCCTTCAAGTCAAAAAAAGTGTTGTGTTGGATGAATAAATTGGATTATTACACCATTTGGTTTTTATATACATATGTAATCACGTATATATAATGTATATTTTATCATTGTAAGAACTATACTACTTTATCCATGCGTTTCTTTCTTTAATATGGTTTACTTGATTTACCCTGAACGTTAAATTTTTCATTAAAATTATTTTTGTTTACTTCTTTATTTTTTTTTTTAATGCAAAGAATAAAAATTGTTTAGGTTCATGGAGAATGAAAAGTGATTAAGGATTGATTGAATCAAGTTGGTTCAGAGAAAAAAACATAAAATAGCTGGATACTCATTTATCTAGTGTTGTAACATTATTTTTTTTTAGCTATCTTTATATCAATCAGACTAATTGACGCTATATTCGCTACTGTGTCTTAGCTAGACAAGACGTTCTTTACAATTTTTTTTTTTGCTATAGCTTTAAGCCCATAACAATCTAGTGATCAAATATGAGTTATAAACTACCAAAACAAAAAAAGACACCCGCTTGTCAACAGTGTCGTCAAAGGAAAATTGGTTGTGATAGAGCAAAACCAAGATGTGGTAACTGTGTCAAAAGAAATAGAGAAGAGTGCATATATCCAGAGAAGAAATATGGTACTGTAAAAACTTATAGTGATAACCATATGAATCAGTACAATATTCATAATACCACTAATCATAATGTTAATCATTACAACCATACACTTATTGCCACACCAACTTTTTCTAATGGAGATTTTGTGACTAATTCAATGGGATCACAAATGAAGAATATTGGTTCTTTGAATTCCACACCACCAAACTATTTTGATTTTATATCTAACAATAATGGTATAGATACTAATATCCATATCCAAAATTATTACGATACATTTTCGAAAAACACACCAGGCAACAATACTCCATTACAGACGAAGAATTATTACCAAGAGTCTTTTATACCGCCAAAATATAATACACAATCACAAAACTATCAGTTTAATGTTATTCGGATCAATGATAAATATGAACAACAAACGGATATAGAACCTGTTGATAGAATTGAATTAAATGAAAGTTTACTTGTTGATAATGAAACTACTCCAAGTAAAAGAAATAAAAGAAATAGTGTGACGACTGATGCTAATGAAATTCAGTTAATGGATGCTGTCAACCAAGAAATCGATAATAGAGTACGTCTTTTAAATGCAAATTTGAATGCTTTACCATCTTTGTTTAACCCGACTAACGTATCAAACATATACAATACTAAATATATTTCAACAACACATCCCAATAAAAATAAAAAAAATCAACAAAATAATAAGAAAAGTAATGAATTGGAGGATCATTTTATATCTAATCAATCTACACCTGTCTTTTATGATTTGATGACTTCAATATATTCACAAGAGGAGATTCTGTTAAAAGAAATGGATTTCTTAAGAGATAGATACATCCAATTACTATATCATAAATCAAAATATTTCAATGGTGATGCCATCACCACAACTGCTTCTTTTAACAAAAAAAGTGAACCTAAATTAGAATCAACTGAAAAGCAAAATGAATCTAACTCTTTGAAAAGAAGAAAAATCGAACAGTCAGATTCAAATCTCATATCATCTAATAATATCAAGGCCAATAAAAATATAACTAAAGAAAATAAAATACCACTTACAATTTTAGGTCCATATGAAGATTTGGACATAACTAATGGTAATGCCCAAAACACTAAATTCCCACCAACTATAAGCAATTATTTAAACATTACAAGGTTAGATTTAAATATGACAAATTTGATGTCAAAGAATCAAAATTCCAAATTGGATAGAAATTTCATTATCCCTCGCGACAGATATTTAATGAATTTGTATGAAGATTTAATCAAAATTTTGAAGACAGATTTTATACCTAATTTAAACGAGTATTCTAGAAGTAAATTTAAGATAAGGGATATTTGTAACACAGTATCGAATTACCAGTATCGAAACAGTTACACATTTGATTATTTGAAATTACTGAAAATTAATTTAATATTGGAAATACTAGATATAAGTTGTAAAATTATGCCTAATTTGAGTAAAATTTTCTATCCAATCTTGGATTTCAAAATCAGTAATTGGATGGTTAAGGTAATGAAACTTTTAAATGACTCCATTGAGATTTCAAGTGATATGATTCAATTACCTATGAAAACTATGGACTCAAAGGATTTGTCATTTATTGGTACCATCATAATAATTATATTATTTTTTTATTATAGTCGCAAATTTAATAACAATAAGAATAGAAACATGAATAAGAATAGGAACAACAAACCCAGTTATTCAAAACTAATTACATCCATTGAACAAAACAGATATGCGTTGTTCTATTCATTGTTTACAATAAAGGAGAGATTAATTAAACAGATAAATACGGACTATAATGAAAGTACAATGAAGAACATTTTAAGATTTTTGTCATTATATGAATTGTTGAATCAAATCAAATATGATAACCCTATGTCTATGGATAGCATAGATTGTAATGAGGATATAAAAATATCATTAAAATTATCAATTAATAATAATAATAAAATTAGTAAGTGGAAAGAATTGAAATCATATTGGAAATTCATATCTAGTAATTATCTGAAACAGAAAATATTTGAAGGTGAAGTGCCTATTATGTTAGTAAACAGTATACCATCAATGAGTTATTATGAAGATAAGAAAAATCATCAATATATTGGTTATCCTTATAGTAATGATGTGAATGATATTGATACATATAATTTCTATGTTTCACAGTTAAACATCATCAATTATTTATATATGAATGATAATGAATCTAGTGTTGAAAGAACAATCGATAAATTAAATGATCTTATAAGAGATATGGATGATAAATATTATAAATTCATGAACCAACCAAAGGCAGATACAAACTTTAGTTTATTAAATGAGTCGTTCTATAATTATGAGTTTAAAGGGTTACAAAGAATAGACAATTCATTACAATATTACAAGATGAAATTACACCTTGAATATTTAATTTTCTTACAATTAGAGATGTCAAAAGAAAACAAGTATATGGTTAATCAATTTAACAAATTATTTGAAACTGTTTTTGTTCCAATAATATTGTTAATATTTCCATCTATACACAGGGATGATATAAACGCAAAAATAAAAGACGATGAAGAGACAGTAGATGCAGATACCAATGATTCTAAAGATAAACAGGCAAATGAAAATTTAGATTCAAATGATAGAGATGTCGAGGAAGATTCCGAATACGAATTTAAATTTATTAAAAGAAAGATGCATTTGTTAGAGGATTTATTGGATATTTTATATTCTATTTATGAAAGATTTCAAAATTATGAAAATTTTCAAAAATGCAAGATAAACGGAAGTATGACAGGGAATGCTAGTGAACAAGATACAGATCTATACAAATGTTTAATTACATTAAATCAAAATTTCAAACATTTATTTGTTGTATTATATTTAATATTAACAAGTTCATCAGTAAATGATAAATTTAATCATATGGAGAATTTCAAACCAGCAACCAAACTGTTTATTATATTGAATAGAATTGGGTATGAAGAAGAGATTAAAAATAAATTATTATCAGATCAGTCATTACAAAAGGATAAAGTTACAGGAACGTTATTATGTGAGAATAATAGTAAAATAGAAAATAAATATATGACGATTACACAACAAGAATATTTAACAGAAATTCAAAACTCTAATAATGGTCTTAGATCTATTATAGATGTTAATAGTCTGGGTCGATATGGCAAGCATTTAAAGAATTTGAACCATAAATTAATTAACATATATCAATTGAATAATTTAATTGATTTAGATTCATGGTTTAATACGAATATTAAATCAGACAAGGATAAAGAGATTGATTTAAGTGGTTATAATATAACACCTCAAAACGTGACAAAAGTATTCGATGTATTCTTCCCTTCTATTTGATTGTTATATTTACTGATTATATTTTCATCTCATCCTTAAAGGTAAAGTTCCAATTGACAACAAAAAGGTACATTTATCTATTTCTTCCATTTTATTATTATTATTTTTTTTACAGATAATAATACTGATTGTCCTTATAACCTTTAAATGCGACAATATTATCAAAAACACTCTTATTAATATCGTTGTCCTTTGAAACTTCACACAGTTATCCCCTTCGTCTCTTTTTCTCTATATCTTACCTGCTGATGTCTTCATTATACGATTAGAAAAGGGAAGAACACCTTGTTATTTTTATAAATAACTCTAACTCTTCTCTTCTCTTCTCTTCTTCCCTTGCATTTATTAATTGAAGGATATTAAATAAAAGGTCTAGACCTCCTCAGAGATGTATTGTATACTTTGCTCTCCTTTGCTCTCCTTTGTTTTTCCTGCCATCTGATAGCAACAACCAGTTAATAAAAGAAAAAAGGAGAGAGAAAAAAATGATAAATAACACGACATCGAGGAAAAAACTGGAGTAGAACAGAACAATAGGAATAAAACAATCCACGTGCCTGTCACCATTTCCTTTCCTGGACGGGTATAACGTATTCGATGAAATTAAGAGTTTTAGATAATAACAATAATAATAATAATAATAAGAAGTAGTAGTTAGTAGGAAGCAGTAAGTATTAATTCAGGTGTGTGCAACTTACAATTATATATATATAAGATTGGATCAAATAAAGTTCTGTTCTTTTTTTTTATATCGGAAATCTTTCATCCAATTGTGTTTGTTTTCAGTATTATAGATGACACATAATATAATATTTTTTATTTCTACACTTAAAGAATGTATTAAGTTGTACTAATCATTTTTAAACACATATATACATACCTCTATATATACCTAAATATATTATACACTTATACGATTATTTTCATATAGTGTCATACTAATAAAAAATAATATATATATAAAGAAAAGAAACAACCAGAGTCAGATATACACATAACTCTATATGTAAACATATCGGTATAGATATTCAAAGGAATCACGGTAACAAAAGGGAACAAAAATTCACTATTGTATTGAAATTGGTGTCACCTTCCTTAATTGATTCAGACACCAAAGATTTAAAATTAGCTATTTCGACTAGAACAGTAGAAACTGTCATTAATTTAAAAAGGAAAGACCACATTCTGTATCCGAGGTTCGATCTATTGCTGTCTAGGACAAAGTAAATTGATAAGTAGAGGGAACCTTTTATTTCAAGAATACAAGCAAGAAATTGCATATATTCTTTTGACTAGGAACGATATTTTAGACTGGAAGCAATTCAAAAATGCAAGGAATACTATTATGGGATTAAAAGATATCGATAATAACACTAATTGTCAACGAAAATGATACTTTATCTATCAGCGAGATCGAATTCGGTGATAATGACACTTTAAGTGGCGTTACTGCTGCCTTAATCCAGGCAGATTTTTTTGTTTCTTTTAACTGATGTCAATTGTCTTTATTCAAATGATCCAAGGATCGATCCATTGGCACAACCAAATCTAACTATACGCAATTTAAATTTAAATAATGGGGAGAATGAAAACCCTTTGAATGATATAAATATCTCTAATGGTTCGGGTACAAATATTGGTACTGGTGGTATGAAAACAAAAATTCTCGCTGCTGATTTGGCTACAAATGCAGGCATGCATACAATCATCTTAAATAGTGGTTCACCAGAAAAGATTAATGACATTCTGTCGTATATGATACAAACGGATTTTTTTATCGATATTGATAATGAAAAAAAAAAAAAAATTACGAAGTTTAAAAAAATTGAATATTCCATTACACACAAAGTTTCTTGCTAATGATCCTGACAAAAGATTGGAATTTAGACAAATTTGGATCTTATATGGTCTTTTCACTATGGGATCCATTATTGATAACGGGATGATTCAAATTGGTAATCTTTCATTTATTAGGGAGGAGGAAGATGAAAATAAGGATAATACCAGGGAAGGTCATGCCAATAACATTAATAATAGCGTTATTACTGATGTGTTGGATGTTCATGGTATTACTGGTGTAGAAGATAAACTCCATGAGATGGAATGTGTTAACATTAAAATCGGTAACACTTTGGCTAATGGTGAATTAGATCCTAATTATCCATTGAAAATTGTGGGGAGAGCTATGGTTAATTATACTAGTGATGAAATAGAAAAGATTAAAGGATTAACAGAAGACCAAGAAATCGAGGATATCCTCTGTGGTGGTAACGTTAATTCATTACCAATAAAGAGGATTAGTAGTCATAATAACAATTGAAATAGTCGTTGTAACGGAAATGATTATGGGAACAATTGTATGACCTTTAGTCAAAATCATAAAGTCCAATCATCTAATACTAATGCAAATTTACGTAGTAATACGTCATTAACTTCACTTGTAGCTAGTAGAGAAAATTTGGCATTGACACCGTTATAGGAATGAATACCCGCAAAAAGGAAAGTAACAATTTTCCCCCCACTCATTTTATATAAATATGATTAATTTTGATTTATCTTTAATAAAAAATAATTCGCTTTGTTTGGTATACTTAGTCACTGACTTATATAAATTAGGTAGGGGGATAATAATCTCATTAGGTATAAAAATCGATGTTTCGTTATTGTACATTCTCAGATTATTATTTTTAGGATCATATTGACAATGGAACAAGTACGGATCTAATGAACTTATTGGATCATTATTTTCATTTAATATATCAATTTGTATTCTTAATTTCCATTTTTCAGTATTAAAAGTCTTTCTCATTGAAACAGAAAAATTTAACTTCGATTTACTTTTAGGAGACTTTATCTCAGAGGACGAGGACATATTCTGTGCTTTAATTATACTTTCGGAACTTGGAATCTCTTGTATCAATGGTTTGTTAAACGTTTGTTGTTGTGGGAATAAAGTTTTCAACGAATTTCTTTCATCTTCTAATTCTTGTTTAAATAGAAGATCATTCTTCCATTGTGTGAACGTATTATCTAAAGGTTCTCCATTCTCTACACCATCAGTATCATCTATTGATGAACTTTTAATTTCGAATGGGACAGGCCCATTATTCCCCTTATATCTCAATTTAGGAAATTTGACATGATCTCTATCAATTATCAAATTGTCCGCTAATTCGCAACTTTCAATACACCATTCAACCAAGATTTGTTTCAATTCCTCAACATTCTCTAAATCTTCACAACATTTAGAACTAATTACACAATCATAAACGAGACATTGCTGATGCTTTTTGTCTTGATCCCATCTTTGCGGAGACGTGACTATTGGGATCTCCCATTCATTATTCATAATTTGAGTGAATGTAGTCAGTGGGTCAAATGGAGTCTTTGGTTGTGGGACATTATCTGAATGACATAGATTGATAAAAATTTTCACGTTTTGTAATGTTGATGGTGATACAATCAAAGATTTGATCACTAGGATTGGAATGGGTATGATTTCAATGGTTTTTATCTGATCTATGGGAGTTAAATACATCTATAAAAAGTAACTTTAAAAAAAAAAATAAAATAAACGATCGTGCACGCGAGGTTACCACTCTTAATATTTGTGTATTTGCACACTTACGGATGAATGTTAGTAATTGTTGTTGTTTCAAGTGTATGGGAGTGAGTTAAATTGAAGGTTCCAACTCAAAACACCTTTAATAATTAAATGAATTAATTATTAATTTCGACAGTAGCTTTTTTTTTTCCTCTTTCATTTTCCATCTACTGAATGCGGGCACATTTTAAACAGGTAAAAAATACACAACAGATAAGAGAAGTAAGATATAGAGAGAAAGACAATCATAAAAGTTCAACATAAAGCTTAAATAAATAAATAAATATATATATATAAATTGTACAAAAAGATCAGCATCTTAATAATACTAGTTTTCCTTAGCCATAGATTCCTTAAATTTAGCCAACTTTTCAGCTCTTTCCTTGTCTCTGTTCTTTAGGAAAGCCTTGTATTGTTTAATAGAGACACCCTTGCCGTTTTTGCTCTTCAATTCTGTTTCCATAGCTGGGAAGGTAGTACCGAACAAACTGTCCCAGAAAGTGAAGAATGGTTGAGCATAGTTGAACTTAAGCCCCCATTCTTGGTGATGGATGTCATGGTAGATGGCGTTGTTAGGGAAGATAAGTTGGAATGGGTCTAAGGGCAACAAGAAGCCACAGTGGTCATCGACGGTCTTCAAAGTGGCTAAAGTGTAAAGAACGATCTGTTCTCTTTGGGTCAAATGAGTTAGGAACATAGCAATACCGGTACCGCAGGTGTCTAATAAGAAACCTTCGAAGGGATGGTTGAAAAGGGCACCGTAGGCATAAGGGACGTACAATTGGTGGTGTCTAGAATGGAATCTTTTGTATAAAGCGGAGTAGTGATGCATAGCGAAATGTAGAGTGAATTGCCAAGTGTCGATGAAGATGAAAGCTGCGAAGATTTTAATAGCGGAGAAACCATAGGTGTAAAGATAGTAAATGAAGGTATCTGAGATGTAAGTGTTGACTAAATGGGGGCCCATGATACGGTACAAGGATTGTTTTAGATGCCACATAGAGTTCAATTCGTAACCGGTTAGTTCTGGACCATCGAATTTGTAGGCTGCGTAACCTACGACAGATTGAATGATGTGTTGTAGGATAACTTCTCTAAAGACTTCCCATCTACCGGCTTTATTTCTTTTCAAGATTTCTTCCGATGGATGGATTCTATAATTTTCAGCTAGTTTGAAGATATCCAAGATATAAAAGAAAAGGGAAAAAGTCCAATAAGCGACGACTGGAGCGATCAAAGCGAGAATACCATCTGGAAGACCTTCGATTAAAGTTGGTCTTTCAGTCAATTGAATGATTGGTTCAGTTGAAGACCATAAAGTTTCATGAAGTTTGAGTGTACTGTTGAAAGTAACGTTATTCATGTTTTTCTTTTTTTTTCTTATTCACCTATGGTTAGTATCTTTTTAATAAAAAAAAGTTTCAGAGAAAGAGTGTTGATGATATGGATAAGAAAGATATATCTTTTCCAAACAGTAAAAATAAAAAAAAAAACTTCCCAAGTTAAAGGAAAAGATAAGAAAGGAAAGAAAACTATGTCAGTTCAAAAATTTAAATAATATATATATATATATTTATTTATATGAGGTTAAAGATAAAGATAAAAAAAATAATGACATATTTATTGTGCTGAGTAAAATAGATAATTATTCTTCATCTACAACCAACTTTCCGAAGCCTTTGGATAAACAACAAATTTCTCTCTATTTTATTTAATTTTTTTTCATTTTCTCCTGTTTATCTTCTCTTCGAGATGGGGAGATAACAACAAACAAACAAGAAAAAAAGCAACTAACCAATTTCTCGAAGACAACACAATAATGAAAAGAACAAACAAACAAAACAAACAAACAAACAAGACAATAGTCCCTCGCTGTACTATTGTAAAGAATAACAATAACAAAATAGAACAGTTAATAATGATCTACAGTAACGCTATTGTTCAGTGGTGTTGCCCATACGTTCGAGGGACACAAAAGGGTTATTGTTACAGTCACGTGTTAAACACAAGATAAAAAAAATATATATATTTATTCCTTTCTCTTAAACGAAAACTCTTCTTCTTTTCGTTTAAAAAAATTATCTGTCGTTTAAGAAAATGAAAAAACAAAAAAAAAAATAATATGCAGAGTAAATATTTCTTTGTTTGTTTTTTCCGTGGAAATTTCTCTTTTATCCGCGGCCTGTGTGTACTTATTTACATATTTCCATTTCAAGTAATATATATATACAACTGTTCCCTCCTTTTTAACTCTCTCATAGAAGAAAACAAAAGAAAACTTCATATATTTTGTTTGTTTGTTTGTTTGTTTGTTTTTCAAAGGGTCTTCTTAATAATATCACATGCCCAAACATACGTATTATTTCAATCTTGAAATGCTCCACGTTCAAGTTATTATCAACAATTAGGCCACTAACAGAACTCCAGACTGGTTAAAAGAAAGATACTCAACCCTGCAGATTTTGTAATAAACAATATCGTGCATAAAACAAGAAAACAATTAGTTATTGTAAAGAAAAATGGAGTCTTTAACTGTGAAAAATTTCATGCAGTAAGATTCGCTTATCTTTTAAACTTCTCAATTGAATTGTATCTTATATTAAGAATGGTGAAGTATATCAAGTTTATTCTATTCTATTTTATTTTTGTTAACTTCAGATGGAGTGTAAGAAATTTAATAGAACAACAAACAGAAAAGAAATAGTGGTATCATACTTGTTCGATATGTTGGATCTGTTGATTCTATTAAATCGGATATATAACTGAAAAGAATAAACAGGTTGTTACTACAGTATCAAAAATTGTTATCACCTACTCAATTAGGTGCCTCCTTAGTTACAAATAGTACTACTACTACTAATAATAATAATAGTAGCAAGGTTAGTTACGATATGATACGACATATTAATAAAATATGGAAACAAATATTGACAGATAAACAACTAATTAATATTAATAATCATAATTATTTAAATCCTCCTGTAAATCATCCAAATGTAAAACAAATGAACGACAAGGGAATCAGATTGTCCATTCAATGAAAAATTTATTTGTAGAAAGGAAACAAGATAATCTTTTTTTACTTCCATATCCATGGTCATTGACGTCTACTCCATACTTTAAGAAATGGTACAATACAATATCATATATTCAATGGATATTAAATTTCAAATTACCTGAAATATGTTAGAGATTTGTCAAGATTGGTGGATTTGTGCACATAGAGATAATAACAAATTGATTAATAATAATAGAACGAATCTGTTAATTAAATTTCTGACTTCATTAATCAATGAATTCTTTCATGGATTGGATATAAAGACACTTGTTGTCACAACAATTTTAACATTTGGTTGATTTTTCATATCCAAATTTAACTTAATATCTCTTTCTATTATTTTGTTTTTTTTTTATATGATACATTTAAATATATTTTCTTGGATTTGATCTTGATCTTTTTTCTTCTTTCCTTCTTGAGTTTGTTTTCCTCCCCTAATTTCTTAATGCTATATTTATTTATATAAAGAAAGAAAGAAGGAAACAAAAAAGTTAAATAATTTATTTTAGAGTAACAATCTATTTCAGATCAGATCGATGTACTTTCATCTTCTTTTTTATTCAGTTTATATATTTAATACTAATATATATACTGAGACGTAAAATACCTACATTTTTATTTCAAAAAAGAAAGAAAGAAAATGTTTAAACCCACTAAACAACTGTTACAATTGAATGCTTTGAAAGTACCAAATAATTTAATTAAAAATGAGCCAATTAAATCGTTTGCAAGTGGTCATGTCAAAGACTGGGATCTGCTTCGTGCTTCGCTAATTAAATTTAATAATAACAATGAGAAGTCTTCCGATAACATATTGAAAATTCCTTTAGTTATTAATGGTGAAAGAATATTTCATCATGATAACACTTTAAATCAAATTAATCCGGCTAATCATAAACAAATTCTTGCTGAAGTCTCGCAAGCTACATCTATTGATATTGAAAATGCTATTCAATCTTCCAAGGAAGCTAAAGAAAACTGGTTTAGATTACCCTTTTATCATAGAGCATCCATCTTCTTAAAAGCTGCTGATCTTTTTTCTACTAAATATAGATACGATATGTTAGCTTCATGTATCTTAGGTCAAGGTAAAACTGTTTATCAAGCTGAAATAGATTGTATTACAGAATTATCGGATTTTTTCAGGTTTAATGTTAAGTTTGCTAATGAGCTTTATGAAAGACAACCTAGTACAGATATCAAGGGGTCTTGGAATACTGCCGAATATAGACCTTTAGAAGGGTTTGTTCACGCTATCTCTCCATTCAATTTTACTGCTATTGCTGGTAATCTTATTGGCGCCCCAGCTTTAATGGGTAATACCATCATTTGGAAACCATCCCCTCATGCTGTCTTATCTAACTATCTATTATATACCGTATTAGAAGAAGCTGGTTTACCACCTGGTGTTATCAATTTTATTCCTGGTGATGCTGAGACTGTGTCTGAAAGACTGATTAATGATAAAGATTTCGGTGCATTACATTTTACTGGCTCAACAAAAGTCTTCAAGAAATTATCTGGTAAGGTTAATAATAATATGATTGAAAATAAATATAGAAATTACCCAAGGATCGTTGGAGAGACTGGCGGTAAGAATTTCCATTTGGTACATTCAAGTGCAAATATGGCTAATGCCCTATTTAACACAATAAGAGGTGCGTTTGAATATCAAGGTCAAAAATGTTCTGCTACTTCAAGATTATATTTACCTCAATCTATTTCTACTGAATTCTTAAATGATATGGCTGGTGTCTTGTCGGAAAGGGATTCTAAATGTGTTCCAATTAACATCTCAGCAAGTCCCATTAGTGGTGGTGACTTACATGGGTTTATAGGTCCAGTTATCCATGAACGAAGTTTTAATAAATTAGTTAATGCCATTGAGGAAACTAAAAATGATCCAGATTTGGAAATTGTCTATGGTGGACAATACAACAAGAATAATGGATGGTTTGTATCACCAACTATAATCAAATGTAAAGATCCAAACCATAAGTTTATGAAAGAAGAATTCTTTGGTCCTATCTTAACTGTCTATGAGTATCCAGATGCAGAATTCGAAAAGATCTGTGATACTATCGATCAAACTTCTGTCTACGGGCTAACTGGTTCCATTTTCGCTCGTGATCGTAAAATTATCGAACTGGCTGTAGATAAATTAAGATTTGCTGCTGGTAATTTCTATATCAATGATAAGTGTACTGCTGCAGTTGTGAATCAACAATGGTTTGGCGGGTCTAGAATGAGCGGTACCAACGATAAATCTGGTAGTGGCAATATTTTGAATAGATTTGTTTCAATTAGAAATATTAAAGAAAGTTTCTATGATTTAACCAGCCATAAATATCCATCTAACTACGACTAAGAAAGAGCGAGGTAATGTAATTAAATAAGGAATTTTGGTTTAACCTCTAGCACTTCACATACAATTGGATAAGCTGACTTTGCCTATCATAACATTTGCTTAATTCTGAAATGAAAGGGGGATAATGATAATAATCTTCAGTTATAAATTTCATGTTTTTTTTTTTTTTTTTAGTTTAATTAATTATATTCTACACCCAATTATTCTTATATGTTGATATAAAGTTTAGTCTACTATAACTAATATTAATATTAAAACTTTTTCAGAAAGAATCCTTTTTGCTAATTAACTAGTCTTATCTGTTGAATTGTTCAAAGATCATTGGAAGAGTGAAAAACGAAAACAAAAAAAAAAAAATGGAAATTATTGAACAACAGGAATCAATTTTTTTTTAAAAAAAGAGGGGAACCTTATTAAAGTTTGAGCTTGAGTTATACTTCTGATTAATTTGTGTTTTTATATGTACAAACATTCGTAGACGTTTATTTGAAAATTGTAGATCAAAAAGATAAGGAAAGATCAATCAATATCGGAATTCTTAAGGTTTTTTTTTTTTTTTTTGAAATATGTTGTTAAGAAGAGTTTCATCTTTACCAACCAAGAATTTCACATTGCTTTTAAACCAAAGACAAATCCACACAACTTTACTTCTTAACGCAAAGAATAAGAATAAACAAGACAGAGGTAAAAAGTCTCATAATAATGCAGACAAAGATGAAGCTGTTGAGATAGTAGACATTCAGCAATATGTAACACAGGCTAAAAATAAATTCGACAAAACTTTAAATTTGCATGCAATTAAACTAAACGAATGTAAGCAAGGTGTATCAAATATTCATATCTTTGATTCTTTAAAATTAGCCAACGGTGATAAATTTACTGATGTAGCCACAACTACTCAAAAGGGTAAAAATATGTTGTTAGTGAGTGTGTTTAATCCAAATGATGTTAAGAGAGTTATTAGTTGTATTTTAGCTTCAGGATTAAATTTGACACCAGAAAAAATGTCTAACGATCCAAATGAACAAATGTTGAAAATAACTTTACCTCCGAAGACAAAGGAGTCTAGGTTACAACAAGTTAAAGAATTGAAACAAATCTTTGAAAATTTTAAGAATTCCCATTTAAATTATTCTTTAGGTGTAATTAGAAGAGGTTATATGAGTAGACTTAAAAAGATTCAACAAAATGATGATGTTAAAAAATGTATTAAAGAATTGGAAATTTTGCATAAGGAATATGTTAATAAGTTACAAGAACAATTTAAACATGTTGAGAAAAATATCTTAAATTCATAAGAGTCTCTCCTATCTTCTTTTTTTTTAAAAAACAAAAAAATGATGAATACTAATATTCTCTTTTTTACATGTACATACTAATAAATCTAAACAATTATATAACAATGAAAAAAAAATATATATTTAAGTAAGGGATTATTGCTTTATTCACTTTTGACAATTTTTTTTTTTTCATTTACTCTCTTTAGAAAGTGTCCAGATGGACTTAAACCTTTCAACCCAAGAATTTGTATAAGATGCAGTAATGAAACTTTTCACAAATTTCCATGCCTTGGAATTGTTTAATGGGTAATCTAAAGGTTTTGGAATTTGTGTGGAAATGAATGACAATTTGTCGTAACAGACACTTTTTGCATTACATAACCCTAACAAACCTTCTTCACCACCAAATTTACCGTATCCAGAGCCATTTATACCACCAAATGGTAATTGACATACATAGAAAGTGGCGAAATCATTAATTGCCACATTACCTGTAAGTAGATTATCAGCCACATAATTGCATTCTTTTAAATCATTACCAAAGACAGAACCACCAAGACCAAATGGTGCAGAATTAGCTAATCTGATGCAATCATCTGTGGATTCGCCTTTCATCATGACTAAAATTGGACCAAAGACTTCATTTTGAGCAATTTTCATATCTGGGGTAACATCAACCAAAAGAGTAGGCTGGAAATAGTTCCCATTTGGATACTTTGGATGTTGATAGCGAGATCCACCAAGTAATAATCTAGCGCCTTTACTTGTAGCATCTTGGACAAGTTCTTCCAACTGGGCAAATCTATTATCAGATATCATTGCGCCCATATCAATACTATTCTCCTCACTGTCACCTTCATTATCTATATCAGAACCTAGTTTTAATGGATTATTTAATAATCTTTCGTGTAAGATCTTGACTAATTGATCATAATTTTTAGAAGATACAATAACTCTTTCAATACCAATACAATTTTGACCAGCCGATTGGAAAGTACCTCTTAAGATAATAGAGGCAATAGTATGTAAATCGGTATAACTATCAAGGACAATAAACGCGTCTTTACCACCTAATTCCACTACCACCGGAGTCAAAGATTTAGAAGCACATTTCAAAATTTGGTGAGCGATTGGTTGACTTCCAATAAAAGTGATATGTTTCAAACCAGGATGTGATGTGAAATAGTTGGCAGGCTCCATCATTAAAGGATCATCTTTGTTATTTACTGGTGGTAGACAGTAAAACAATTGAACCAAATCTGGGTCAGCATTACATGCTATAAGACAGTTTCTAACCAATTCAATAAAATAGTTTGATGACCAAACAACTTGTTCAGAACATTTTACAATGATCGAATTACCTGTGATAATAGAAGCAATTATTGGACCCATTAAGTTATGGAATGGATAATTCCATGAAACGATAGATGCAATAACACCTAATGGTTCATATCTGATTTCAGCACCTTTATACCATTTCATAAATAAATTAGTTGGACCAGGTCTCTTTGAAGTTGATAACACTTTATGACCATGTTTAATACACCAGTTTAATTTTTCCAAAGTGACTAAAATTTCACCCATAGATGCGTCTACTCTAGTCTTACCTGAGTCACGGCATGCCATTCTAGCAATTAAATCCTGATTTTCAATAATGAAGTCTCTTAATGAGATCAATATAGACAATTTTTGTTCCCATAAAGATTTTGAATCCTTTTTATTCTTATTGAAATTTGTCTGTGCAATTGCTGCTTTCTTTATTAAATTGTCGATATCATTATTATCCATAGATTTAAATTTACCTAAGAATTGACCTGTAGCTGGACATTTAGCTTCGATGTATCCTTCTGGTACATCAGTTGAAGCTTCCTGAGATTGGACCCAATTACTCTCAATTTCTTTTGGAATTTCTGGTATTTTAAATTTTATAGAATGACCTTTAGGAGTTGAACAATTGAACATCCATTTATAGATAAAGTAAGCCACGAAAAGAGTGACTAAATAAGCAACTGTGTTAGTCATGATTTAACCGTATCACTAACACAAAGACTAAAAATGTGAAATAAAAATGACGTTATATATATATTATTAACCTTACAGTTTTGTTTGTTTGTTTGTTTGTTTTGGACTCTGTGAAATAATTTAAACACCTTTGTAAGGATGTATTTAAATACTCGTCATTATCATATTTAATTCTAACGGTGTTAGTGTAGTAATTCTTGTAGGGATAATTATATATATATATATATGTTATAAAGATAAATACAATAAATAGGCTTTTTTTTTTATCGTTCTTCGAGAGAGATATAAGATTAAAAAGAGTAAAACAATAGAGACGTCGTTTAGTCGAGCATCTTTCCTAAAAGGGTAATAAAGCAAAGAAATATTTATTTCGAGTGTGTAAACTGGTCACGTGGATCTAAGAACTCAAAGATTATAAGCAATGTATGATATATATATGTATATATATATATAAAGTGAGGTAAGTATAGTGGTATTAGGTATATGTGAGTGTTTAATTAAGAAGCATTGACATGCATCCCACCAACAGGGTTAATAACAGCCTTAATCAAAAGATCGACGACTTGTTGTTTTTTACTTTCTGTAATTTGATCAATTTCATCCAATTGAGCTTGGATAGATGATTCAGCTTGTGCCTTTAAAGCATCAAGACCGCCTTCATTTTGTTTGGAATGGGCTTTCAATTCTTCATCCTTTCTTGCTTTATATTGTGCTATTTCATCAGATGCATCCTTTTTAGCTTCTTTTAATTTATCTTGTCTATATTTTCTTGCTTCACGAACAATTTCTTGTGCTTCTTTTTCTGCTTTAAGTAAAGTGGCAATACCATTACTTTGAGATGACTAAAAAAAAAATTAAATTTAAATAACATACAAGGATTGATAATATATGTGTGATGTTTGTTATCAAGTTAGTAATATTGATCAAATATAGTAAATTGTAAAAACTACTAATCAATGTACATATCTATATACACATAAATGGTGTATGTGAATATGTATATTCGTATGTATTAACCTAACATGAAACAGGAGGGGGGGGGAAATCATTTGTTGATTCACATACCATATCTAAAAGTTATCTATTATTGGTATTAATATAATATTATTGTTTATTGATTCTAAATCGTTTCTCTTGTAGTATAGAGGTGTTTATGTAAGGCCACACATACGTTATTATGTATACTCTCACTTTATATTTGTTTTCTATAATTATTAAAATTATCATCCTTTTTCTTAATTTGTTTTTTTTTTTTCTTTCTTTCAAGAATTTTTGTCTATGTTTTCTTTCAATCACAAGGCAAAAAAAAATGGATAAAGGCAAGAAAGATAAAGTAATAATAGTAATGAGTGGGTGTATTGATAATATTTCGTTTGGTATATATATATATAATACGTCGTATGCGTATCTATTTAATACTACTAATCTAGAACATTGACATATTGATATGCAAGATTACACAATTCAGTATTTTCATTTGTATTATAATCTGTTGATGGCACCATATCTTCATTTAATATGTCATTTGAAATTTTATAAATTTTTCATCCCAATTGTTTTCAAAATATCTAAGATTGTTTTAACACAAAATGTATAATTTGAATTATCATTAACACTATTAGTAGTAGTAGTAGTGGAGGTATGAATAGTTGTTTTTGATATTTCTTTTAATTCAATTAGTAGATCTTTAAACCCAAGCTGATGAAAACAAATTACAGCATTCAATTAATAATCCATCTTGTGTGATAAATGATTCACCTGTGTCTCCCTTTATTAATTGTCTATGAGTCTACATATTTGATAACTTATTACTAATTATGTTGTCAATTGGTTTCGGATACCAAACACTACTACTTGAATCAATCAATTTTCTTACATTATTATTAGCACCAATAGTGCTACTATTTTCACTGTCTACATCTAAACTTGTTGTTGTGACAATTGCAATTTTGTTCTTTATTAAAACATTTTTTTTTTCATTTTGTAGGAATAACAGACTGTACAACACGTTATTTCTTTCACTTTCATTCTGTGCTGCCTCTTTATTAATGGTATTATCGTTAAGGTTATTATTATAATTATTATTGGTGTCTATTCTCTTTTTCACCTGACTTCTATATGTACGAAACTCTACAGACCAAGTCGATTCAATTGATATTATATAACTAGCTATGGTATCTTTAAATTCAGTTAATGTGACGGGTGTAGCTTTATTCGTAAGTATTACTCCAAATATAAAACAATATAAACATATATAGGTATGGAACGAAAAGAAAGAGATTCTTACAAATAAATAACAGTAATAATGATAACATATTCATATTTTTTTTACATCTCTCCATTTGTTTTCATTTTTTTTTTAATGTCTTGTCAGTATAAAGAAACGCTTTATTTGATATTAAGATAATATGTAGTTATAAACATACGTTGCATTTACCATTTTGGATAGCTTGGACACTATATAGTCACTATTCAGATATAGAGGTGTATAGTATTGGAGTTTCTTTCTCCTATTTACCAGCTTGTTATACCAATTTCATTTTATATGTCTAGAGCTGATGGTATACTACCCACTTGATCATAACTCGTCATACAGTCCAAATAATTATAATCGCTGTACAAAGATAGATAGATTAAAAGAGAGAAAGAGAGATACAAGAAATTTCATTTACCTTAAACTAAATTTCTCTTAACCCTAAATACGTTTAGTTGAGGGGAAAGGGTGGAAACAAAATTAAGAAGCGATGTTCTTTTTTTTTTGTCTTGTCTTGTGTATCCAGGTTTCTGGTTGTCGCAGCAGTGGCAATTGTTGTTTGTTAGGTTGTTGTATTAAATCAACTAATATATTTATAAACTGTCTGTGATATATTGGGGGAAAAAATATTGACAATGGTACAGAGAAGAAGAAGTAGAAAATAACAAAGAAGAGAATGGTGGATAAAATTGATATCATAATCGTGACTTTATTCACAATTATTGTCGCAGTATATTATAATAGAAACCTTTTGAAAGAAACATTTTTAAATTCTGCTGATGAAGTCTTCAAATTAGAGAATGGATCAGGTACAAGAGATATCGTCGCTGTATTAAAAGAAAATAATAAAAATTTTCTTGTTGTGTATGGTTCACAGACTGGTACTGCAAAGGATTATGCCAAGAAATTTTCCAGAGAATTGATATCTAAATTTAAACTAAATGTTATGTGTGTTGATTTTGATGACTACGATTTTGATAATCTAAGTCGTTTACCTTCTAATATTATAATTTCAATCTTTTTGTCCACTTATGGTGAAGGTGATTATCCTGATAGTGCACTGTTATTTGAAACTTGGTTGAAAAGTTTGGATCAAGTGGATTCACCTTTAAAAAAAGTAAATTTTACAATGTTTGGTTTGGGTAATTCAACCTATGAACATTTCATTGGTGCCGCTAGATCAGCTTTGAAATTATTAAAGGCAAATGGTGCCAACTTAATTGGTGATTTCGGTCTGGCAGATGATGGTGCAGGAACTACAGATGAAGATTATTTATCATGGGATGAAAAGATTGTCGAAAAGATTAAAGTATTCTTGAATTTGAATGAACAAGATTTAAAATTCGAATCATCCTTTGATATCAACTATTTAGATGATTTAAATGACAAAGTCTTCCTTGGTGAACCATCTTCACAATATTTACCATCGTTTCCTGGTGGTTTGCCATTTAATAAAGAAAAAAATTTACAAACTGGTCCCTTTAACCTTAATTACCCATATGTGGCTCCAATTGTGAAAAGTATTGAATTATTTGACCCTTCAAGTGGTAGAAATTGTATTCACACAGAATTCGATGTCTCTGGTTCTAATATGAAATACTCTACTGGTGATCACTTGGCAGTATGGCCTTCTAATTCTAATGAATCTGTAACTACTTTCCTCAAAGCGTTCAATTTAGAAGGTAGTAAAATATTTGGTTTGACTTCAAAGGATCCGACTATGAAATTGCCATTTCCAACGCCAACGACTATTGAGGCCACTGTACGTTACTATCTAGAGATCACAGGCCCAGTTTCAAGACAATTTATTCGTAGTTTAATTCAATTTTCTCCAAACGATGTAATTAAATCGAAATTGCTCGAATTAGCAAACGATAAAGATCAATTTGTTAAAGAGATTATATCAAAATATTTCAATATTGCTGATGCGTTATTGTATATCTCTGAGGGTAAACCATGGACTACAATTCCATGGGAGTTCATCATAGAATCTATTCCACGTTTATTACCTCGTTACTATTCAATTTCATCATCAGCTTTAAATGAAAAACAGATTATTCATATCACCTCAATTGTAGAAAATAATAAAAATGATAATGATGAATTACCACCGGTAGTCGGAGTTACAACAAATCTTTTAAGAAATATTCAATTAGATAAAGCGATTGTCTCTAGAAAGGAGGTATTTGAGAGGAAACTCATCAATCCGTTACCTGTTCATTATGATCTTGATGGTCCACGTAATTTATTCCAAGGTTACAAACTACCTATCCATGTTAGAAAATCCACATTTAGGTTACCTACTAATCCACATACCCCAGTAATAATGATTGGTCCAGGTACAGGCGTAGCTCCATTCCGTGGGTTTATTAGAGAACGTGTCAAATTCCAAGAATTGAATCCGAGTATCAAATTAGGTAAACATCTACTATTCTATGGATCAAGAGATTTAAATGATTTCTTGTATCGTGATGAGTGGGAAGAATATAAAAACAAATTGAATGGGTCATTTGAAATGATAGTCTCTCATTCAAGGTTACCTAATCAACCAAAGGTGTATGTTCAAGATAAAGTTAAAGAAAGAGAAGATGAAATTTTGAAATTATTACAAGAGGGTGCATTTGTGTATGTTTGTGGCGATGCAAAGGGGATGGCCAAAGATACCCATTCCACATTTGTTGGTATATATAGCCGTGGTTTGAAGATTGATGAAACAGAGGCACATGAAATGATTAAAGTGTTAAAGAGTCAGGGTAAATATCAAGAAGATATTTGGTAATTAAATATGTACATAGGGTGGATGTCTAGTCTATATTCTTTGATTGATTATTATTTTATTATTATTATTCTTGCTATATTTAATGGGAAAGAAACTAACGAATCTAAACAAATGATTTGTGTTTTTCTGAATTATATATTTATTTGACATTAAATATATATATATATATATATATATACTTGTGTTACCAATACGAGGAATAGTCTTACGACATTAAAATTTGCAATCTACAGTTATTTAGTTAATGGATCAGTGATCCTTAGAGATATTTTACCTGTTTCACTGTTCTTTATAACACTAACATGAGTCAAATCTTCCACTACATAGTCAGCACCTGCATCAAATAAAATTTCCTTTGGGTTTGATGTAGTTATTCCAATAGTAACTGCACCCATAGCTTTGCCAGCAGCAATACCGACTGGAGCATCTTCAAAGACTACACTAGAGACATTAGAAGTTCCATTTGAATCCAATGCCCATAGATTAGCAAGTTTATTTTTAGCCAGTTGATACCCCATTGGATCTGGTTTCCCCTTACTGACATCGAACCCAGTGATAAAGATATCAGGTTTACCAACATCCTTTAAAATATTTTTAAACCATGAGAATGCTAGATATGGGGTACCAGAAGTGACAATAGCCCATTTCCGTTCGTGCAGTTTACTGTTAGTTGTTGTGTCTCTATCTAGGGATAATAATAAATCATGTACACCGGGGATCAATTTAACAGTAGGTATATAGTTATCAGCCATCTGTCTTTCCAATGCGACAGTGACTTGGTTCTGTGAATTATCTAGCTGAGGGAAAAATCTTGCTAGTATCTCTGCAGAACGTGCACCATGAGAATGTTTAAACAATTCTTTAGGATCAACACCATGTTTCTCACATAGATCTGTCCAAGTCAGTTCTGCTGCTTCGATGGTAGATATGATGGTACCATCCAAATCGAACAAACAAAAGTCCGTTTCAATATCGTAGTTAGGCATCTTCTAATAATGTGGAATTTTAGATCCGGTTTTATTTTTTTTTTTTGTCTTTTTTCCTTTTATTACTTATGATTCTTCTTCTATTACTATCTCGAGCAATCTTATGGTTAATATCGAGTGGTATTACATGTAACCTTTAATTGCATGTATATATAGGGTTAAGAAGGTGGTCGAGCTCGTTTTCCTTACACGTTGTCTACGGGATCTGTTTACATGAAATATGATAATGATAATAAGCTCGAGGGTAAAATTTTAATGAATGCAGGAGGCGGGGAGTCACGTGGAGTTATCACCGTTTTGAGTGTTTAAAGTTTGTTGAAGGCAAAAAAACACATTTTCTCCTCATACGAACGAAGCAAGGGCTGGGGGGGTAAAAATAGAAGTTAATGGCGTATTTTTGTTTTGTTTGTTGATAGTAAGGAGACTGGTGTTATGTATTGAATCTGTGGATTAGGGTTGATGGAGTTTCCCTCTCTATATAAACTTCCTTTGAAAAGACGGTTATTACTACAACCACACAATTAGAAGAAGAAGAAGAGTAAATATTTTCATCTACAAGGAAATAACGAATAATCAACGGAGATAAACAACGCATTTAGTTTACATACAAAATAAGGAGGGGGAAGAAAGGTCAGTTCTTGACCTCGGTCTATCATCTCTGTTGGGCATATTTTATTCTTATATAATTATTTAGGTTGGTTGTACGTACAATGTACTTAGATATTATTTACTCAATGGCTACATGATTTTGTTGTTTACCATTGAAATAACAAAACATGAAAAAAAAAAAACTTATTGCTGGGTTTCTAATGGATTAGTTATTTCCAATACAATTTGATCATCATCACTGTTTTGAGAAACAGTTACATGTGTCAAATCCTCTACCACAAAATCTGCTCCAGCTTTAAATAAAACTTCCTTTGAATAAGAAGTTGTAATACCCACTGTGTAACAACCCATAGTCTTGCCTGCTTGGATTCCCAATGGTGAATCTTCAAAGATAACAGTTTTCCCCTTATCTAAGGGAACCCCCCCATTGGTTACATAATCTATTAAACGCAGTTTGAAATCCCTGTGGATCAGGTTTCCCTTTAGTAACATCATCACTTGTGATAAACACATTTGGCTTCCCAACATCTTTCAAAATTGTAGTAAACCATTTAAATGCAATATATGGTGTTCCAGAGGTGACAATAGTCCATTTTCTACCTTTACTCAATTTTGCACCTGTATTTGTATCAGTATCTAAAGATACTAATAAATCATGAGCACCAGGAATCAACTTCACTGTATCAGTGTAATCATCAGCCATACGTCTCTCTAACATAGCAGCTGCTTTGTTGTCTGTATTATCGATCTCGGGGAACCATTTAGCTAGAACTTCTCCAGTACGTGATCCATGAGAATGCTTAAATAATTCATTTGGATCCACGTTATATTCTTTACATAGATCTCTCCATACGCTTTCTGCAGCGAGGTTGGTCCACACTATAGTCCCATCTAAGTCAAATAAGCAATTGTCAACAGTAATTGAAGGCATTGTTCTCTTCTCTCTTTGTTTTTTTTTTTTACTCGAAATATCTTCTCCTCGAGGATTTAACTTTTATTTATTGGAAATTTTGAAAAAGGTACCTTTATATATATATATATATATATGTATATATATATTTTTTAGGAAATGGAGAATATGAAGATCTAAGCATATATTGATTTTCCTTCAAAAATATTAAGAATGATTGTATGAAAAGAAAAAGTTGATGATGACACGTAATACATAAAAAAGAGGCGCATGATATTCTAAATATTAAGTTGAAACAAATCACAATAAAATAAAATAAGAATACAAATATATGCAATGATAGTATCTATATACGTGGCATGACCTATTCATTGATATCTATCATTTTCTGAACTTAACATAGAAGCATATTTATCTCTTACCTTATAATCTTCTTTAATCGCATTGATAATTTGATCTGTTATTCTTTCTGTGATACCATATGCTTTATGACAACAATCCATTAAAGTCAACGCATCCATTGGCAATCCACCAGCTTTTGAGACTTGAACAACTTCTCTATTTTTATTTAACGTAACAGTTAAAACACCATCTCTCATCAATTCCTCCTTCAAAGTAGCATCAATAATGACAATCTCAGAATTGTTTTCACCTTTAATATTCTCTTCTGTATCTTGTGGATTGAAAAATGAAAATGTAACACAGATTGGAACATGTAATATACCTAATGGTACAGGCTCTCTTTCTTCAACTGGATGTACAATAACTTTATTCCCATCTATGGTAATGTCAGGTTTCTTGAAATGCATTAGACCAGCCATGACAGCAATACATGAAGCATCGATAAATCCACCATCACCATTCAAGAAATGCACGTTGGCTCTGATAGCCCAACATTTTGAACCAGCTATAATACATAAACCTTCAATATCTAATGCACCAGATCTTCTAACTGCTTTTTCAATGATACGAGATATTAACACTTCATCCTCACCCACATTATTACCATTTTCGAATTGTGCCCCAGCCATTGGTGTTGATTCAGTAGATATAAGGAAAAGTCCTTCAAATGGTCTATCTTCATAAGGCTGCGTGATCTCACAACTGATACGACAATGGACTTTTGTATCACCTAAAGTGACCATTACATCACCGTACTCTTTACCAAACGTGATTGTCACATCTCTAAAATCTGTAAATTTACGTCCATCTAGTCGTTGGTTTATTTTGAATGCCTCTAGGATAAATTTTGCTTCTGAATTGGATACTATGATATCTTTTGCCATAATTTTTTTTTTGTTTTGTCTCTTATAAATTTTAGAACTTAGCTGGGTATGTAGAGTCGATGATCCTGGAGATACTGGATTAAGTGTATTTTTTTTTTCAGTATAATATAAAAAAAACTCACTCTTTCACTGTCTGTGCTTGTATATTTATTCTAGAAGGTCATCACCTCTCTGTCTCTTATAAAGATTCAATGAATTTCTTGTACAAAAATAATTCGCAAAAAAAATGGCATAAATTTTTTTTTCATACAAAATAAAGAATTGTACAAATGTAACAAACCTATAGAATATAGAGAGAGGAGTTTGAGATGTGTCATATTGTACAAAGAATGAAGAAACAAGAGGGCCAGTAAGTAGGTTATTTCAATGGCAGAGTCCTTTATCTATTAAATGAAAAATGGTTACTATCATTAGAATTGTTTCTGACCTCCTTATGTAACAAGTGTCCCACGACTTTTTTTTTTAGTGGGGGGATATTATTTAAATTTTTGGATAATTCCTGAATATCTATATTTAAAATAAATTGGTCAATTATGAATCAACTAGATTCATTATTTCAAACCTTGGACTGATGACGTTATGCTTTTAATTTGTGTATTATGAAGTTAAAAAACAAAAACTTCCGAGAATGTTAAATCATTCAACTAACAGAATAAAAGCAATTTTGCATAAAAAAAAAGTTTTCTATTTATATTGCTGGTGTTATTATTGTCCCAGTTTCCATGAATCAAGAAAATTACTTTGCGCTTGAATGAGATCCCATGACCATTATATATATATATATATATATATATATTCTCGCATCAGATGAATAGTTGAGTTGGTAAATTTGTGTCCATTTTCTATAGTATAACTCACAAGAAGAATAACAGAGTAATATTTTACTGACAAGATGGACACGAAACAGGAAAGAAAATGATGAGAATAATTATCTTAGACGATTTCACATTTTTATCTTTAAACAGTCCTTTATTCAATACCCATATTTTAGAAAAGAGACAAGATGAATAATATTAATCTTGAATAAAGAAATATTATATAAAACCTTCGAATGACAATCTCAAAGAAATATACCAAACGATTACATCAAGATGTTATTATACCTCTTTATTTCAGTGAAGGGAAATAATGTCTTTTCGTAATAAAAAAAACACTTGTTTTAGAATGACAACGATGCAGCCTTGGCGAATCGAACGCTGGTCAAAAGCCTCCGGGGAAATAACTGCCAAACTCCGAAAAAATTCTGAAAACCAAAAAAAAATTTACAAAAGACAAAAAAAAAAGACAAAGAGAGATTTGCCTTCGACTTTAAACGAGATGGTATTATTACAAAGTGTTGTTACGTGACAGATCAGTTTAAGATCTAATTTATCGAGACTTTCTTACCCCTGCTTAGTAAGTACATATATATATATATATATATATAGATTTGTTTACTTCTGTTTTAGATTCACTAAGTTATTATCATATAAACAATCTAATAAATTTGTCTTTATTATTTTTAGTAATAAGATCAAGGAAGCTATCACTCTCTGATTAATTAATTGATTAAAGAAAAAATCAAAAGGGGAGATAAAGTTAAGTTTTATTTATTATTCAACTCTTTTAATTAAAAATCATGATTATTCTATGGACTATATTACTTCTGATACTTCTAACTTTGCTATGGTTTAAGGATCCAATACTTGATTCTCAAAGAGATTTGAGTAAAGTTGCCTTATCTCAACAAGCTAATGTCACAGTGGTTAGAAAATCTAATGAGACTGCTTTATATAGAAATTTCATGATTCCTTTACAATTCCCCTTGAATACTGGGCTAGCTTTATCTCTTGGTTACAAAATTAGAAATGGTAATTTTGGCGACATTTGGAATGCAATTATGGATATTAATAAATCGTTTATATCCTTCGATAATAAACAATATTCATTACCTGATATTAATGGGATGTGTTTTCAATTTATTAAACATTTAGATCAATTTTGTAATAATATTGGTAAGAATAGTGACGATACCAAGGGAAACTCACACAAATCAACTATTGTTATCGGTATTACTATTCCAATCACATCTTTACCTGGATTTATTATCTCCATTTCATGTATGATTAAGACTATTTTATGTAAAAAGGATGATATTATGATCATTCCTCAATTAGTGACAAGGATACCAAGATTAAAACAATCGAATAATATCGATATTCTGGTTATTAACTCACAGAAGGATCTAAAAATGTTAAACGATTCAAAATCTTGGTACTCAAAGATCATTATATGTGATGATACAATACTAGAGAAAAATGATGATCATTCTAATGTTGTTGTTCTTTGGAAAGAGTTGGTCCGCAATTATTCTCCAATGAAATCATTTGAATATACACCTCCATTAGATAATTCAGATGAGTTGAAACCTTTTATCAATATTTCTTCCAAATATTCAACTGGAATTACTTGTTTTAATCAATTGAATCTAGTTAGTAGTCTTTCCACTTTTATCAAGTCATTCCCTGTAAATCATGAATTGAATTCAGAGGATATTTTGACTATAATTAGTGATCCAAATGATTTGGAGTTCCAACTGCAAACGTGGACTAAAATTTTCGCTGTATTGATTCATGGTGGTTCGATAATAATGCACAATTTAGATCCTTCTTCCTCTTCTTCTTCCTCCTTCGATATTAACAATATTGATCAAAAAACAACTTTATTGTTTATCGACTCCAATAAATTTAAGAATATTTATCAAAACAATATATTCTTTTCGAATAGATTAAATTGTTTCCAATCGGTTAAATTTAACGTAGCAAAATTCATGATAAAATCAGGGATTCTACCAAACTGGTTTAAATCAAACATTAAATCTTTAAGATGTGTCTATTTACATTACTCAATGAAAAGACAAGAACAGATATCGAAATTTGCTTCTGATTCTGTGCCTCAAAAGTACAAAACAGGTCAATTCAACGACCCTTTAACAATCGATGATATAAATAAGTGTCGTATTCTATTAGATTCGCGTATTATTGTGGAGTTATACTGTGATACTTTAGTAATGGGACCAATCTCTCAGACGAATTTTTATGATTATAGATCGTTACCAAAATCTACTCAAAGACAAGTCACATGTTTCGGTGCTATATCTATGAGTCTTGAAGGGAAGTTAATTGAAACTGAAACAAATCCACAATTTGATATTACTAAAAGACAAGGGATGTTATGTATACGTGGGTTTACAATTGGAAAACCTTTGGAAATGGAAAGAATTGAATCTGCTACTAAATTGAGTGAAAATATGGCACGTGGTGAAGGTTGGATGCCATTGGTTGGAGTCTATGGGTTATGGGGACGTGATGGGTGTCTTTATTTATTTAAATAATAAAACTCGATTTATTTATTTATTTATTTATTATCACTTGCATATGATCTATCAAATTCTATAAAAGTGTTTTATATATAGGTGTATATATCTATACACATATATTCATACTTAAAAATAAAAATTTATAAAATTGATATGGTGGTATATTCGTTTATTCAAACATGCACACACATTTATATTGTGAAGACTCTTCTTTTTTATTTTTCTTGTTAATCATAGTTTAGAGTACCCTTAACACAACTCCAAAACTTTTCAATGTACTCAGTTTGTTCTTCAACACTCGAACAACCTCTAACTGCTAAATATGATCTATTATCAACACCAATTTGCCATTCTCCAGGGTTGCCTCCTACAACTCTTCCACCGGTCTCTTTTAAAATACACCAGCCAGCACACACATCCCAGGAATAACAACCACCATCCCAATATCCATCTAGATAACCTATTGCTATGTAAACAAGTGACATTGCAGAAGATCCCAAATTTCTAAAACCATGGATAAAGCCTCCATCAACAGCCAATAAATTTTTATAAGTTTCCATCTTAGTCTCAAAATTTGGACCCTCTCTATATGAACCTGGTTGTAATGCAATAACTGATTTATTTAAAGTTAACGCACCCATACTATCAATTTTATTTGAATAATCAAATGATTCCCCATTGATCCTAACTCCATTGCCCTTAGAGGCAGATACAAGTAAATCTAGATGAGGGTTATAGACAACACCCACAACAGGTTCTTTGTTAATAGTTAATCCCATAGAAGTACAACTGAAGGGAAAATCATGAACAAAGTTTGTAGTCCCATCAATGGGATCTACAATAAATGTTGGATCATTAGTTATCTTGGTAACACCTTTCACATAACTTTCCTCACCAATAAATTTGAAATTTGGGTATTCACTTTTTAAGGTATCCCATATCAGTTTTTCTACATGTTTATCGATCTTTGTTACGATGTCTACTCTTCTTGAACCAGTTTTCATATCATAGTTTTTTTGAGTACCGGATTTATTTTTGATGATGGGGCCTATCTTATTAATAGCTAATTCGCAAAGAAAATTCTCCACAGATAATAAATCAATTGTCATAATGAATGGTTGTTCTCTCTTTCGAGTTGTATATATCGATTATTCCTATTCAAAGGAAAGTTGGTTTTCCTTCACTTCCTTACTGAAGTCTTTATTGTTAGAGTAAAGTAAATCAAATAATTAATTTTTTTCAAAAAATGGCATTCATTGGTCTTAAAATTTAAGTCAAAAGAAAAAATAAAAATTTTTTTTTTATATTACTGACATGCTTTGGATCTTGTGATGTACCATTCCTTTTTATAATATAAAAACTTCTGCAAAACCAAGCAAAAGGAAATGGCTAGAAATAAAAGGAGAGTCATTACTAGTAAAATCATTGAATCGTCGATCACTCCTACCATGTTGTCTTGTAACTATGAATTATTGTCAAAGTATCATAGAAGAAGTTTCAGAAAAGGAACAATTTGATGAAATAATGAGAAAGAAAAGTTCAACTGTTATTGGAAAAGATCAGTATATAAATAAAGTAACAGAATATAGATTTATATATCTATCTATATATGTATATTTGAGTATCTTTTATCAAAGGGAGATAGGTAATTTAAAAAGTAAATTAAAGTAGTTAAAAAAAATTTCAGTTGCAATAAAGTGATCATCTCATTTTAGTTTTATTGCGTCTAGCATTTAATCTACTACAACATCCTGTATACCAGGTCCCTTAGAAAAAGCCATTCCACCAAAAGAGACGTTACCATTATATTTCTTTATCACTTGGTTTTCAATATCACTGGCTAACTTATTGTATCCAACACTAAATCTTGGTAAGCAGTCATTGGCTACTGTACAAATCCAGAGACCATCATTTAAGTTTCTATCAGATACATTCAGATGTTTCTTTAATGCATTTTTGACTTGATCAATTACTGTCTCTTTGTTCGGTATTACTGAATTTCCTTGAGTATCATCTAGTAAATGACCACCTACCATAGCTGTAAGTTTTGTGAACTTGTTGTTTTCATTTAAATAGTTGCCATTATAAGAAGTTGTAAATAACGGTTTTCTACTCTTTTCAAATACAGAATCGAATATCACACCTAATAAATTCTCAGGATTTGGGTTCGATTTAGGAACAAGATAACCAAAGCTGTCATATTTTCTAGTAATAATATCTTTGGACGGATGATAATAATTAATCAACAACACAGTATTGTATTTAATTCTTTATAGTTGTTTAGTCAAATCTCCATTTCCTTTTTCACCGAAAATTTTTTGGATATAATTTGGTACTAATGAGAATCTTACATGATCAAAATCATCTGAGCTAATATTTGAATTGTTATTGGAAAGTATAAGTTGTAACTTGCTATCCTTAGAAGTTAATTTAGTTGCCCTTCCATTTAAAATTGAAACATTTGGCATACTTTTAATTGCACTGGCAATAGCGTTAGGTACCGCACTTAATCCACCTTCAAAACTTAACATTGGATATTCCTTCAATTTTTGAGAAATCTGGAATATTTCATAAGAGTTACCATGGAAGTTATTTTGATATGCCTAAAGAATAGGACTCAACCTTTCAGAATTAAATTTTTTGGATCCTATATGATTCAATGACTTCATCAAAGCAGCTTTTAAACAAGAACCATATTTTTGTTCATCATAAAATAACTTGGCTGCTACTCTTTTTGCATTTAAAGTTGAGATATCATCTACATATATACCGTGGTGTATAGCACTTATGATGTTTTCACGCAAAGAGTTATCCCAAAATCTTTTCATTATTAATTGATCAACGGGTTCATCTCTGTCGTCCTTCTGTTTAAGTCTTGTCCATTCAAATAAAACCGATTTAGTAAATCCTTTACTCAGTGGACTTTCATAAAACTTACAGAATGTGGCCCAGAGAATCTGGTACTTGCACCAACTTATTGTCCGGTCCCACTAAAAAATTTTTTGTTGGTCGAAGATTGCTTTTCAATACAGTTTATTTTATCAGATTGACCAAATTTTTTTATGGCATCTATTATTAAAACTGTCCCATTAGATACGCCTCTAAGGGTTCTTGGACCACGTTCCAACATGACATTTTCACCTTGTTTATCATGTGTATTCCAAGAGTAAATCCAACCACCAGGTTTTCCTTCATTTTGATCAATTAAAGTAATATTAACGTCAGGTCTCAATTTACCTAGGTAATAAGTAAAAAAAAAAGACCAAACATACTACCACCTACAACACCAACATTTGAATTGGCAGGCAATTTAGTTAACTGTTTGAATTGCATGCTTAAACAAAAAAATATTTTGTGAAGGAACTAGCTATTGCGGTTCTTATATTTATTATTATTATATTTTGAGATTATATGGAATGCCAGTGATATTTGACTCTTCAAAGGGCAATTCTTTGAAAAGTATGTCTATAATGTTTACTTACTTGTCTTCTTGATTTATCTTCTACTTTAAAAACCCTCCGGAATCTTTGCTCTTTCTTCTTGGAGATATAATCGTTTCTTTCTTTGCATTATTCATTAAACGAAAGGAACGAACAATTTTCAAGAAAGAAAAATAATGAATTAATTAAATAAAGACACTTCTAATAATAATACAAAGAAGACGAGGAAATGTAGTGAAGAAAGAAACTTTGCTATATGTATATATATATAGATATGGTATCTTATTTGTTTTAGAATAAATGTTGAATATTGTAATAAACAAAAAGTGTATAAAAGAGGTCTACTATTCATTCTATAAATGATATTTTGCTTAAAGAAGAATTACAATATATATGGAGATAATATTTTTAATCGACTATTACCTCCTCAACTATACTTATGTATCAAAGCTAGATATATAGTAGTAAGAGAAAAAAGAATTGGAATGTTGTGTTATCTTTTAATACCCAACGCCTTTTCCCTTGACTGTCTAATTTTACTTAGTCTCCAAGAATTTTGATCTTTAGAGAATCTATTTTGTAGTGGTATAATCTTCGCCTTTTTTCTAGATTTACTATTGGCATCTGCTACTTTGTAAAAATGTGGAGCACATTCAATGAGCCATTCTGGGTTAATACAAGTTACTTGAGACATGTATTCACGACTTGTCAAAATTAAATTATGGTACATAACATAGTCATAATCTCTCCCAAATAAGGCGCTTGAGGGATGAATACCTACTACTGTATTTCCCAAGATAGTCTTATATCCTACAGTAGAATCTCTCTTCGCGGCATTCATAAAGAATCCTGTTAGTAATGTCTTTCTTATTAAATCAGGATCACCATAACATTTTGTAATGGGTATATTATTTTTTCTAAAAATATCTGTTATTTGGATTTTGATATCTCTTGCCCTTTTTAAATGCCTTGCATGAAGAAAATTTACTTCACAAAATTGATCAGAACGACCAGCTAGATCCCATTGGGTATACACATTTAATAAAGTTAGATGATCACCGTATGGGTGATGCAATCTCGCCTTTCTGCTATCTGCTATTTGTTGTTTATCCTTTGGTCTGAAAAATACATTCTGAATTGATAACATTGAAATAATAGTAATTATCTCATCTGAGCAACCATTGGTTACAGAGGCCAGTAGTGATCGTGATAAGGTAGGGTCCATTGGAAATTGAGACATTCGCTTTCCTAACTTAGTTATATATCCATTTGTATCTAATGCTCCAAGATTAAATAATTCATTAAGGGCATATACCATTAAGTTCCTTGGAGGTGCATCCATAAAATCGAAATTTAGTAAATCATTAATTCCCATAGCTTTCAACATTAAGATTGTGTTAGATAAGTTTTGTCTTTGGATTTCTGGAACACTGTTTGGTAACATTTCATTATAAAAAGCTGATTCAGTATAAAGTCTATAGCATTTACCAGGTCCTGTTCTACCAGCTCTACCCTTTCTTTGATTAGCTTGTGCTTGGGAAATTGGACATACAATTAATTGTTCCATACCCGTTTTAGGATTATATGTGTTGATTTTGGCAAACCCAGGATCTACAACATAATAAATACCATCAATGGTGATCGATGTTTCTGCGATATTGGTAGCAAAAACTACTTTACGACTACCTGGTGGAGTCGGCTCAAATATTTTAGATTGTATTTCACTTGGTAACGCTGAATACACAGGTAATATTAGTAATTCGTCCATTGCATCACCTAACTTTTTGACCCTTTCATAGAGTATTTCACAACAAGAATCAATTTCCTCTTGACCTGTTAAAAAGACAAGAATGTCACCTGGTCCCTCGTTTATATGAATATTTAATACGCATTCCAATGCTGCTTCAATGTAATCCATTTGCGGGCTCTGTGAATAAAGAACTTCAACTGGAAATGTTTTACCTGGAATTGTAATAATTGGACAGTTGTTGAAATAATTGGAAAATTTAGAGGAATTTAATGTTGCTGAGGTGATAACAACTTTTAATTCAGGTCTCTTCATTGCAGCTTGTTTGAGTAGCGCAAATAAAATATCAGTAGCAACAGTTCTTTCGTGTGCTTCATCTAACATTATTACAGAATATTTCGACATTAATGGATCCAATAGTGCCTCTCTTTGTAGCATACCATCTGTCATATATTTTATCTTGGTTCTATGTGAAGTTCTCTCTTCAAAACGGATAGAATACCCAACTTCTTCCCCAACTTTACAATTCATTTCTTCAGCAACTCTTTTAGCAACTGATATAGCGGCAACTCTACGAGGTTGTGTGCACCCAATCATTCCAGTGTTACTAAATCCTTCCTCATTCAGGTATTGTGTTATCTGTGTTGTTTTACCGGAACCTGTCTCACCCACAATTACCAAGAATTGATTATCTCTAATAGCTTTAATTAAATCATCTCTCATCTTAAACACTGGAAGGCTCTTTCTTTGTTCACTTATTGGAAGTGATGTATGTTTACCAAAACGTATTTTTTCCTTTTGTCTCCTTTTTTCCCATGAGGTTATAACTAACTCTTTCTTAAGTTCTTCTATTTCCTTCTTAATCTGTTGGGGGTTCTTTGTAGGATCGTTCAAATTTCTCTTTTCTCGTATTAGTTGTTCAATGCTTCTTTTCTTTTGAATTTTTTCTTCTCTGTGTTCCTTCATTGTTTTAGAACCGTATGTTGCTGCCCTATTCATTGAACTCTTTGGCACCTTGACAATCTTGGACATGTCCAATTTCTTCATACCTAATGATTTTTCATGCTTTAAAAATGAAGGTTTATCGTTTAAATTGAGTTCCACGTCCACATACTTATCATCTATATCCTCATCTACAGTATTGGAAATCGTATTACCTTCTTTTGCGTGTACATTAAGCTCAGGATAATCTTCGATTGATGCAGCACCACTAGCAATTAATTGACGAATCTCCCATCTCTCCGGAGATGTGAGTTTCCTCTTAGTAATTTTAAAATTCTTGTCGGAATTAGAACTGATTCCCCTTACACGTTTTCTCCCTCGATTTTCTTCTTCGATATCATCATTTTGAGAAAGAACTTTACCAGTAACCTGGTCTATATTTTTCATTGATAGAGATATTTTGCCATTTGGATGTATTTTTATAACTTGTACATAGACTTGTTGATTCTTGTGAAGCTGGTCAATAGAATTATTGGTTCTCTCTTTGTTAGAAATTTCGGAAATATGAACTAAACCCTCACAATTCTGTTTCTTAACATTTAAGATACGAATAAAACAACCAAATTTTGTGATTTTTTTGATAATCCCTACATACACATGATATAAGGTAGGCTCATAATCTAAACATATTTCACCTGTCTTCGGATTGCTATCTCGAAATAAATCGCTCACATCTGATAGGTCTTCCCATTGAACTGGTTTATTTGGTAAATTCAAACTATTATCTTTCTCTTCTTCTAACTTAATTTTAGTAGTGGATGTATGTGGGGTAGGTTTAATATCATCAGAAATTTCGGATGAGTTTTTCCCCTTTGAATATAATAAATAAATGTTTGATAATGTAGAATCATTCAATCCACTTTCCATAGTAGTCATTTCATGCTTAAATTGTGTTTCATCATTAGTTTTGTTCAAAATATTTATAATGAAATCTGTTGCATTGGTTACGTCTTCATTTTCTTGTAGTTTCAATTTTTGTTTTACAATATTTTTGATATTTTCCTGCCAAGATATACTATCGGTTTTATATATTTCATTTTTCACCAATAGGGAAACCAAAATAAATAATTTATTGATTTTTTCCTGTGTTATTGATATTTGAGAATTGATTATTTCTTCTTTAAACTGTTGAAAGGAAGAACATCGTTTGCGGATATCTTTAACATTATTTAAAATCGTATCTTCATTAGTTCCTAAAAGTTCCTGAATATTTTTTATAATATCATTCATGTAATAATAATAATACGTTGTTTGCTTTAGAAAAGGTTTTGTTTGATTTGTTATCAGGATAATAGTATCTTCTTGTTAGTGTAGTCAAGAGCTGTTGATTCTTTTCATTGTGTTCAAAAAATACTAAGAGAAGTTTACAGTTCATATTTTTTTTTTCATTTTAAAAAAATATATAATCAAAGAGATATTAACTTTTAAAAAGACAAAAGTTAATTGTACCTGGATCTGAACACCGACAAAAATGGTCGTAAGTGTAGGTGCAGGGATGAGAGAAAGTATAGGTGTGTATATGTGATAATTAAAGCGGTATAATGCCTCTTGGAATAAATATTGTCAATATATGTTGAGAATATTAGATTCACATTATTTATGTGAAATAGAATAATATACAAATGGAAGCTTTGCAATTATCAGAAGTTTTTGTATTGTGTACATATGCATATATGTGTGTTCAGAAATTATCTTACCTATTTCGTTTCCATTCGATATCGTCAATCGTCATAGGTCATCCATATTTACATATACTTCTAGAACTGATTACTATACCTAGTATTACATTTAGCTACTTTACAAATGAGGTATAAAGATCGAGTTACACCTGGGGATCTCCAAGTTCTGTGGTCTTCTAATTTTGTATCTCATCTTTTTGCTGATAATTGATTACACTTAATATACATAAATTCTATGTTCGTATGTTTAAGAATATATCCAATAACCGATAATAAAATTAAAGTGTTATGCAAAAATTCCAAGCTGGATTTTTTTTTTAATAGAGCTACTTTTTAATATACAATAACGACAAGTCTTTCAAAAGAATTATCTAGAAGATAGACTAAAAATATGATCGAGAATAATATTAACATATGTTACGTTTTCTTGATATCTTTTATTTTTTTGTTCTGTTTCTTTATTATTCCTTCTTTAACAACCACATTATTTATTATGACTGTTTAATATTTAATATTGTGTCTTCAATATATTTCATAGCATTTCATAATAAATACAGATTATTTTTTTTTTGTTTTATTACAAAAGCTGGTGGTTACAACAAATGAGAGAAGAGAGCTGATGATTTTATTAATCTTTTTTCATAGTTATTTTCACTGTTCTCGATTCTATACTCAGTCCATGTTAAATAAAAAGAATAACAAAGGGCCAAGGTGTCAAAAAAATTAATTGTTTTCACTAATAGAAACTTTTTGTATAAAGCAAGAAAAAATGACCCTTGGTAGTATATCATGGATACATCTCTTATAGGATTCTACTATGTAAAAAAAGTATATTTTTATTCTAGAGTTTCTTGATTATATATTGTAATACGTAAATCATGACCAATGATAGTGTGTGATTTATCAAAAAAATAAATACTATTTATTTAACAATACATACTTGACAATAAAGGTAAACATCTCTTCTCTCAAAATGTATATACCTAGTTTTAAATTTAATTGTCAAGTAGACTATAGCATAATATTTTTAGATGATAAATTAGAATAGTACTGTCCCTTTCGGATTCATTAAGTTTTCTAAAAAGTAACGATTTCCAGAAATGTAACAGATGGAAATCTGCTACAAGACAATTATTCTTCATAGATAGAGAAATAACATAAGGAGTTCTTAATAGGTGGGGGGAGGTTTATGGGGCCTCATGATGAATGTATACAGTGATAATAGGCAAATGGTTACAATACACAAAAGCAATGAGGAACAGTCTTCGAGGCGTAAAAGACTCAGGGAAAAGAGGCAGACGTTGTTGGTCATTGGGGACGAGATATCGTGGGTGTAAAAGATAAAAAATCTAATTCGACCCCAGTGAGGATTGAACTCACGATCTTGCGATTAACAGTCGCACGCCTTAACCAGCTTGGCCATGGAGTCTTGAAATGCGCTTTGTGTTGTACAGTGAATGCCTTTAACCCGTTTGGTAAAGGAATTGTTCGGTTCACGTTGTCCTCGGTTCGATCCCGTCTAGGATCAGAATTTTGAAAGAACTTAACCCGTTCGGTTAAGATATATAAGTTAAGTAATAAGAAGCCCGTTCGGCTAAATATATAACTAAATAGAAGCAAGCCGTATTGCTTTAAAACAGATATTATATAACGTCCTTATATAATAACAATATTACAATTACTATCCGTTCGATAGTCTGTCATACAAGTTTCAAATTAAATCCTTATTCCAACTTACAACATTTTGCATGTTGTTAGTGCTTATTGTAGTAGATTGTCGTTTAACACGTGATACATGATAATAAATATAATGTGTCGTGTTATGTATGAAATCACGATCATACTAATTAGTTACTTTTGAATGTAAGAGTTAGACAGGCAAACCAAACTTGATGATATATATTACTATACATAATAATACCCCTATTAATTGGGGTTGTTCCGGTTTTCTTTTATATATATTTATATTTAACAATATGTAACGGATAAGACAGTAAACAAAAAAATCACAAAAATACCCAAATATGTTGTCTTTGTCCCTGTTTGAAAGAAGAGCAATGTTTTTAATGTATCTTCGATATTAAAAGCTCTAAAGGGAATGAGGGGAACATTTTTCTTAATATATGACCTACCAACTAAAGCTTTCTAGAAAATCCTATGCGTATATAAGCTAGTACTGAGGTTCATTAGACGTGTTTTTTTTAATCACCTTCAATATTTGAAAAGATATCTCCCATTAAGCTATCGTTAAAGTGCTTTCACAATAGGATATTATTACTTGCTATTTTTTTTTTTTCATAATACCATATTTATTGGCCTTTATTCACATCTTTTGTGTACTATATATTTTAAATTGTGAATTCCTCCAACTGTTTATTATTATTTTATTGTACATCAAAATATTTGCCAAAATTGCAGAAATAGAAATTTCAGAAGTTAAAAAGAAAGAACAAAGAGGGATTAAAGGATACTAAACAATAAGAAGTTGGATATATATTGTTTTGAAAATCTCATAACGTAACTGAAGTTATTTGGTTAAGTTTTTTTTTGTCGTTAGCAGAGAAAATTCCACTTCACTTTTGCATAAATAAACTTAAGATTTTAATCATATCATTTTTTTTTTAATTTACACTTTTGTGTAAATTATTATTTCTGTATTTTGTATAAAGAAGAAAAGTAAAGAACTTTACTTTTATTATTATATGATAATAATTACAAAAGAATTTTTGGATATGATGGAGAATGCATTCAATATACACAATATATATATGTGTGTGTGCTAATTCTCACCAAAAATACATAGGTTATTTGATTAATATTTTTCTGAACAAACGTATTTGTTTGAGAATATTTAGTAAAGTTGGTTGTCCTCTGGATGAAGAATATTATTATACATGTTATTAGTGTCTTGGATCATGATGTATGATATTGTTATTTATTACTATTATTATCAATATTTAGAATAATTTTCCTTCGATCTCTTCCCCGGGAATAAACAATTATATAAATATAAATAATGTATAGAAATAATGTATATATATTCTTCATCCAGATTGGAAATTAAATGAGCAAGGTTACCCATTTATATGTTTTTACTTCTGGAAAAATATTTTCATAATATCCTTTGTTTCATCTTTGGTATTTACGAAGTATGTGAGAAATTATCACCCGTGAGGATTGTGCGTTACACACATTTCTCTTTCTAGAAGAATGATATACTTCGTATATAGGTATAAGATCATTCTAGCAGGTTGTTACTGAGTTATAACAAGGATAAACCGTTGCGAGAGTTAACAAAAAAAATACTAACCATTGTAACTTCACAAGCAATAGAAACCTGTAACAAGTGGAACCAGTCAGTACAGTTGTTCATTCGGTTATTTGTAGAACTTTAAGGTTTAGATCTTATTAGGAGATATTTAGAACCGGAAAGAGTACAAAAGACAAATTCTCAGTTTTGGTTGTAAGACTTAATTTTGAAAAATATGAATGGCAATAACGATAATATTTTGATAGGTAATAATTCCTTTTTTTTGAGTATGTTTTGTAACTTTTTCTACATTAAATGAGGTAATTGTGAAATATTGAAAGTGTGGTTTTTAATGGTTATTGTGGAAGAAACTTTATTTCTGTTTACATATCTTTCAGTCAGGTGTAAGAGGTTAATTGTATCTTAATGAAATTTTAATGATTGGACAAAACACAGTAATACTATAAGGACGTTTAAACCAAATGCGTATCAAAATATTTTTGTAATATTTTTTTTAAAAAAAAAAAAAACAAGAAGCACTTAACATTATAAGTGTTGCATGTTTGTTCAAAGTTCATTTTATAGTTGATTAATATTGCAAAAAACGGTTTTGTGGGTTTTTTTTTTACTTTTTGTTTTCCAAAAATTAGTAAAAATCTGAACAAAAAGTAAATTACGTTTAAAAGCATAAAGACACTTTATAAAATAAACAAATTCCCTTCTCTTTTTACTTTAATTTTAATGAAGTTTTTAATGTGCAAAATATAAAATAAAAACTTCCAATATAGTGTTTATAAAAGGACAAATGATATTCTTACATTAAAAGGTAAAAAGTTGCTGAAACAAGTGTACACCTGCAGATATTTATTTGTAGGTAAGAACAGAAAACGCAAGTTACATATTCTACTTTTATAATACCAAAAATATATTATCAAATAAAAAAGGATTTATAGGTTCTTGCTTGGTATAAAAAGAATAACTCTATTAATTCTTACTCAATCTAAAAACTACGTTTTCATAAATAAAAAATTTCACTATAGAACATTGTCTAAGTTTTCATATCTATTAACTCAAAATAGCAATACTGAACTGAATCAACTTTTGATTGGACACTTACAGTAAGCATTGATAATTTCAAAAAAAAAAAAAAAAAAAAAAAAAAAAAGAAAACGCTCTATTACTCTTTGTTCTTCATAACTCTACAGTATACACAATCTTGAAAAAATTTTTTTTGAACTTCTTAAAGAAGTAGTAACTTAAACTAATAAAAGGTGTTATATAAAACAATTAAAAAAAAAAAGTAGCAAAAGACGCCGTAAAATAACTATGATGAAATATAAAAATATTCAGATTGATCTTGACAGTATAAAAAATATAGTACCACAACTTTCTTTGGTAAATTGGATGAGTCAATCTGTTTGAAATTTTATTTTCTTTTCTTGCTTCATAGAAATACTTTCACTCTTTCTTGCAAACACTCATAACTAAAACATTTCATTCTAAATGAAAACTACTTTTTTCTTTAGCACTCTTTCTTTCGATATTGTGTGACTTTTCAAAAACAATTATGACTATTTCTTTTTTTTAAATACCACTGTTGTCTTCTTTAAAAATATTTCACTTTCAATGAAACCAATAAACCTCTACAATAATAAACTTATTTTAAAAGTGTTAACAATTGTTTTAGAATAATATTGTCTTGTGATATTATATCCGCTAATAAGAGTGATACACTCATTTTCAAGTTACACACATATATACCTATATATTAATATATCTTTCAAAGAGCAATATTAGTATTATACTCATGTACCAAATCTTGATGCAAACCACAAAAAAAAAAATAAATATTCCAAATATATTACCTAAAATGAAGTGGTATCCAAAATAAGAAAAATGTTTATAACACATATATCTATATGTAATTTTTATGGCAATACATTAATCCAAATTATAAATGTTTCACTAATAGTTTGATTCTCAGTCTTGAAGTGTATTTTATTCATGCCTTCTACCAAATTTAGACTATAGCTTTCTGATTTATTTTCTCTATTATCTTCCAAGTTTTGATTGAAAGCTTGAGCATTCTCATTAGATTGACCTTGAGACTGGCGTGACTCTTGTTGTTGTTGTTGTTGTTGTTGTGGTGGTGTTGTAGGTTTAATAGACGGAACTTCGGTATTGTTTACTAATAAAGAATTTTTCAAATTTGGAATATTCAAAGAAACGTTCACAACCAAAGATGCCTGATTCGGTTGAACAGAAAATGTATACATATTTTCATGTTTATTTAATTCTTTCAAATCAAACGTGTATTCTAACCAATTTTGTGTACATGGTGGTCTTGAATTTGTGGTAGGATAAACGGCTTGTTGATAAGAATCAATTGAAGAAGAAACAGAAATTTGGTTAATTAACTCGAATGGTTCTCTCAATATCTCATGATCCTTAGAGACAAAAATTTTTTGTAAAGATTTCAAGACATTAAATTTCAATACCTCAGGAGGTTTTCCATCATTTATATCAAGTTTCTGTCTTTTATTGGGTTCCATTTTATCATTACCTCTATTATAGGTTCTAAAATTAGGACCTAACAAATAATCCCCATCTGCTGATAATAAAGTGTTCTTATAACCATTACCAAGTCCTTCAAAATTATTAAGATCATAATCGTCTGCCTCATTAGTAAAAGGAAATCCCATAAAACGTGTAAAACCACCTAAATTATCTGCATCTTTACTTGTCAAACCACCATTTATTGAATTTATATTACCACTACTACTATTATTGTTGTTGTTCCCTAGCCCAATGAATGATAATTTGTTACATTCAAGAGTAATTTCGCCACGTTCTTTGGAATCTTGTAATTCAGGGAAAAAATCGTGATTTAGAAGATAATCAAAATATTTTAATAACAATTTTGAACTCTCATAGATAGGCGATTCCTCATCATTAAAAACCTGTGCATTATCAAATATCAATAGAACATCAATGACACAGTCATATATAGTGACGTATTTATCAGATTCCAAATTTTTAAGAACTTCATTTAAAGCCATTGGTCTATGAATAACCTCATAATATTCTGGTAATTCTTCTCTATCAACGAATTCTAAGAATGGTTCACTTGGTTTAAAATTTCTACCTGACCTATCCCCATGATTCATTTCTTTAATAATTTCTCTCTCTGTGGAATCAATCAGTTTATTTATTTGTTTCAATAATCTTTGTTTAACGTCATTATTTATTAAATAATTTCTTTTAAAATTTTTACCCTTAATGACCTCATATTTAACATAATTTACCACTTGATAACTGTTTTTAACTATTAAACTATCCTCTTCATTGAAAGAATTACAGTTTTTGGCCAATAATTCAAGATCCAATAGGAAATCCCTACAACCTCCATTATACTCATAATTCCTTGATTTAATCTCTTTCAAAGACATAGGTTGATCCACTTTGTAATAGTATTGCGGATGGAATTTTCTACTAGGTAATTTAATAAAGTCTTTAAAGATAGGTCTATATAAATCAATTAAATTGTCTATCGTAAATGATATAAACCGATTAAATTCAGGTATATCCCAATTTAAATCTCTATACAATTCCGAATCTGGTTGTAATGGTTTATCGTAGACAACAGGAACAAAATTTTGACGTCTCGGATTCTTACCGGCTACATATTTAGGTGTTTCACGATGATTTGATTCCTTATTGGCATCTGTTGACCCATTAGTATTACTACTGTTACGTGATTTCTTTGGAGGCATACTAGGTATTATTTAATTACAGCGTGGTTTTCTTTTCTGTTGTTTGTTACTATTGCTTGCGAAATGTCAAAGGCAACATAGGCATTAATTAAAATATTAAACCATCTATCCCACTTTGGGAATATACAGATATCATATATCATCAATTTCACTTATTTATTCATTTATAAATTACAATCTTTTTTTTTTTTTTTATACCATCTTTCAGATTGAAAAGGACAAAAAATAAATTTCAAGAGAACCACTTCCACCCACACACCCACAATACATCGTCCCCAATGACCAAAAACGCCTATCTCCCCGAGTCTTCTAAATCTCGAAGGTTATTATTCTACATAGTTTCTGTACATTGCAACCGTTTGGCTGTTATCACTGTACCTCTATCATCATCATCATCATCATCCTTACTGGCTATTAGAAACCAAATATTAGATCCTGGGGTGCCTCTGTTGTGATTTGTTTTGTTAATTGATCCATTATATTCTGATGCATCTCTTTTAAAGTTTGTTTCATCTCTGGTGTCACTTCTTCTTCAGCTAGAACAGTAAAATGTGTCAACGTATCACTTTCTGGACTAATCTCTACTTTACTATTATTACTATTATTATTATTATCATTATTATTATTATTGTTATTACTTGGACCACCAGTAGTATTCAATTCCATTACTTGTTGTTGTATCGGTGAATCCGTAGTGTTAGAATCACTATTCTCATCAGATTCCTCTTCATCCACGTCTTCCGTGTACAAATCACTCTTCTGAATCACTATCCCACTATTACTGATCATAGATATATCTATCAATTTATCGTTAGTACTAGCCACAATCCCACGCAATTCTTGGTCCCTGGCTTGTAGCCGTCTTTCATGTTCTCGCATTTGTTCCTGTACCATATCGTACGACCCATTAGCGTTATTTTTCATGGAACCGTATCCTTCTTGTTGGTTTCTTAATAACGATTCTTCATCTGGATCATGGAATGAAGATCTCCATGGGAACCCACAACAACAAAGACTGTTTGCACCACTAAATGTAACTCCCATATTTAAAATATCCGTATATATATATATATATCTTGCTTGATGTATTATTTATGTTATAATAGAAATTAACAACAAATCTGATTCTGCTCTAATCAATCATATATCATATCCTCCTCCTATACCATATACATATATTTATATATTTGTTCTATATTTATTGGAAATTTTGTTTGTTTGTCAAAGAGAAAAATTTCGAATATTTTTAATTAATTAATGGTAGGGAAAAAAATAATAATATAATAAAACAGATGGTCAGAAAATACACAAAGGAATTTAAGTATCCTTTACCTTCATTTGGAGAATCTCATTTCAAATATAATATTAATTTGAAAGTTAGTGTGATTCGATAGTAGTTGGTTGCTAAGTAATATCACAACTCCATAATTTTTTTTTAAAAAAAAAACCTAAACCTAAAAAGAATTATCTAAATTCCCACTCCCCTCTTCTATAGAGGATAGCAAATGTAGATTAAATTAGTAAAGAATTAAAAAAGGTGGGAAAAAAGCAAGCAAGAATAAATATTATCCGAAAGATGAGATTTCTAAGTTTACAAAAACCAATAATCGTACATATCCATGTCTATTCAAAACAGCTATATGTAAGAAACTTCTCTACCATAAACAAAAGAGAAAATTTCATGTCTTGGTTTCGATCTAGGAAGAAAGAGGAGGCTAAGATAAGGAAGACAAAAGAAATCATTTATGATATTGAATCTGGTAAAAATATTGACGATCCAACGAGACACACCTCTTCTAAAATATTAAAATTGGATCTAACACCTGATAACATTATAGGTAAAAGAAAGGAGGAAAAGATAGATTTAATAAATGATATACCTTGGAACAACTGGTTATCAAATCAAAGGATCAAGACCCTTGAAGAATTAGATAAGGTCATTGATTTGTCATGTAAAGAAATTTTGGGTGAAAATTTTAATATTAACGACACATTCCCTGATTTAAATGTTAAGTTCAGATTTGTGAAAAGATTACAATCTTTATCTGGGTATCCAATCTCGGATTATCAATTGACTATCTTAAAGACCCCTAATGAGTTTCAAAATTATTATTTGGAAAATATTGTGTCTGGAAAATTACTTCAATTTAATGAAAAGGAACCAAATGCCATCTATTTGACTCAAGAAAGTTTCAATCAACCAAATATTCGTGTCATTGAAAGGGTCAGTGCAAAAGTTCAAAGAGGAAAATTCAACAATATTCTTGAAGAAATAGAAAATTTAAAAGAAAGAGAATCAAAAGATGAAATCCAAAGATTAAGATCGCAAGAATAAATAACAATAAAAAAAAACAAAAGCTCCTTCAAATCCATCTGTGAATAATAAAATTATTCTAATCAGTTTGCCTTCCACTTCTTTTCAATTTCTCCATTCATTTACACAAGATACATTCATATATATATCATATTTTATCCTGTATATAACTTCACAACTATATTTTATCAATTCTTTCTATATCTATATATATATATACCATAACATGAAAGGGAAATGACACTATTATTTCTATTTGGTGTTTATAATAAATTTGTGTCTTTATACCTCTAAAAAACGTTGTGACCCGTCATTTGCATTACCTCTTTGGGTAACTGTTTGTTTATGTTTTCCCATTTCGAGAAAAGTGACACAAATTCCTCAAAGTTTAATTTATTAATTGTGGATATTGATATTATCAATAATTTATAAAGCATATTCTACTTTTAAATATATACAATGTTTGTTATTAAAGGAGTGTCTTTCTATAATTTTTTTATTCTTTTGATTAACTTACCCAACATCAACTCTCTATTTTCTTTCCACAAATAAGATAACACACAGCTTAAAAAATACACACATACACACACACACACATATATATATAATAAATGTATTCAACAATAATTGCTGTATCCTTTTTAATCTTTTTTATTTCAAATATTAGAGGACAACCCTCTGAAGATATTCCTGATTCCAACTCTTTCACAAGGGATTCTGAAGACCTATGTCCAAATTCAATCTTGAGTTATTCAATAACGAATAACACTGATTCTCATTGCCTACAAGAAAATTTCAAAATTTTACAACAATGTATACTTTCTAATTTCAATCAAACCTCAACGTTTTGTTCCTTTTGTGTCATTGTGAATCCATTCACTTTTGAAGATGAATCCAATTGTGAATGTGTTAAATGCGTCTTAGAGACACTAACTAACAATAATTGTTTCCAAGATATCTGTAATGAAAAGGAACTTGTCCTTTCACAAGACTCAAATGATGACTTACTGAATGTAACAAAGGATAATTTCAATGTGGTTACAGATGACGTTAAAGAAAGAATTATTGAAAAATATGGGAACACTTTAAGACAAATTAATTATTTACAATATTTAACAGACGATTCTACTGGTAAAGTTTTTAGAAATTTCTTACCATTTGAACAAAAAAATTTGATCAAACGTCTATTAAACTCATGGATTGAAAATAAAAACAATGATGATGGCTATGAGGATGAGGATGATCACGAGGTTTCCCCGGTTTCAATGCTTTCAGATGATACTATAGAAGTCGAAGAAGGTTTGGAGAATGAGGTAACAATTAATAGAGAAGAAAACAATGGTAACTATATTTTTTATCCTGGCTGGTTGAAGATAGGTAACAAAGATTCTGAGACAAAGACGAACCCAAAAATTAAGAAGAAGGCTGGTTTAAAGACCATTTTTACAGTAAAAAATAATTTAAAACCTGTTTTATTACCAACAACTACTACAAAGACCATAATACACTCAACTAAAGCACTGATCACTGAAACTAAAACAAAACTTCAAGCTGAAACTAGACACACAACTGTCACAAAGACAGATCATATATTTAAAAACGAACCCAAAACAATCACCGAGACAAAATTAGAGAAAACAGTTCATTGGCAAACTGAATTTAAAACTAAAAAAGACAGTGAGTTTATTGAGAAATGGAAGACTAAAACTGAATCAAAATTTCAAATTGTTACCTTAACTGAAACCGAGGTTAATGTTAGTACAAAAACAATTTTCAAACAAGCATTTATCACTGTAACTGATACAAGGACTTATAAAACTACCAAAACAAAAGTGGTTCCGAAAACCACAGTGACAAGTACTGCGTTGAAGACACATTTCAAAGAAAAGACAATAACAATGACAACTTTTACTACAGATGTGAGTATCTTTACTGAAAAAAAGAAAAAATTCACTGTAACAGCCACAAAATTACTAACCAAGACAAAAGTGGTTACCAAGAAGATATGTAAATCAACAAAAACAAAGACCTCAATTAAAAAAGTCACAGAAACATTTACTGTCAAAAAGAATAATGCTACTAAAAAAAGAAGATTTGGTAGAATGTTGCTCAATAAAGATGAAACTGGGACATTAATTAAGCGTAATTTAAACTCTGAATATACTTTCCGTTCAAATGCGACCACAGGTTCGAAAAACCATACTTTCTGTGAAAATCAAAGTTCTATGATAACCAGTGTTACACCAATAATTACCGAACTAGAAATAAACAATAAATCCAGTGCATCAAGAACACTACCGTTCCCAAGACCTTTCATTAAAATGTCTATTACAATTTTTGTCTCTTCACTCTTTCTCTTCAGTTTAGTTTATTTAATTCCTTAAATAAAAACAAAACAGATTGTGAAGTTGATAAAGGGTACAAAACATATGATATTACGGAAACTAAGACGCTTAAAAGAATAACCTTTAAAGCACAAATATCTTGATTATCATATTAGTCGTTTTAGTGTGGATTAAAATTTTTGAAGAATACTCTTTAAATCCCCTTAATTTAGTTTCCTATTTCTATTTATATTTTAATTATTTAACTATTTATTTAATTTTTTTTTATTTACATATTTTAATTCGTTTCTTTTGCTTTGAGAACAACAACATCTTCTTTAAAACAGAGCTGACTTCACATAGTCTTTGTGTTTTTGCTGTATCTTGTCATATATTTTTTTTGTATAAATAATTTGTGTCGCTTAATCATCTTCTCATATACAGTATATATTTTACCAAAAAAAAAACCAATAAAATCAAATTAAGAATTTGATGCTACAGCAAAAAATATAAATAAAGACAAACTCTTCAAAATAACAATATTCAAAAGATGGGATATTCCTTTAAATTTTGCTTAATAATATACTTTTACCAGTTGTCTAAACAAGAAGGAACTTCATAAATTTTCATTAATTTTATATTTGAAAAAGAGAAAACACATATATTTTTATATCTTCTGCACTTTATGCCGATTTAAAATGTTTTACTATTGGATTAAGTAATATACAAAATGAATGAATACACTTTAAGTAAAGAAAAAGTAGCCCATTTTATCTAAACCCCATTTTTATGATTCTTTTAAACTGGTTATAAGTCCACAAATTGACAATGATTAAAATAACTTTGAAATGTTTTAAGAGGGCAATCAAATTGAATTCATTCATTATAAATCAACTTTTATATCCATCTTTAAAGAAAACCATAAGTTTTTAGAAAAGTGTTTACCTAAAAAAAAACCTGGATACATTTATACGGAACAATTCAGAATTTACTTATATTGACCAATACAATGTCACTGTAGAGTTATTATTGACCATAACCGAGAACAATACTAATTTCAATCTACACCGTGCCAGCTTTGTCACACTATGGAATAGTAAAAATCTGAAGTTGAAAAAGGTTGATTTCTTATTAAAAGAAACTTTTATCGTTCAACGACTGCTTACTTGTTCTTTAAATAAGATCAATAAATCACCATCTCTTTTCATATTGTACAGAAAACTGTTTATTTTTTGGCAGTATAATCAAAAACAGTATTATTGAAAAATTAATGTTCAATTCGAAGGTATTCTTTCAGTCAGGAAAACAACATCTCGAAATATATTATAATTGAAAGAATGTAAAATGGGTACTTGATAATTTAGATAGTTCGACCTTGAAACAAACTTTTTTCAATGATATTAAGCGATTTTGTTTTCAAAATGTATTTGATTCTTCTTAATATGATTGTCTTTGTTATATGGTTTGTCAATGTAAGTTAAAAAAAAAAATCATCATATAACAGATTTCAAAAGATTAGCTAAATGTTTACCAATTCAAAACATTTATCAACAAGAAGCACGGGATAGTTTCAGACAAGCCTTTTTGAAATAGTTTGAGAATTGATCTCTTATATTTCAAAATGTGAAATCAAGGTTTTGCCTCCTTTTCTTTGGTTAATAATGTTCGAACTTAGTGATTTAAGATCAGAGCCTTTAAATAATTGGAGACAAAATATCAACAATTTTGAAACAAAAAAAATGGAGAAATCCAGTTGTTGTAAAATGTTATTTTAATTATTCCTTCATATCAGGGTAATAACAATCTTAGTAACGATTGAGACATTATTTCATTTGGGATACAAAAAAGTGATTTCAAACAAAATGACTGATAATAGATATAATATCCAGTAGAAGTTCTTAGGCAACAATAATATATATATTATAGTTTATAACATACATTAGAATGCAGAATGCATCAAAATTTTTACGCATTTCATACATAGAAGTATACATATGTATAAATTGTACACGCATATACTGAAATAAGAAGCGAAAACAAAAAGTTCTACCTTGTGTAATACCTATTTTATTTTATTCTTCTCTCTCTTTCACTTTTTTTTTCTTTTTTTACCAACTCTTATGACTTTGATTTATTTTGTAATTCATGCTTCTTATATGCTGGTATAGCAAATCTTTGTGTAAATTTTTGTCCAGGTAAGATTGGAGCGATCTCTAAAATACTTTTAATCTGTTCTTCTACATTATCTGTACCAGTTGGAATATTTTTATAAATATAATAGTTTAAATCAGAACCTGGTTTAACTTTCCTAAATAATTTAGGATACCATTCAACACCATCTTCTGCACGTTTTTTAGCTAATTTTCTTTGATAATCTTCAATCAAGAATTTTTCTTCAGTAGCTACTTTATGATCACGTTTGGCTAATGCATCCGTCACTTTTTTCCACAATTTTCTAGATTCATATTGTCCTTGTTCTTCCAAAGGACGCACTTTTGGTTTAACTGCACTACAATTGTGTGTATCAAATAGAACTTGATTCTTTGAATTAGATTTATTACGTAAATCTCTGTAATACATAACATCATTCCATTTTCCTGTAATTTCATATATAGATTTCCCATTTATCTCACGAATTGTCCCCTGGACAGCATCATACGTACCACCTATAAATCCCTTTGTCTTGAATTCAATGTTAGCTTCATATTTAGAAGATTTAATAATCATGTGATCACCTAATTCGAATCTCATTTTACCGAAAAGAATACCTCTGGCATACATATTTGGTTGTGTCAAAGTATATTTCTCTGGTTTCCCTGTAGTCTCATCAATAATATCCAAAAAGGTTACCACAGTCATACCTTCCATCATGGCAGCAGAAGAATTTCCCAAGAATCTAGATTTAGGAATAACTACACCATCGATCCTAATATGAGATTCTGGGATCATATAGAAATAGGCAGATTCAGGTGGATGATGGCGTGTCTGTTCAGCAATATAAAATGCCTGTTGTTTATTTGGTAAATCCCAGTAAGCAGTAAAATATTCACCCAAGATAGGATTCAATGGTTTTTTGACGGCCTTTGGTGCAATATGCCATCCAGACATATACCATTTAACAATATTGAAAAATCTGGTTAAAGGATCTGCACCAGTGTGTGCAGCTAATAGGATATCAGGGAATTGTAATTGATTAGTGACACGTTCTAACATAGATTTTTTCTCCAAGATGAAGGTTGGTAAAGTGATACGAGATAAATCCGAACCAGGTCTTAGCTGTGAAATAATATTGAGCAAAATACTTTGGCCAGCATCATCATTTTCATCAATATCGTCTGTATTTATTTCTTCCTTCTGTTCTTCCCTTGTCTTTTCCTTATTGGATCCCATGAAACGATTAAGACTAATACTTGAATTAGATTTTTTATTTAAATTTGTAGAAGACGATTCGGAAACATCTCTGACTTTATTGGATGGAGGTTCACGAGTCAATGAAGGTTTACCAACTAGTTTAGATAGAGAAGACATATTGTCCTTGATGTTCAATATATAGTATGTATGTAATAGAACCTTTCTAGATCAAACAACCAAAAAAGCCAAAAAAAAGAAAAAATAGATAGCTATGAATCGCCATATGCAATTAAATACAAACACCAAAACAACTAGCAATACCCAGTGTAGATCACTGGAAGGGAGGGATTAATATATATGTAGCTGTCTTAAAGGAAACGATATTGGAATTTCTCTTTATTTTATTTTATTTTATTTTTTTTTTCACCTTTAAGGTTTCTTAATCCAATTCTTTGTTTTTTTTATTTTCATTTAACGTCTTTTCGGCTTTTTTTGTTTTTTTTTTGCTTTCCAACATTTAAAATACGAAACAAACCCAAAACCAAAAAAAAAAAAAAATTGAATAAAGATAAATATAAAGATATTCAACTACAAAAAGATGGTTTATATATAAATTCAATGTTGTATTAACACTATTTAGAGCATATATATTTATATATGTATAAATATGATGATACCTGTGTTGTTTTTGTTTTTGGTTTTTTCAGTTTTGCTTCAACACTTGAATTTTTAGAAGGATTCATCCGTCTCTTTTTTTTTTTGTCGATGTACGACTACTTTCGCCTTCTTCAAAGACGTTCTTTGAAATATGTATTAAGCAATTGGAATTTTTTTTTATCATTGTATTCTTCATTGAAATCATTACATAAGTTATAAAATTCCGTACATGGAATATGGATATCAATTTTATATTTATTCTTATTATATTTATTACCTGTCTCTACACTGTTTTACAATAATGTAGTTTTCAAAGCTTCTTCATCTACGTCAATCTCATGGTACATTGTAGTAAATAAAAACCTTATTGGTATTTGTATACTGATCCTTATTTTCATTTGTAACTTTAACATGTTTTTTTTTTATCTAAAAAGGATTCCAATGAGTGTGTACCATAATTATCAACAATCTTTTTAAATATATTTCTTGAATTAGATTGTGAGACAGAAGTTGTATAAATTGTGTCAAATGGTTTAATAAAAGGGTGGACCAACTTAACACCGGACAATTGTTCTAATTTAAGTTTCAATAATCTAATTTTTAGTTTCAATATAACCACTCTATTTCAAATAATGTTTACCGTTGTCAGCATTCGAGCAAAAAAGCATTGCTGTTATCAACTAGTAATATTTTCATTGTTGAAGGAATGTATGTTTACTGAAAAGATCCTTCTAATGTAACCTAGTAGAGGAAAAGTCATTAGTGACTTGAACCTCCCCCTTAGAATCTTATGATATGTTGTTTTTAGTGGATTCAAAGGTATTAATACATATGATATATCCACTGTATCACATTTCAAATCAATTGATATACCATTAAATTTCAATTTGAGAATAGATATAAATACATTAGAAACAGGAGCGTTTTCTGATGATTTCTTGTAGGAAAGAATCCACAACAATGAGGAAAATCATCTCTTGTGACATATTTTGGCACGATAACCAAAGGTGTCGATATCACTACCTGGAGTAGAAACACCAAGACGGTAAGAACCATATGTGAATATTTTACAACCTGCATCTTAGGACAGGCAGTCTGACACATTTTTATTTCTTGATACAGTGTAAATGAATTTTTTTTTTCTGCTAAAGTTTATAACAGTTTCAATGTGTCGATACTTACTTGTGTATCTTCTTGACTCTCAAAGGAATTCTCATCCTTTAACTCTGCTATTAATTCATTGTTTAATTTACTCTCTATTGGTGTTGGACCCAGTGTGGGGACGAATTCTGTAATACCCCACACTTTTTGATAGTCCTTTATCATTGTTGTTGTTTCAATCAGACAAAATATACTATATACTCCTTATTCTATTGATGATGAAACAAATAACATCATTCTTCTCACACACTAAAAGAAGAAAAAGCAGTGGTATCAACACTCTCTTTGGTTTCAATATCCTATTTTAATATATTAAAACAATGGTGGTACTGTCACAAACACAAGAAAGAAAGCAAATCCAATGCATGGACCACTATTTCATATCAATTATATTCATGACTTCCCTCTACACAAGTCAATAATGGATGAACATTCGATCACTACAGTTAATAAATTTCTGGACGTTTTGCCTCCACTGAGCGGCAGGTCTTTGTCTTCTATTCACTTACCACAGATCACTGTCGTTAGGTCTCAATCGAGTGTGAAACCTTATATTTTAAAGAATATCATAGGTAGAAACTTCCTGCCTCGTGGTGCTGGTATCATCATTAGAAGACCGTTGGTCTTACAAATAATTAATTGAAGAAAATTTAATCCACACACTAAAAATAATATTGCTGTTATGATTAGTAAGATTGAAAAATAAAAAAAATCAAAGATTTTAAATATTAAACAAAGTAATAACGTTACGAAAGAGGAATCTGAGGGGTGGGGGTTCTTACATTTACCAGGTAAGAAATTCTCGATGAAATTAGACAAGAAATTGTTAGGGAGACAGCTAAAATCACCGGTAATAATCTAGGTATATTCAATGTCCCAATCCATTTAAGAATCTGTCCACCTTATATGCTGACTTTGGGTTTAGTGGATTTACCAGTCTTAACCAAAGTACTGGTAGGGGAACCAACCACCTAATATCGAAACACAAATCAAAGATATGTTACTAAAATATACCTCTAAATCAAATGCTATCATCTTGTCCATTAAAGCTGTAAAAACAGATTTGACTAACAATAATGGGTTAAAAAAAATTTGGCATTTGATGTTGACTCTGAGGGGATTAGAACCATTAACGTGTCGATTAAAGTGGATTTGGTTGATGAAGGTACTGATGTTATCGATATTTTGACAGGTAGAATCATCTCACAGCGGTATGTGGTTATATTCCCTTATCAATAGACTCCTATATTTGATCCATTATATCATTCTACTTCTCAAAACACATTATATTCTTATTTAACTAAGGTAAATTAATTCCTTGATTCATTTGATTCAACAACATTGAAGCATCAACCGTGGACTAAATCATAAAATTAGTCTCCCTTAATAGTCTATATCCACAACTCAATGGGTTCTAACAGCAATTCTACATTTTAAAACCTTGTAATATACCTATTTGAACAAATCAACCCTTTTCCTTTGATCTTAGCGACTTTTATTTGATTATTCTATACCGATTTCGTAAGGATATATTATAAATTTTTTTTTTTCTATCTTTTTAATTTATGTATATCTCCCTCCAGATTAGGTTGCGTACTTTATAAACAACTTAACGGTTCCCTTTCCCTCTTTCTTGAAGAATTGTTTTTTTGACATTAAATGTACTGAAACATTTTTACAACAACAATATTAATAATCCTTTACTCTATGTGAATGGTTTTTATTATCTTGTCGAAAAAATGAGGAGACTTGACTTATTGCAACCAAACTTTAATCAAGCATAAGTGTTAAATAAAATAGTCATTCAAAAAAACAGAGAGGGAGAATATTCACATGCTCGGGTATCTTAGTGTCTCTCTATTATAAGGAGTAGAAATATAGAACAGGGAGGAATTTATCATAGTGAATTGGACTAATGAAATAAAAATAAAGGATTATAGAAAAGAATATCGAATGGAATGAGGCAAAAACCCATTTAGATTATAAAATTAAGCAGAGAAATGGCAAACTTCAAACAAAAATCAAATAATAACTTTTTGTCATAACTTACCGTTACCACTCACTAAGTGTAACTTAGTCTCTATAGCACAAAATATGTCGTAATGTTTCTCATAATGGATGAATTTTTGTCACACTTTAATGGAAGCCGGTGAAGATAATATACTCTTAACAATCCTATTTCACATATAATTATTCATTACATTTACATGAAAAGAAATTACCACCAAGAAATAATAATAATCATAATAATAAAAATCACAACAACAACAACATTCCATCATCCCCACTCTAGCTAATGGCAGCAGGAATGAAAAAGATATCGTTTTTGTTATACAGTATTTACCTGGGTCAAGAAGGAAGCAGATTTTGTTCACGAAACGTGCATCATCACAACAGTACAAATGAATTAAGTTATTTAAATTATATTTGGATGTGAAATCAAAATGGTTTTGCCTTTAAGTCGCTTTTTTTTTTTTTCCTTAGTCGATGGTTAAAAAGAGGAAGAATTGAAAAAAAAAAGTGTAAGAGATGGAAAGAAAGTATGTATAAAAAACATTGTGGTATACTTCACATAATGCAATTGCTAATAGGTGCTGCTGGATAATATTTGTTCTATCACTTAACATATTTAAGCAGTTGCTAAGGAAAAAATAAACAAAACAAAAAAAAACCCAGCAGGAACCAAATTCATACGGCTTACAATTAATTCGTAATAACAACGATGGACACATTAAAAGAGTTATTCCCCTCTATAAGAGATCATGAATTGAGACAATACCTGAATAGTTCTAATAATGATTTAGACCTATGTGTATCTATGATTCTTAGTGATAGAAATAATAGTACTGATACGTTGGAAGAACAGACTCCCCCATTGATTAATCAACTTGAAGAATTAAAATTAATGTTTCCTAAATTAGATCCAAAGGTAGTCGAATCTGTGTTTAAAGATGAAAAGGGAATAATTTCAAATGCAATTACTTATTTATTAAATTTAGAATATATAAATAATGAAACATCGAGACTCTCTGATATTACCATAATATCAAGTGGTCAAAACACAATTATACCAAAAGAAAGAAGTAGAAGTAGAAACAATTGGAAAAATACTTATAATGATATTGATATATTGACTGATTTATTAAACTGGAATATAGGCGATCAGTCGTTATTAATGCAATTATATCAAGAAAATTGTTTTAATCCAATAAAGACTCTAATATCCATTATACTTAAACAAATCCATCCCTCTGAATTACACTCCTCTGCACGTTCTTCTTCTCCTCCAACTTCAAAAGGTAAATCATTTAGTAGAGTACAAAATAATACAGGGTTTGCACATAATAGGAGTAAAAAAAATGGACAAAGTAATTCAACCGCATCCACAAAAATATCAAGTATAAATAGTAAACTTTATCAGAATGCGAATGAAAATCTATATATATCATATGACGAATATCTCTCCTTAATTAAAGAAGATAAACAATGTGATGGTATTAATCCTCAATTTATTTTAAAATTATTCAGATACTTTCAAAATAATGAATCAAAGACAAATATTCAATATTGTCATAAGATATTACAGTATATTTTATATGATCCAAATGGTATTGCATTAACTTTCAATAAATATGATAACGAAAGGTCATGGAGTTCAGTACCGGCAAATAACACAAAGATGAATACCCCTCCGACTACTTCCCAAAGCAGTAGTAATACTAACAAATCCATTGAAATGGATTCAATTTATACGGATCCAAAAATCGGTGATGTATTTGAAACATTCAAATTAGATTTCCACGGATTTACACCACAACAAGCAATTATTGTATTGAATAAAATAATCAATAAATGGTGGGATGAAGAATTAAGACTAAGAGAATTAAATAATTATAATATGAAGCAACAAAGGGTAACCTGTCTTGAACCATTGACATTAATAACGGGACGTGGTATTCATTCTATTGGAGGCAAAAGTCCAGTTAGATTCCAAGTAAAGCGGTATTTACAATTGAATGGATATTTGTTCAATGAAAATCCATCATATTTTGAAGTCTATGGTAAGCAAAGGAAAGACCCTATGAAAAAATGAAACTATACTAAATTGAAATTTAGAATTCCCAACTACAAATTTTTTTTTTTCATTCCTCTACGATTGCTATCAACATGTTAATACTTACACATCCTTAGAAAAACTTCTAGTTTATATCATACTTAGGTATATTGGATGGTTTATTTACAATTTGTTCGTTTTTTTTTTCGTGCAATCATTTTCGTCATCAGTAAGAAAAAGATCATTCATTTCATCATCTTAGTTTAGAATCTATAGACAATCATCCCTTAGTAAATTTAATAATGATAATAGTGATATAAAATCAATTATTTGTTATCTCCACATATTATATTACCTTCAATATACAAAACAAATAATCCTCTAAACAATGGCATTTTACATTCTAATCAAGAAGGAAAAAAAATGATAGCTATCTAATGAAAATCATTCACTATGAAATAAGATAGGACGATAAAAGTTAAATGATTTTAAATACGATTCAATTTTTAGATTATTCAACTACAAAACGTCGTACGGTTTTGATACTATACCAACTGTTACCACCACTAATAACAGCAACTCTATTAATATTTATTGAAATACTCCGAATGGTCCCTTATTATCACCACCAAAATTTCATGGTAATTATATACTATAAATGGATCAAATTAATAAAAAGAACAAATCACGACAACAATAATGTGTCTTGTTTAAATTACTATTCAAACCCTTGTATAAAAATAGAAGATTAAATTAAAAAACAAGAATAAGAGTCTATTTCTTTCCTAATCCTTGTAACTAATGGTGATCTGACATTAAATAATACATCGTTGACCACTTTAAATAATGTTAGATTAGAAAGCGATATTTCTTCCTCTGAATCATATGTATCGTCTCATGAGAAAGAAGAAAATGGTAATAATTTACGGAGGGAACCAGAATATGATAATATATTTAATGCTGATGTTTATGCAACTTATATATATATATATCATCCTCACAAATAAAAGAAACTAAACCCTCCACGAAACCAATTTTGAACAGGATTTTTCAAATGTGGCCCCATTAAATAAATCAAATAGAATTAAAATTTCAACTTTAGACCATTAAGGATATGAAAGATTTGCATCAAAAAGAAATAAAAAATGACACCTCTTCTTTATGTATTATCAAGATCATTACATATGATGATAATAATACAAAGGAAACTAAAAATTTAGATGGTACTACTGAATATGAATCGAATTCAAATTCTTCCAAAAATATTGATGAAAATACAGTATTTAATATACCTAGGCAGTAACATTTAAGAAAAAGAAATATGAAATTACGCTGTTATATGGTTAAAAGATACTAGAAATGGGTCATGACTAAGCTATGGTAAATTTAATGCAAATGTTTTTATTTCCATAGAATTAAATAAGCCTATTAATAAAATCGTCGCGTATGGACCAGGAATATATCAGATGGAGAAAATTAAGCAAAAGGGTACGGAACATTATTCATCAGCAATCACCCTTGATTGACTCAAAACTCTTTTCTTTAGTAGGAAGCTAAAGATTCCTGTCAATGGTAAAGAAAACTGTGATGAATTGTAAAAATACATCTGTAACTTTTCATATAATTAGAGGCATTCTACAGGTCACTTTAAATAAACAAAGATTCAATAGTACATCAGTTTGCACTTTCCAAATACCAGATTTTAACGAATATTCTTTTAAAAATAAAGACATCAATTAGGTTCAGAAGTTTTTTGTTCAAGCAATGATTCCTGACAATGTTGATCAATTATCTCAAAACAGAAATTTAAGTTACAGGAATAGTTCACTTACTAAACCAAGCAAATGGTCATCTTCTGTACCTGGACGCTCTTCTTTCGATCGCTCCAGTTTATTATCTAAAACGTTATATCTCCCGGCTTAATTCATTATGGTGATTCTTTTATTCTTTTTATTTTTTTAGCAATAAATATAAAATAAAGCCAACTCCCTTCTTTTTTTTTTTGTATTTTCATTAACGAATATAAAATTTTCATTACTTTTATTAATTCATGCATAAGAGCTATTTTCATATTATATATATGCATATAATGTAGGTATTTTGTTAATAATCATATTTTTATTAATATTCCCCCCATTTAATTACCAACATTATTCTCCAGTTTGTAATAGGAAGCCAATTTAACTGGAGCTGATAAAGAACGTTTATCATTTGCAAAGTTAACAATGAAATTATTCTTCAATAAATCTTCAGAATACGCTCTATATTGTGCGTTTTCTACCAAATAAAAATTTAAAAAATTATACCCAGCTACTTTGATAATCTAAACTACTTCGTGCTCTCATAAAATGAATCTTCTCTGTCCTTCCCTCTTTTTTTTTTTCACCAGTACTTTCTTATGTTGCTTTGTTAAATATTCCTTTACATCTTTGAGAACCTCCTCTAGATATTAAAACTGGAGTTGTCTAAAAATTATGTAGCTATTTATATAAAAGTACAAATAAAGGTAAAGTCTTGGTCTACTTTTCTATGTTAATTTTTCTTATCATATCATACCTTATTAATAATCGATATAAAAATTTTGAAAGCTGACTCTCTTACAATAAATTTGATTCAATGACAAAAAAAAAAGTCTGCAAATCCTTCTCTGACACTTTAATAACGCCTCTCTTGTTATTTCGACTTAATAAAACACGAAACCATAAAAATAAGTCTTAAAATAATATTAGTAATAATATATATAAATATACCATTTAATTTAATATTTGTCATCATAACACTTGGAAGATATTCATTTGGGGTTAGACCAGACTCGACATGTTTCAAAACAATTGTTAATTTTGGCTTCAATGTCTTAAATCCCCCAAGAAATAACTTTGGTGAACCAGTAATAAATTGCACGAACACATGCCTTTCTTGGAAGTCGAAGTTTGAAATAATGGATATTAAGTCATTGATAATCGAAGAATCCATAATGTTACCATGATTAGTATTAATATAGTTGGATAAGGTTTTACTTAATCAATCTTCTTCAACTCTACCAAACGATTCCACCAGTTTTTCAGGTGTAAAAATGAGTAAAATTGAATAGGAGAAAACTTTAGAAAATCCTGTAACAAAAGATTTTATATGATCCTTGACACCTAGATCAATAATATTAGAAATAATAGATCTCTTGTACTGAGTAACATTTCCAACATGTATATTTGATTTGGAATCATTTTCAACTATTTCAATGTCTAAACCTGATAAAACAAAAGTCAAACACATTTCTTCCATTTCTTGTCTATTATCTTTATTATTATAAATACATTCCAATGAACAATATAACACCTCGTCTTCTATATCATTATACTCCATATAGAATTCTCCTGAAGCAATTTGGTGGGATAACTGAAAGAATACTTTACTGAATCTGAAATCCACAATTCTACTATCAAGAAGAGACATAGCAATAAAAGTGCTCAAATAGCCAAATAATTCAACAATCTTTTGTTTTTGAGGATCGGTGTCAGCTACAGGTCTAGGAAATAAAAGTCCAGTCACAAAGTCATTTTCTTCATCAAGACTGTTGGTTCTTCATAAATTTAATTTTTTTCTGGGCAAACTCTTTGGATACAACAGAATAAAATTCTAAAGTAAATCTTAGTCCTGAACCTTCTTCATCTACATTTTGGAATTCTAGAACAACCGCACTATTACTATAATTATCCATTACTCTGAGCGCTGCTAATAACATATTTTCCCTTAAAATTAGAATTTTACTTTTTGAAAGACGTCCTAGCTGCAATAATGGATCATCATTACTCAACTATTTCTCAACAGTTAACCTATCTTTCCATAACTGAATTAATCTTTCATGTCCAAAGGATGTGCATTGTAAGAAAAACATTCAACTTTCAAATAATAATAAGAATGAATACTCCTTAGTTATACGTAAAGTCTACTTTGGTAAAACTCTACCTGCAATAACCACTGATTCATCGAGCTGTCTTACTAATATTGCACTCAATTTGGATTTGGCAAAATGTTCATCATTTATGAAACATCCTCTTACAATTCTTAAAACTCTTATAATACTTTCTGTAGATTGGTTTGTTTCAGAACCAGATGGTTCAACTTTATCATATATATTTTGTAGAATCTGTTCCAGTTCTTCGTCTTCGTCCTCATTTTCCATGTCATAATCTTCATCTTCGAAGCTACCATTCTCCCATAATTCAGTTATTTTAACATTGCCCTTTTCATGTACTTCAAAATGGATAGTTTAAACACCATCTCACAAATTTTTTATATTCATATCCTTCTTCTTGTTTAAAATCATGAAAAGATCACCAAAAATAGTATTTTTGTTGTTGATCAATTCGTCTTCATACGAGAATTCTACCACGGATTCTTCAAGTAATTTGATATCGGAAAATGATCCAGAAATATTTTGGACTGACCTTTCATTATCATTTGCTGGCCTCATCAAACTAAATACTTTTACTCTTGCAACTCTAGTTTTATTAAACGATTCCAAAACTTTCAAATTGGTAATATAATACGTTGATACCACAGCCGTTGATAATGGTACAAATAATTTATTATCACCGTCATAATGCAAATAATTTTTGATTTTCTTAATAAGAGATTCAATTCCACCTTCTTCACCTTAGAGAAGCAAATCAAAAATAGGGAAAGATTCAACCCGAGTTAGTGAAGATTGTAATATCTTGATAAATTCAACTAACTTTGTCACCAAATGCAGAGTTAACAGCATTTTGTAAATGTGAAGTGCAATTAAAATTTAATCTAAATAATTGATTTGATATAATGGTAGGAATTTGATTTGATAGTTCAATATTCCTCGTCTTGTTGTTTTCACCTGAAGATGAACAAATTCTAACATTTTAAAATACTACAATTACTACTACTACTAATAATAATAATAATAATGTATATTCCTCGAATTGTTTTGAAGATGTTAAAAAACAGGTAATTTGATTTAAAAAAAAAACGATTCCATTACTGTATGAAATCTTTATTAAAACTGCTAATTTTAAGACCCGTTGTGACATTGTAATTGGATTGATCAGAATTGCCAAAAATAACTCCTTTATTGTACTAAAATCTGTTTCTGTGACACGAACACATACATTTGCCATAATTTCCACGGATTTTATGGATGGTCATATATATATATATATATTGAACATAGCAGGACAATCTGCTGTTGTGTAAGATATCTTTCCCATGTATTCTTGATAACAGTTCCAAAAGTTTCCAAAACTTGATCTGCTAAATCGATATAGCTAATCTCCGATAGTTTGTTTCGTGATGATTGGATGGTATTGTTTTCAACAGCATGATACATACTTCCATGGCAGACTTCGAAGATATTATACAAACGCCTGAAACATTGCAATTGTAAATCCATTTCATCTCTCAATTTTAACGGACTCTAAAATACTAATTAATGCATTCAATAATCTTTTTATAGGGAAATATCCTTTCTATAACAATTTGGTTAACCAGTAACAAATTTTTTGACAACTCAATAATGCTTTCTATAGCAAAATAATATAGGATCAATTTCTAATATTATTTACTAAGTTTTCTATTCTGGTATTTCCATGAATTCGTACCACACAGCCAACTGAATGGTATACATGGTTCCTCATACGATGTAAAAAAAAAAAAAGATGTTCATAAAAAGTCGAGAAGACATTTGAGGACCCCAAATTTGCCACGATCCCTGGAGCTACCGCTGTTGAAGGTGCTGTTGTCATTATAGGATTCGAAATTTTCTTGACCTTCAAGGGCTACTAGGGCCCCATGATTCACATATTTTATGACTCATCCTCGACTGACATTAGATAAGTCAAAATAATAACTAGCAGTCTAGATATTATGGTGTGAAATGTCCGCCTGATGTAGATAAGTTTGAACACAAACAACAAATAAATAAAATAAAATAATAATAAAAAAAAAAGATTGTGTCCAGTGACTGGCTGGGAGGACAGGAGACAACTCAAAAGAAGAATAAACTTATGGAACGTCGTGGAGTCAGTATCGATAAGTGGGATAAGAAATGACGTTATTAATTGTCGTTGAAACTGAACCAAACATCGAAATAGAAGAAGTATAAATAAGTCTCTTATCCCTCTTCTCCTCCCTCCCAATGTAGGTTGTCCCGTAACAAATATATATATATATTTATATATATATATATATATATATATATATATTAACGTGCAATGACCCACAGTTTTGGATGCAATAAAGTACACACTAATCAATTTTAATATTAGGAAGAAAGAAAGAAAGGCTGGTGCGAACCAAGGACTCCAAACAATTGAACATGTTACATAATGACAACATTAAACCCAATATTTAATTTTCTCAATATGATTATACCTCGGATTCTCTGAGTGTAAAATCTGCAGGTATAACTTTCATAGTCAATAAAACTGATATTACGGCAATCACTCAAACTTGTACTACCTGAACAAGCAAAATGATGAACCACTGATTGTAATTCTCAGAGCGAAAAGAAATGTGTCATACCATTACTATTTTAATATATACAACGAAATAGCATAAAACACAAAAATATTTATATCATTGCATACCTCCAGGCTTCTTTTACTTTCTCCCTCTCCCCATCTCTCTCTTTCAATAACTTAAACCCAGATATATAATATATATAATATATTATATATTATATATATTATATTCACCAGATAGTTCACCAAACAACAAACAAAAAATAATTGCGACTAATTTATTTTTACTGCAAGTGGAAGAAAGAAAAAAATAATTCAAAGAAAAGAAAAATAAAGTAAAAAAAATATTTCTTAACCATAAAGTAATCAGTAGAGATAAAAAGATGAAATATCTTTTCTTGAGCTTGAAGAGGTTATCCATTTAATACTTTGTTCTACAGGTTGTTCCTAATATAGAAAAAAAAAAAGAACACGTATATTTAATATCACAAACAGATTTGAGGTGTTTATTTAAATCATTGCAACACTGTCCCATTCACAAACATCCCTACTGTTTTGAGATATATAAAATAATTTACTAATCAAAGTCTATTTAAAACTAACTAATATTTTCCCAGATATAAAAAATATGTCCCAAAGAGTGAAACTAAATAAAGCTGTATTGAAAGCAACAGACGCTACATTGACTACAGACAATTGGCAGAGAATCATGGATGTATGTGATTTAGTAAAGATGGATCCTGAAGATAATAGTAAAACTGTGGTTCATTGTTTGGAGGAAAGGTTTCAACAAAAGGATGCTAATGTTATCCTGAGAACAATTTCTTTGACTATTGCACTTGCAGAAAATTGTGGTTCTAGATTACAACAAGAGATTAGTTCTAAACGTTTTACAAGTATGTTATATAATTTAATCGAAAATAAAGAAATTCATATCGTTTTGAAAGTGGCTTTAGCTAAATGCGTTGAACAATTAGCTAAAAGTTTTAAAAATGATCCTTCTTTAAAATATATGAATGATATTTATAGAAACATTTTAAAACATCATGATGAATTGTTAAAAGATAATAATAGTAATAATACTTTAAATTCTCGTACTTTTGAAAATGAATCAAAAGAGGATAAAGAGCTGGAAGAAGCAATAAGACTTTCGTTACAAGAATATGAGTTATCCAAAAAGAAAAATGAATTTATGCCTAAAGATATTGATAAAGATGACAATATCACTGCTAATAATAATAATAATAATAATAATAGTGTGAATGTTCCAATAAGACATGAATCTATGAATAAGAAATCACAGTTAAAAAGAGTGAAAGCTATGTACGATTTAACTTCAAAGGAACCTGATGAACTATCTTTCCATAAAGGCGATGTGATCGTTGTATTGGAACAAGTTTATCGTGATTGGTGGCGTGGTAGTTTACATGGTAAGATTGGTATTTTCCCAATCAATTATGTAACCCCTTTAGAACAAGATGATGACTTTACAACTATTATAAATGATAAAGAAATTGAGAATAAAATATTGAATTCTAAAGCTAAGATTGATCAATTACACCTTAGATTACAAAATTCAAAGAATGATGTCTCTATACTACATGACGATTCAATCAATACATTGTATGGAGAAGTAACACCAATGAGACCAGATATAACTAAATTAATTGGGAAATATGCAAATGAAAGAGACAAATTGGCTTCCTTATATCAACTTTTAGCCAATGCTGAAGCTACATATAATGATATTATGAAGAGAACAACATCCGCATATGCTGTTCCCAGACCGCAACCACAACCACAACCACAGTATAATCCTATGATTCAACAACAATATCCTAATAGTAATACTAATATTCCTTCACAACAATATCCTAATTTCCCTCCACAACATCCACCTTCCTATCATCAATGATATACAATATAGATATAGATCGTCGTATAAAGTATTATTTAGACAATATTTATCGATAATAGTTATTATATATATATATATATATATATATATATATATATATATGAAACCATGTTCATTCACACTAGATATCAGCTATTCAAATTTACTGTAGCTCAGTGATTATGATAATAGAAACCAAATCCACAAAACTAAATTTGCAGACCGCATATTAATCTATCTATATATAGTGGAAAGGTGATTAGTCCATTCAAGGTATCAGAACTTAAAAAGAAAAAAATAAAGTTTGATGTATACGTTAAGATCAAATAATAAGTAATAAGTTTACTTAAAAGTTTAGATACATTTATCTCTATAGAACAAACAACCTCATTATCAATTTCCCACTCTGTGTGTTCTTATCTTTCTTTCCTTTAATTTTCATTTTTTTTATTGGTTAATAGTTATTGATAGGTCTGAATTTAAAACAATCATTCAAAATATTATTAACGATGCATCTCCAAGTGAATTGAAACCTATTTTTTAAAGATTTATAAACCATTTCAGGAGCTAATGGGAAAGATACCATTCTTACTACAATCCACGAATACAATAAAGAACGTGGTATTATTGCTCGTTTGAATAATGGTGGAATATTCGTTATATCCAATCATAATCAATATATAGAAACAATGAAGATGATGATGATGACGAGACTAAATATAAATCTATTGATTATAATAATAATGGACAAATTGTTAAAATAGATCCAGTTACATTAAATGGTACCATATTAGATGATTCTACAGGGATTGAGCCTCTTGCTGTTGATAGTGATTTGAAACAATATGTTGAAAAGAATTTCCCGGGAGTTAGTTAATTCACTTGCCGTTTATCCATATGATAATAATCAAGGTAAATATATTATCTATATTGTTAGTGATAGGTATAACGAGGCAAATTTTTGGAATGGTGAATGGAGATCACATTATATAGTGGATCTGGATCAAAAAAAAAAATCATTGAAGAAGGGGAAATTAATGTTGATGTTCACTATTATGAAGATGGTAACGCTAGTTTTCAATTAAATAAAAAGTATACAAACGATCCAAATAATAATCAACCTATTGTTGATGTCACTAAAAAAAATGGGAAACAGATTTTACTAATGATTTATATAAACAATTCGAGAATTTGAATCAAAGACAATTCAAAGGATTAAGAAGAAATTTACCTGTGACAAGATCTAAAGTTAATTGGGGGGGGAAATCTATTGGTAATTATAGGTTAGGTAGAGATGCAGCTGCTAGATAAAATACTATATTATTTTAAACGTGACATTTTATTATGCTTTATATATATATATATATATATATCAATTACCCTTTGCTATTATGACATTATTTTGTTGTTTTGTTATCTTACTATGGTTTATTATGAAGGAGTAATATTAATAGTAGTTTAAAATTTATAGGAATATTAAAATAATCTAAATAGAGTATATATTACGAAGAAAAGTAATAATGCCAAACCCACCATTTTCCAAACACTGTTCCCCATATTCATAGTTCTAGTTAATCTTGATGCCGAGTCCTTTATAGTATTGGCCATTATTGTGAAGGAATCATTTAACTGATTCAAAAGTGAGTCATCGTTAATTGCATGTTGATTTATATCTTCATTAATACCTCTAAAAGTTGCGAGTTTGTTTGCCAGACTATTTAACCTTTCGTCATTCTAACTTAATTGTTTAAAAAAAATAATAATAATAAAAATAAAGATAGAGTAAAATAAGTAATTAATATCAGTTTAGTTAACTCTTTAAAATTGTTAGTAACAAAGAATTAAAAACTATATTAAGCACGACCGATATCAGTAAAAAAAAAAAAAAAAAAACACCCTTTGAGACTGTCAATAAACATACATTTGATTCCAATTGAAAATATTTATTACTCGACATTGTTGTTATATTTTAAATTGTGTATTGCATTGTATTAAACGCAGAATAATATATATATATATATATACATGACAAAGCAGAACAGGATATGTAAGTATGTTACATTAGGTGATAATGCATTTGCCCTGTTTAACTATAATATTCCTTCTCTTCCATCTTTTGTATTTTTTCAACAAACTTTAAATGTGTGGAATTTATCTTAAAGAAAAAGAGTTACAATATTTGCTGTATATACTACTAAATTATTATCATCTTCTAATATACTTATTATTTACAATCAATTAGGATAAGGTATGAAAGAACATGAAGACGTTGAAATAGAGTCATATCAAGCAAACTACATCAATCATAACTGTTTCATATATATATTATTTTTTTCAATCTCTCATTAATCATTATTTTTTGAGATCAAGCAATTTTCATTGACATAGAAAATATGTAAAAATATGTAAAAAAACATGTAAAAAAAGAGAAATAATAATTCTGGGTGAGTCAGTCATAAATAAGTTGTTCGCATTTCATTAAGATCCCTTAATGGTAACTAGGCATGTCACCGGGTCATAACACTCAATCGCAAATTATATCATCATTCACCCAGAGAAAAAAATAATAATTTTTTATAAAACACAACACAATATAACCAGATAAAATAAGTTACCTCATTACATAACGGTAATGAGTATTTATATCATTACACTTTGAGCAATTGTAACGTCTTTCTTGACCGTCTTATTAGCATGATATCATGCAATGACTAATAAATTGAAGTTTTATAATAACAATTGCTTCTTGTAGCAACAAGGAGTAGTATTACTACATCTAAGAAACTACCCATCTGACCATCAAACCCACCAAAAGGCAGCCCTGTCTGGAAAGAAAGAAGCAGATGCAACAGTATATGAGTTGAAAGAAAATAAACACTTTTCTACTTTATATATATATACAATTGCAGTGTTTGTCTTACTCCCTGTGTTCTCAATGTATCCATCCATCCAGCCAACAGCAGCGGAAGAAGAAGAAGAAGAAGAAGAGGATTGTACACTGACACGAAATGAGATTTACAATGAAAAAACAAACAAACAAACAAACAAAACCCATTAGGTGAAATAGAAAAAACCAAGCATGAAGGACTGTTTTAAAACATCCAGACATTTTCCCACTTTTTCCCCATTGAAATAAAAAAAATAACGTTTCTTATAATTTTTTTTTTCTGTGTGCACCCACTATTTCCCCCCCCCCCTGTATTTTGCACACAGAACACTCCATCAATCCTTACAGAAAAACACCCAGCGGGACCACCAAGTGATAATTAACACTCTGTCTTGGTAAGAAGGAATTCCTCTGGATAATGTAACAAATAATAAGGACTTTTCCTACAACGATTTCTGGCCAGACCCCCCCCCCCTTTCGCTATACTCCTCTCCTACACACCTCCCTCGAAATACACAAGCAGTTCCACTACTAGCATGTACGAAACATGTTTCAAGTTGATTCGTATGGTAAACCACAACACTTCCTTTGCCCATTCACTTACGCTCTTCTTGACACGGTTCCTTAGACTCTTTGTTTGTTTGTGTGTGGTGGCTATCCTTTGATACCGGAAGGGGGAAGGATGGGGGCAAAGATGGCACTGTTAGACTCAGGCATGTTCTTTGCAGGATCACAGAGACACCTCATATGGTCCTTTGAATAGTTCCTATCGGTAAACTACAGGGTACATCTAGATATTGTTCTCAATGATGTGACTCTCAACTATAGTATTTTTAAAAGTAGTACAGTTTTTGACAAGTAGTAGCTGCGTCTATATATATATATATAAATATATATATATCGAACCCCTCCCCCTCGCCCTTATCAATAAGACAAGCAATCCAACAAATAGAATAAAATGTCCACTGAATCTATTGTTAAGGCCTCTAACTGGAGATTAGTTGAAGTTGGTCGTGTTGTTCTTGTTAAGAACACCGGTAAATTAGCTGTTATCGTCGAAATCATTGATCAAAAGAAGGTATGTTTACAAGATATGAGTGCTACTATTTTTAAAAAATTAGATTTACTACGTTGGAATTAGAGAACTAGAGGATAAAAGTAAAGTTTTGATGTGTGTTACTATGTTGGCGAAATAATATTAAAGAAATGGTGACAAAATAAACTCAAACTGCATAAGAAATTTATGGATGTAGTTTTTTTTAAAAAAAAAAAAAAAAGATATCAAGTTTGTGTATTCCAAAAATATTATTAGATTTATTTGTAGTAAGTGACATATGTGGGATACCAATAGTTCAATGAATCTAACAAATAATGTAAATTCTCAATAGTTAATTTATCTATTAAGAATTATTCTTTTTTTTTTTTTTTTTTTACTAACAATATAGTATGATGATGATGATGAAAAGATAAACCCATGTTTTACTTTTATCATTTATTTATATGTGGTTCCCTTTTTTTCCTTTATAAATAGGTCTTAATTGATGGTCCAGAAACTGGTGTCCAAAGACAATCTATCCACTTAGGTCAAGTTGTCTTAACTCCATTAACCTTCGCTTTACCAAGAGGTGCTAGAACTGCCGTTGTTGCAAAGAAGTTTGCTGCTGCTGGTATCGTTGAAAAATGGAACCAATCTTCTTGGGCTAAGAAGATTGCTCAACGTGAAAGAAGAGCTGCTTTAACTGATTTCGAAAGATTCCAAGTTATGGTCTTAAGAAAGCAAAAGAGATACGCTGTCAAGAAGGCTTTAGCTAAGGCTTAAATATAGTCGAAACGGTATATTCTATATATTATTAAACCTTTTTTAAAATATATGTATAAAATTATTATAATCAATCCATTGTTACATCGTTGTCTTTATATATTTAACTTTCAATCAGAATTCTATATATATATATATATATAAAGCTTTTGAATGGCTAGATTTAGTTTATTCCCTAAAGTAATATTTAATTCAATTTTGTTGAGGGTGTATTTTCTTTTCTAGGGTTTGGAATTGATTCTCGGAATTTTTTCTCTTTGAAAGTTAAAATAAATTAGGGTTCGTTCTGTTTTTCCAACAATTTTTTTTCTTTATTATTATTTTTTTTACAGAGAAGAAAAAAACAAATATTTCCTCTTTGGGTAATTACTGTTTTTGTTTGTTTTGTTTTTTTTTTTTTTTTTTATGTTCAATTTTTATTTCATTTTTTTTTTTTTGGGAAGAGATTATTAAAAGACATCTTTCATATTTTCATATCTATTTTATTTCTCAAACATATTACTTATCATTCTATCCATTTGGACTCTTCAATTTTGGACAATATAACAGTACAATTTGAAATATATATATATATATATATATTAAAAGACCACCAGTGAAGGAGAATAGTTTCTTTCTTTCTTTTTTATTTTCTTTTTTTTTTTTGTTTACAAATATTCCATATTTATAGAACACAGTAGTATTCATTTATTTGATACCCTCTTTCTTTTAATATATAACCTATTCCTTCCTGTTGTTCCTATTATTTTCCAAGATATAATCTTCAATAACTATAAAAATAAAATAAAATAAAATAAAATAAAATAAAATAAAAAAAAAAAAAAAAAAAAACAAGAGACACAACTTTTGATTATTTTAACAATTAGTTAATCTATACATCCATTTCCCCTCCCCCATTTCTTTCCTTTCTTCTCTATTTCTCTTTTATTTCATTATAAGATATATTTACAAATTCGTGATAAACAAGAAGTTTCTTTATATTTTCGATTGATTTGGTTTTTTCCTTTTTTTTTCTGTTATTATCTATTTAATATTCTAATCTTCCATTTTGTTCTTTAATCCTTTGTCGTTTTGTTATTATCCTCGATTATTATTAATTATTAATTTACCTGATTTCCTAGTTTATTCTACACACAATGTCAAATTTCTTTTATAGATGGTTCCTTTCACAGAAACCTCTAAATTCAAATATATCTGATTTAGAAACAAGTTTAAACATTAAAAAATCTATTCAATCTATCAGAAATTATAGGTGGACTTGGAAAAGTATATGTCACTATGGTTTTATGTCGTCTATTTTACTTTTCACTTTTATTACAAACCCTTTACCTTGGATTATTAAGTGTCTAATCTATTCATTTTTCATACTTCTATTTCTAATACCTTTAACAAGTCAATTCTTTTTCAATGCTTTACCAATATTTACTTGGCTGGCATTGTATTTCACTTCTTCTTATTTCCCATCCAATAAAAGACCACCTATCACTGTCAAAGTTTTACCTGCTATCGAGACTATATTATATGGTGATAATTTATCAGATATTTTAGCTACATCAACAAATTCATTTTTAGATATTTTAGCTTGGATCCCATATGGTCTTTTCCATTTTGGTGCCCCATTTGTCGTTGCTGCAATCTTATTTATCTTTGGTCCACCAACAATTTTACAAGGTTATGCCTTTGCATTTGGTTATATGAACCTTTTCGGTGTCATCATTCAAAATGTTTTCCCTGCTGCTCCACCATGGTATAAGATTCTCTATGGGTTACAATCTGCTCACTATGGTATGCATGGTTCACCAGGTGGTTTGGCAAGAATCGATCAACTATTACATATCAACCTTTACACTAATGGGTTCGAAAATTCCTCAGTCATCTTTGGTGCTTTCCCATCTTTGCATTCCGGTTGTGCTACCATGGAAGCCCTATTTTTCTCTTATTGCTTCCCATTCTTAAGACCTCTATTTATTGGCTACGTCTGTTGGCTATGGTGGTCAACAATGTATTTAACACATCATTACTTTGTCGATTTGATGGCGGGATCAGTTTTATCTTATATTATCTTCCAATACACTAAATATACTCAATTACCTTTAGTTGATACAAGTCTATTTTGTAGATGGTCCTATTCAACTATCGAAAAATATGATATGATAAGAGAAAATCCTTTGGGTTCCCTTGACATGGATGATATTGAAAATATTCCGTTGGCTTCATTGGATAATACAAGGGTACTGGATCTAACTGATAAAAATGTTTTAGAATTTGATTTGGATGATCAGGATAGTGTAACACCAACTAACGTCTTTGATAGAAATTCATATACTTCAAGATCATCTGCTACTTCAAATATTTCGTTAGATAAAACTGCTGCTTTCTCACCAAGAGTTAATTCCAATAAAAGAATAGATTAGACTATATATGAATTTAAATATTTACACGATACCATATAAGCATATAGATTTATACGAAAAAAAAAAAGACGTTATTATTATTATTATTATTACTACTATTCCTGATATCCATACTTTGAATATTAAATTGCAAATATATGTATGGAAAACAAATTTTGAATATATATGTGAAAACTATTTCTCGGTGTTCTTTCTTCCTATGTCCGGAAAATTTCTCACTTTTTCTTTTCTTTTATTAATGTTTGTTTTAAGGAGTTACTTCTTTTTTAATATTTCGTTAAAGAAAGTCAAATCAGACATTAGAGTTAATATAATAATTGTGGTAAAATATATTTGACACTTGTGTATTAATAAATTCACATGAAAATTAAAAATCATTTATACAAAAATAAGGATATTACAAAGCTAGACAGAGGATACATATTCAGAAACTGTATTGTATATATTATCACTTTATGATATACTATAATATGTCATAACATCTCTAGGACAGGATAAAAGACCACTTCAGTCTTCTTCTATATAAGTGACAAAGTATATAGACTCCTTATACATAAGATAGTATTTTTAGATGTTGGTTTTTATATAAAATTTTCATAACTGGAAATTTTCCAAATATCCTATCACGTGATTATAATACATTTGTTATACAACAACAATAATAATAATATATAACACTTTAGGGGAGAGATGCTAGTTTTTTATGTGGTGAGCTTTTAGAAGAAAAAATGTGACATTTCAAACCGATATTACTTTATGGTATACTAAAATCAGTTTAGTGGGGAATGGTCCAAATGTTTATTGATTATCTTAATATTATAAGATTGTGGAATCGTTCAGAAAAAAAGAACAACCTTCCGCACTTTTCCAGACAGCTAAGTATCTTAAGAATTTGAAACCTATTTTACTAGATAAGAAAAAATAACGAATTCACGGATTTTGATTTTACCTTCCCATAACAAAAAAAAACTAATAATAAAAAACAATACTAAGAGGTAAGTTAGAATTTACTGCAATATTATATTGAAAAAATTTTAAATATATATAAAAATCCAAAAGTTGTGAAAAGTGAAATTTACTAAAAGATCTTAGTTACCTGAATATCCCCCATGGGAGCTATAATGAACTCTTCATCAACTGAACTTCTTCGACATCTCCTAAAATAATACATCCACTCATATACATATATTATCCTATTTTAAAAAATGTCTATTTTGCAAAGTCAACAGGTCGCAATTTGAATTAGCACTTGCCAACCTTGAGAAGTTCAAACTTTGAATATTACAACAACATACAAGAAGTGGATGTATTCTCATATTCTGGTCATGCAATAACAAAGTATTATTCAAGATATGATATCTACTTTGAGAAATGTGAGTGTTGGTTACTGATTTGTCTGAAAATAGAAGAACTGAAAATGTGCCTATATATAAGGGTAAAATTAAACAGCATTAACAATAATGCAATTTAGGGATCATTAGATTCATTCTTCATCTTGTAATTAGTGGAGTTAGCCGCCGAGTATCTTCCCCAAATAAAAATAAAAAAAAGATTACCCAGGATTACTATGGTATATGTAATAGGAGAGAATAAAAACGAAGGCGGTTAAAATGAAAAAAAAGGGGTGGTGGTCTTTGTGCAATTTTTTAACTCGAACAGTAAGTAAAACACCAGATCACATATTCTTGTTGAATAGTTTTAAGTACAGTACTTGTTTCTCGATTTCACAAATATCATTCTGCTCTCTTCAAAATCGATATCCTAAAACAAATCTAAAAATACTGCTATTAGTTCCAGATAACAACACGGAAGGGTGGTTACAATAAATTCTATACTTACTTGGCCAAACATCAAAAAAATAATGAATTTCTATAACAAAATCTTCTTGGTGATCTACGGCACTCTTATAACGGCATGCAATAACAAATTCTACAATCTCAAGAATTTCTTACTTTTGTCGCAAAAACACTTTTGTAACTATTGTTTTCCACTGCATAATAAATAGTGACACGTTTCTTTTTGCAACAATGTAATTGTAACTCTAATTTCTTTCCCCTATTTTTCATGCCTTTTCTTTTCTTTTTTTAGTACCAGAAAAAAAAACACTAAAAGCAAAGGCTGTTTTTCTGTTCTTGATACTCTATTTTGTGTCACCTCCTCGACACCAACGAGAAAAAAAATTATTTGTCCAAAATAACAAAAAAGTTAGTCATGTAAAAGGAAGAGACACAAAATAATATTTAAAATTTATAAGTGTCTATTTTAAACACACTTTCTTTCAGAAGATACAAATAAACCAGCCCAATAACTCCCATTGCACGCGATCCATAAATAAATAATATCCATGCACCCATAAACACAAAAGTGGAAAAGAAAAAAATAAATTGACTCTGGAAATATAAAATACTTCAGAGTGACAGCAACGAAAGAAAATCAAAGGAAAATATTTTCCTGGTTTGATTTCTAGATAATGAAATAGTGGAGATAATAATATATAACTTGAACTGTGTAACCGATATGGAAATGTTAAAAGAACAACCGTTCTCCTCCATGTTGAAAAAAAGTGTTGCACTACGACCAGTTGTCAAGAGGCATATCCAAAAATCCAGTCTAGGAGACTTGGGAACCTTGGAAGCAACCCTGTATAGGATTCCATTTCTAACACGAAAGTGTCGACGAGAGTGGGTGGTTCACATGAATACTGAGGGCTCAGCCAAAGAGACCTGCCTATTTATAGAAAAATTAACCTGGGGGAATTGTGTTGGGATAAAATATTCTGATAGAATTGTATGTAGTTCTTGTATATCCAGTGGTGTTGCCACATGTGGTAAAAAGATCCGTTAAGATGAGTGAATATCTTCTACGGGATTAGGAGACTTTAATCAACACGTTACTAGACATACGATAATAGTGATAATACTAAATAGTTGTTATGACAAAAATGTTTTGTAGTTGGATGGACACAAACCGTTATTACATTGACATAGTGAATACTGACAATATTGGCCACATATATATTTGTTGAACCATATGTGCAAAGGATTGGTGAGGATGATACTAACACAAGTGCAGATTTTTTATTTATTTTATTTCTAGAGAATTTTCAGAGATTTTTTTTTCTTACCCTTTTTTTTCCTTTTTATCTTTTTATTCTACTTTATTTTTTTTTATTTCGAGAAAGAGAGAGAGGAAACAATGGATTCTATGCATTGCTGTTATGCAAGTGCAGGACCATTGTCAACCTTGATTTGGGATCCCAGGAAGATAAATTTTACAGATCATATTTTGTTCTTGACTATGCTGTTGCTCACAAGGTAATAGCCTAATGGTGGTGTTTTTTTTTTAATACAAGACTTCAGATTTTACAGTTAAATTTTTTGTTGAATGTTTTAGCCAAGATTAGGAAAATGGTGTTTGAGATTACAGTGGACGACGCTTCAGAGATACTAATTGGCGTGGGATTATTGGATTATTGTCTTGCTTGCGGCCTTCTCTGTCAGATGGAACTGGTGGTTCTGTTCCTACCTGACCAACTTTTTTTTTTTTATTTGTAATAAATAAGCAAACAATATGAAGATATTCTTACTGCTCCTACCTTGCACACCCCATGTGGAACTGGTGGTTCTGTTCCTCTGGGTGTCATAACAAAGCCAATTTTATCTCGCCAAATTTTATAAATGTTTCATGATATAAGAAACATACTCACACCATAATGTAAGTCTGAATGATTCTTTAGTCAATGAACAACATCCCAAATCATTTTTCAACTTTTTTTTTTTTGTTACTCCCCCCTCTCTCTTCCTCTCTACCTTTTTTTTTCCTTCTACTTCTATTTCTATTTTTTTTTCCTTTTTTTATTTCATAATTTATTTCTCTCATACTCTAAATTCTCTAGTCCCCGTTTATTTATTTAGTGCACTTTAAAAAAAAAAAAAAAAAAAAAAAAAAAAATTATAACACAAAAAAAGATTATAATAAAAAAAAAAAAGTATCCCTCACCTATCAGTAATTCACTGCAGAACCATTATGTCCATCCATTAAGACTATTCAACATTATTAACACTATTTTACTTTTTAATTTTATTTTGTCTTTTATCATTATTATCATCTAGCCATTTTTTTGCTCCGCTAGTGTTATGTCTTTTGTCCGTGCCTCCTAATCCCATTATTTAAATCACAATTTAATAGAGTATTAAGCATCTCTATTATATACAATTTCACAACAATGTTTTACTGTTGTGCCATTTCATCAATACCTTTTCCTCATCTTAACATGGAAACATACAAAGGAAAAAAAAAAAAAAAAAAGCGCTTACTATGTTGTACATCATATCTATACCATGTATGTTTCTTCTTCTTCTCATGATCTTTTTACTATGTATCGTACCCATGTATATACAGGAGCTCCCAAGTCAGAGGAATATTTTATCTTAACACAATTCCTTTCTAAATTATTTTTCTGTAAATAGATACAGCGTCTTGATGGTTGACCCTAGTATTTCATAGCGATCCATGCTAACTACTTAGAGACTCGATATTTTCGGGAAATGGACTTATCCTCTACAGGGATTTGCTCCAGGTTCTTAATTCTACCGATGGCGGTGAGGGTACAAAAGCTTCTTAGAAGAACAGTCGTAGGGATGTAAATCTTTTTTTCACATTGGGGCTGTTTCCATACAACCTCACACTTCTATTATATATTATTATCGAGACTGTGTAAGTTATTGACAAATCAATCCAGGTTCTGATGTTCTGGAGATTTCATTTCCGTGGCTTCCCTGAGGTGTTTTCTATTTTCTGTACGTTTTTTTTATTTGCTTCGTTCCATTTTGGTGTTTTATAGGTGTTGGCCTTATTTATTTTTGGTCGTGTGTCCTGGGACTTATTCGGCTCAGTTGGGTTCAGGGCTACACGAATATTATGACTAATTCGTGTACCCTTAGAACTCGATCTCCAATTTGTTTTGGAGCCATTTATATTCTTTATAGTCGTCCTTCTATTTAGTTTATGTGTATAGTATCTAAAGGAACAACACTCACGTTGCTAGGGTTTAGTAATGGGCCAGTGGTATCTTAGTTATCACTGGTTCTTAACTCCCTAGTGGCTGGGTGATCTGGTGATAGGGGGAGAGGCTTTCTTCTCCAAAGACCCCTAATCGCCAATTTTTAATATGATATTGTATTGCTAATGTGTCTCTCTTTGCAAATATATATTTAATCATATACAGCTCCCTCATTTGTCTATAGTTGTGTATCAATATATAACTCTCCCACTCTATATGTTTTGGTTGCTTTCACACTGCAGTCTATTTTCTCCTTCAAACAAAAAAAAAAAAAATAAAGGGTCTTTTTATAGAAAATTTAAAAGCCAGACCCTCCTCCGGATTACCCACACAGCTGTCGTTCACTACTACTTATCTTTAAATATTTCAAAATATCATTATGTAAAGTGCTGATTCTACTTGTTCTACTCATATTCTAAAGTGCTTTTTGAAGACATGATATATTTTCCAATAAAACAATAAGAGGAAATAAGACACGATCAGTTTGTTAAAGTGTTATGAAAAGAAGTGTATACTTTGAATATTACAACAACATACAAGAAGTGGATGTATTCTCATATTCTGGTCATGCAATAACAAAGTATTATTCAAGATATGATATCTACTTTGAGAAATGTGAGTGTTGGTTACTGATTTGTCTGAAAATAGAAGAACTGAAAATGTGCCTATATATAAGGGTAAAATTAAACAGCATTAACAATAATGCAATTTAGGGATCATTAGATTCATTCTTCATCTTGTAATTAGTGGAGTTAGCCGCCGAGTATCTTCCCCAAATAAAAATAAAAAAAAGATTACCCAGGATTACTATGGTATATGTAATAGGAGAGAATAAAAACGAAGGCGGTTAAAATGAAAAAAAAGGGGTGGTGGTCTTTGTGCAATTTTTTAACTCGAACAGTAAGTAAAACACCAGATCACATATTCTTGTTGAATAGTTTTAAGTACAGTACTTGTTTCTCGATTTCACAAATATCATTCTGCTCTCTTCAAAATCGATATCCTAAAACAAATCTAAAAATACTGCTATTAGTTCCAGATAACAACACGGAAGGGTGGTTACAATAAATTCTATACTTACTTGGCCAAACATCAAAAAAATAATGAATTTCTATAACAAAATCTTCTTGGTGATCTACGGCACTCTTATAACGGCATGCAATAACAAATTCTACAATCTCAAGAATTTCTTACTTTTGTCGCAAAAACACTTTTGTAACTATTGTTTTCCACTGCATAATAAATAGTGACACGTTTCTTTTTGCAACAATGTAATTGTAACTCTAATTTCTTTCCCCTATTTTTCATGCCTTTTCTTTTCTTTTTTTAGTACCAGAAAAAAAAACACTAAAAGCAAAGGCTGTTTTTCTGTTCTTGATACTCTATTTTGTGTCACCTCCTCGACACCAACGAGAAAAAAAATTATTTGTCCAAAATAACAAAAAAGTTAGTCATGTAAAAGGAAGAGACACAAAATAATATTTAAAATTTATAAGTGTCTATTTTAAACACACTTTCTTTCAGAAGATACAAATAAACCAGCCCAATAACTCCCATTGCACGCGATCCATAAATAAATAATATCCATGCACCCATAAACACAAAAGTGGAAAAGAAAAAAATAAATTGACTCTGGAAATATAAAATACTTCAGAGTGACAGCAACGAAAGAAAATCAAAGGAAAATATTTTCCTGGTTTGATTTCTAGATAATGAAATAGTGGAGATAATAATATATAACTTGAACTGTGTAACCGATATGGAAATGTTAAAAGAACAACCGTTCTCCTCCATGTTGAAAAAAAGTGTTGCACTACGACCAGTTGTCAAGAGGCATATCCAAAAATCCAGTCTAGGAGACTTGGGAACCTTGGAAGCAACCCTGTATAGGATTCCATTTCTAACACGAAAGTGTCGACGAGAGTGGGTGGTTCACATGAATACTGAGGGCTCAGCCAAAGAGACCTGCCTATTTATAGAAAAATTAACCTGGGGGAATTGTGTTGGGATAAAATATTCTGATAGAATTGTATGTAGTTCTTGTATATCCAGTGGTGTTGCCACATGTGGTAAAAAGATCCGTTAAGATGAGTGAATATCTTCTACGGGATTAGGAGACTTTAATCAACACGTTACTAGACATACGATAATAGTGATAATACTAAATAGTTGTTATGACAAAAATGTTTTGTAGTTGGATGGACACAAACCGTTATTACATTGACATAGTGAATACTGACAATATTGGCCACATATATATTTGTTGAACCATATGTGCAAAGGATTGGTGAGGATGATACTAACACAAGTGCAGATTTTTTATTTATTTTATTTCTAGAGAATTTTCAGAGATTTTTTTTTTCTTACCCTTTTTTTTCCTTTTTATCTTTTATTCTACTTTATTTTTTTTTATTTCGAGAAAGAGAGAGAGGAAACAATGGATTCTATGCATTGCTGTTATGCAAGTGCAGGACCATTGTCAACCTTGATTTGGGATCCCAGGAAGATAAATTTTACAGATCATATTTTGTTCTTGACTATGCTGTTGCTCACAAGGTAATAGCCTAATGGTGGTGTTTTTTTTTTAATACAAGACTTCAGATTTTACAGTTAAATTTTTTGTTGAATGTTTTAGCCAAGATTAGGAAAATGGTGTTTGAGATTACAGTGGACGACGCTTCAGAGATACTAATTGGCGTGGGATTATTGGATTATTGTCTTGCTTGCGGCCCTTCTCTGTCAGATGGAACTGGTGGTTCTGTTCCTACCTGACCAACTTTTTTTTTTTTATTTGTAATAAATAAGCAAACAATATGAAGATATTCTTACTGCTCCTACCTTGCACACCCCATGTGGAACTGGTGGTTCTGTTCCTCTGGGTGTCATAACAAAGCCAATTTTATCTCGCCAAATTTTATAAATGTTTCATGATATAAGAAACATACTCACACCATAATGTAAGTCTGAATGATTCTTTAGTCAATGAACAACATCCCAAATCATTTTTCAACTTTTTTTTTTTTGTTACTCCCCCCTCTCTCTTCCTCTCTACCTTTTTTTTTTCCTTCTACTTCTATTTCTATTTTTTTTTCCTTTTTTTATTTCATAATTTATTTCTCTCATACTCTAAATTCTCTAGTCCCCGTTTATTTATTTAGTGCACTTTAAAAAAAAAAAAAAAAAAAAAAAAAAAATTATAACACAAAAAAAGATTATAATAAAAAAAAAAAAGTATCCCTCACCTATCAGTAATTCACTGCAGAACCATTATGTCCATCCATTAAGACTATTCAACATTATTAACACTATTTTACTTTTTAATTTTATTTTGTCTTTTATCATTATTATCATCTAGCCATTTTTTTGCTCCGCTAGTGTTATGTCTTTTGTCCGTGCCTCCTAATCCCATTATTTAAATCACAATTTAATAGAGTATTAAGCATCTCTATTATATACAATTTCACAACAATGTTTTACTGTTGTGCCATTTCATCAATACCTTTTCCTCATCTTAACATGGAAACATACAAAGGAAAAAAAAAAAAAAAAAAGCGCTTACTATGTTGTACATCATATCTATACCATGTATGTTTCTTCTTCTTCTCATGATCTTTTTACTATGTATCGTACCCATGTATATACAGGAGCTCCCAAGTCAGAGGAATATTTTATCTTAACACAATTCCTTTCTAAATTATTTTTCTGTAAATAGATACAGCGTCTTGATGGTTGACCCTAGTATTTCATAGCGATCCATGCTAACTACTTAGAGACTCGATATTTTCGGGAAATGGACTTATCCTCTACAGGGATTTGCTCCAGGTTCTTAATTCTACCGATGGCGGTGAGGGTACAAAAGCTTCTTAGAAGAACAGTCGTAGGGATGTAAATCTTTTTTTCACATTGGGGCTGTTTCCATACAACCTCACACTTCTATTATATATTATTATCGAGACTGTGTAAGTTATTGACAAATCAATCCAGGTTCTGATGTTCTGGAGATTTCATTTCCGTGGCTTCCCTGAGGTGTTTTCTATTTTCTGTACGTTTTTTTTATTTGCTTCGTTCCATTTTGGTGTTTTATAGGTGTTGGCCTTATTTATTTTTGGTCGTGTGTCCTGGGACTTATTCGGCTCAGTTGGGTTCAGGGCTACACGAATATTATGACTAATTCGTGTACCCTTAGAACTCGATCTCCAATTTGTTTTGGAGCCATTTATATTCTTTATAGTCGTCCTTCTATTTAGTTTATGTGTATAGTATCTAAAGGAACAACACTCACGTTGCTAGGGTTTAGTAATGGGCCAGTGGTATCTTAGTTATCACTGGTTCTTAACTCCCTAGTGGCTGGGTGATCTGGTGATAGGGGGAGAGGCTTTCTTCTCCAAAGACCCCTAATCGCCAATTTTTAATATGATATTGTATTGCTAATGTGTCTCTCTTTGCAAATATATATTTAATCATATACAGCTCCCTCATTTGTCTATAGTTGTGTATCAATATATAACTCTCCCACTCTATATGTTTTGGTTGCTTTCACACTGCAGTCTATTTTCTCCTTCAAACAAAAAAAAAAAAAATAAAGGGTCTTTTTATAGAAAATTTAAAAGCCAGACCCTCCTCCGGATTACCCACACAGCTGTCGTTCACTACTACTTATCTTTAAATATTTCAAAATATCATTATGTAAAGTGCTGATTCTACTTGTTCTACTCATATTCTAAAGTGCTTTTTGAAGACATGATATATTTTCCAATAAAACAATAAGAGGAAATAAGACACGATCAGTTTGTTAAAGTGTTATGAAAAGAAGTGTATACTTTGAATATTACAACAACATACAAGAAGTGGATGTATTCTCATATTCTGGTCATGCAATAACAAAGTATTATTCAAGATATGATATCTACTTTGAGAAATGTGAGTGTTGGTTACTGATTTGTCTGAAAATAGAAGAACTGAAAATGTGCCTATATATAAGGGTAAAATTAAACAGCATTAACAATAATGCAATTTAGGGATCATTAGATTCATTCTTCATCTTGTAATTAGTGGAGTTAGCCGCCGAGTATCTTCCCCAAATAAAAATAAAAAAAAGATTACCCAGGATTACTATGGTATATGTAATAGGAGAGAATAAAAACGAAGGCGGTTAAAATGAAAAAAAAGGGGTGGTGGTCTTTGTGCAATTTTTTAACTCGAACAGTAAGTAAAACACCAGATCACATATTCTTGTTGAATAGTTTTAAGTACAGTACTTGTTTCTCGATTTCACAAATATCATTCTGCTCTCTTCAAAATCGATATCCTAAAACAAATCTAAAAATACTGCTATTAGTTCCAGATAACAACACGGAAGGGTGGTTACAATAAATTCTATACTTACTTGGCCAAACATCAAAAAAATAATGAATTTCTATAACAAAATCTTCTTGGTGATCTACGGCACTCTTATAACGGCATGCAATAACAAATTCTACAATCTCAAGAATTTCTTACTTTTGTCGCAAAAACACTTTTGTAACTATTGTTTTCCACTGCATAATAAATAGTGACACGTTTCTTTTTGCAACAATGTAATTGTAACTCTAATTTCTTTCCCCTATTTTTCATGCCTTTTCTTTTCTTTTTTTAGTACCAGAAAAAAAAACACTAAAAGCAAAGGCTGTTTTTCTGTTCTTGATACTCTATTTTGTGTCACCTCCTCGACACCAACGAGAAAAAAAATTATTTGTCCAAAATAACAAAAAAGTTAGTCATGTAAAAGGAAGAGACACAAAATAATATTTAAAATTTATAAGTGTCTATTTTAAACACACTTTCTTTCAGAAGATACAAATAAACCAGCCCAATAACTCCCATTGCACGCGATCCATAAATAAATAATATCCATGCACCCATAAACACAAAAGTGGAAAAGAAAAAAATAAATTGACTCTGGAAATATAAAATACTTCAGAGTGACAGCAACGAAAGAAAATCAAAGGAAAATATTTTCCTGGTTTGATTTCTAGATAATGAAATAGTGGAGATAATAATATATAACTTGAACTGTGTAACCGATATGGAAATGTTAAAAGAACAACCGTTCTCCTCCATGTTGAAAAAAAGTGTTGCACTACGACCAGTTGTCAAGAGGCATATCCAAAAATCCAGTCTAGGAGACTTGGGAACCTTGGAAGCAACCCTGTATAGGATTCCATTTCTAACACGAAAGTGTCGACGAGAGTGGGTGGTTCACATGAATACTGAGGGCTCAGCCAAAGAGACCTGCCTATTTATAGAAAAATTAACCTGGGGGAATTGTGTTGGGATAAAATATTCTGATAGAATTGTATGTAGTTCTTGTATATCCAGTGGTGTTGCCACATGTGGTAAAAAGATCCGTTAAGATGAGTGAATATCTTCTACGGGATTAGGAGACTTTAATCAACACGTTACTAGACATACGATAATAGTGATAATACTAAATAGTTGTTATGACAAAAATGTTTTGTAGTTGGATGGACACAAACCGTTATTACATTGACATAGTGAATACTGACAATATTGGCCACATATATATTTGTTGAACCATATGTGCAAAGGATTGGTGAGGATGATACTAACACAAGTGCAGATTTTTTATTTATTTTATTTCTAGAGAATTTTCAGAGATTTTTTTTTCTTACCCTTTTTTTTCCTTTTTATCTTTTTATTCTACTTTATTTTTTTTTATTTCGAGAAAGAGAGAGAGGAAACAATGGATTCTATGCATTGCTGTTATGCAAGTGCAGGACCATTGTCAACCTTGATTTGGGATCCCAGGAAGATAAATTTTACAGATCATATTTTGTTCTTGACTATGCTGTTGCTCACAAGGTAATAGCCTAATGGTGGTGTTTTTTTTTTAATACAAGACTTCAGATTTTACAGTTAAATTTTTTGTTGAATGTTTTAGCCAAGATTAGGAAAATGGTGTTTGAGATTACAGTGGACGACGCTTCAGAGATACTAATTGGCGTGGGATTATTGGATTATTGTCTTGCTTGCGGCCTTCTCTGTCAGATGGAACTGGTGGTTCTGTTCCTACCTGACCAACTTTTTTTTTTTTATTTGTAATAAATAAGCAAACAATATGAAGATATTCTTACTGCTCCTACCTTGCACACCCCATGTGGAACTGGTGGTTCTGTTCCTCTGGGTGTCATAACAAAGCCAATTTTATCTCGCCAAATTTTATAAATGTTTCATGATATAAGAAACATACTCACACCATAATGTAAGTCTGAATGATTCTTTAGTCAATGAACAACATCCCAAATCATTTTTCAACTTTTTTTTTTTTGTTACTCCCCCCTCTCTCTTCCTCTCTACCTTTTTTTTTTCCTTCTACTTCTATTTCTATTTTTTTTTCCTTTTTTTATTTCATAATTTATTTCTCTCATACTCTAAATTCTCTAGTCCCCGTTTATTTATTTAGTGCACTTTAAAAAAAAAAAAAAAAAAAAAAAAAAATTATAACACAAAAAAAGATTATAATAAAAAAAAAAAGTATCCCTCACCTATCAGTAATTCACTGCAGAACCATTATGTCCATCCATTAAGACTATTCAACATTATTAACACTATTTTACTTTTTAATTTTATTTTGTCTTTTATCATTATTATCATCTAGCCATTTTTTTGCTCCGCTAGTGTTATGTCTTTTGTCCGTGCCTCCTAATCCCATTATTTAAATCACAATTTAATAGAGTATTAAGCATCTCTATTATATACAATTTCACAACAATGTTTTACTGTTGTGCCATTTCATCAATACCTTTTCCTCATCTTAACATGGAAACATACAAAGGAAAAAAAAAAAAAAAAAAGCGCTTACTATGTTGTACATCATATCTATACCATGTATGTTTCTTCTTCTTCTCATGATCTTTTTACTATGTATCGTACCCATGTATATACAGGAGCTCCCAAGTCAGAGGAATATTTTATCTTAACACAATTCCTTTCTAAATTATTTTTCTGTAAATAGATACAGCGTCTTGATGGTTGACCCTAGTATTTCATAGCGATCCATGCTAACTACTTAGAGACTCGATATTTTCGGGAAATGGACTTATCCTCTACAGGGATTTGCTCCAGGTTCTTAATTCTACCGATGGCGGTGAGGGTACAAAAGCTTCTTAGAAGAACAGTCGTAGGGATGTAAATCTTTTTTTCACATTGGGGCTGTTTCCATACAACCTCACACTTCTATTATATATTATTATCGAGACTGTGTAAGTTATTGACAAATCAATCCAGGTTCTGATGTTCTGGAGATTTCATTTCCGTGGCTTCCCTGAGGTGTTTTCTATTTTCTGTACGTTTTTTTTATTTGCTTCGTTCCATTTTGGTGTTTTATAGGTGTTGGCCTTATTTATTTTTGGTCGTGTGTCCTGGGACTTATTCGGCTCAGTTGGGTTCAGGGCTACACGAATATTATGACTAATTCGTGTACCCTTAGAACTCGATCTCCAATTTGTTTTGGAGCCATTTATATTCTTTATAGTCGTCCTTCTATTTAGTTTATGTGTATAGTATCTAAAGGAACAACACTCACGTTGCTAGGGTTTAGTAATGGGCCAGTGGTATCTTAGTTATCACTGGTTCTTAACTCCCTAGTGGCTGGGTGATCTGGTGATAGGGGGAGAGGCTTTCTTCTCCAAAGACCCCTAATCGCCAATTTTTAATATGATATTGTATTGCTAATGTGTCTCTCTTTGCAAATATATATTTAATCATATACAGCTCCCTCATTTGTCTATAGTTGTGTATCAATATATAACTCTCCCACTCTATATGTTTTGGTTGCTTTCACACTGCAGTCTATTTTCTCCTTCAAACAAAAAAAAAAAAAATAAAGGGTCTTTTTATAGAAAATTTAAAAGCCAGACCCTCCTCCGGATTACCCACACAGCTGTCGTTCACTACTACTTATCTTTAAATATTTCAAAATATCATTATGTAAAGTGCTGATTCTACTTGTTCTACTCATATTCTAAAGTGCTTTTTGAAGACATGATATATTTTCCAATAAAACAATAAGAGGAAATAAGACACGATCAGTTTGTTAAAGTGTTATGAAAAGAAGTGTATACTTTGAATATTACAACAACATACAAGAAGTGGATGTATTCTCATATTCTGGTCATGCAATAACAAAGTATTATTCAAGATATGATATCTACTTTGAGAAATGTGAGTGTTGGTTACTGATTTGTCTGAAAATAGAAGAACTGAAAATGTGCCTATATATAAGGGTAAAATTAAACAGCATTAACAATAATGCAATTTAGGGATCATTAGATTCATTCTTCATCTTGTAATTAGTGGAGTTAGCCGCCGAGTATCTTCCCCAAATAAAAATAAAAAAAAGATTACCCAGGATTACTATGGTATATGTAATAGGAGAGAATAAAAACGAAGGCGGTTAAAATGAAAAAAAAGGGGTGGTGGTCTTTGTGCAATTTTTTAACTCGAACAGTAAGTAAAACACCAGATCACATATTCTTGTTGAATAGTTTTAAGTACAGTACTTGTTTCTCGATTTCACAAATATCATTCTGCTCTCTTCAAAATCGATATCCTAAAACAAATCTAAAAATACTGCTATTAGTTCCAGATAACAACACGGAAGGGTGGTTACAATAAATTCTATACTTACTTGGCCAAACATCAAAAAAATAATGAATTTCTATAACAAAATCTTCTTGGTGATCTACGGCACTCTTATAACGGCATGCAATAACAAATTCTACAATCTCAAGAATTTCTTACTTTTGTCGCAAAAACACTTTTGTAACTATTGTTTTCCACTGCATAATAAATAGTGACACGTTTCTTTTTGCAACAATGTAATTGTAACTCTAATTTCTTTCCCCTATTTTTCATGCCTTTTCTTTTCTTTTTTTAGTACCAGAAAAAAAAACACTAAAAGCAAAGGCTGTTTTTCTGTTCTTGATACTCTATTTTGTGTCACCTCCTCGACACCAACGAGAAAAAAAATTATTTGTCCAAAATAACAAAAAAGTTAGTCATGTAAAAGGAAGAGACACAAAATAATATTTAAAATTTATAAGTGTCTATTTTAAACACACTTTCTTTCAGAAGATACAAATAAACCAGCCCAATAACTCCCATTGCACGCGATCCATAAATAAATAATATCCATGCACCCATAAACACAAAAGTGGAAAAGAAAAAAATAAATTGACTCTGGAAATATAAAATACTTCAGAGTGACAGCAACGAAAGAAAATCAAAGGAAAATATTTTCCTGGTTTGATTTCTAGATAATGAAATAGTGGAGATAATAATATATAACTTGAACTGTGTAACCGATATGGAAATGTTAAAAGAACAACCGTTCTCCTCCATGTTGAAAAAAAGTGTTGCACTACGACCAGTTGTCAAGAGGCATATCCAAAAATCCAGTCTAGGAGACTTGGGAACCTTGGAAGCAACCCTGTATAGGATTCCATTTCTAACACGAAAGTGTCGACGAGAGTGGGTGGTTCACATGAATACTGAGGGCTCAGCCAAAGAGACCTGCCTATTTATAGAAAAATTAACCTGGGGGAATTGTGTTGGGATAAAATATTCTGATAGAATTGTATGTAGTTCTTGTATATCCAGTGGTGTTGCCACATGTGGTAAAAAGATCCGTTAAGATGAGTGAATATCTTCTACGGGATTAGGAGACTTTAATCAACACGTTACTAGACATACGATAATAGTGATAATACTAAATAGTTGTTATGACAAAAATGTTTTGTAGTTGGATGGACACAAACCGTTATTACATTGACATAGTGAATACTGACAATATTGGCCACATATATATTTGTTGAACCATATGTGCAAAGGATTGGTGAGGATGATACTAACACAAGTGCAGATTTTTTATTTATTTTATTTCTAGAGAATTTTCAGAGATTTTTTTTTCTTACCCTTTTTTTTCCTTTTTATCTTTTTATTCTACTTTATTTTTTTTTATTTCGAGAAAGAGAGAGAGGAAACAATGGATTCTATGCATTGCTGTTATGCAAGTGCAGGACCATTGTCAACCTTGATTTGGGATCCCAGGAAGATAAATTTTACAGATCATATTTTGTTCTTGACTATGCTGTTGCTCACAAGGTAATAGCCTAATGGTGGTGTTTTTTTTTTAATACAAGACTTCAGATTTTACAGTTAAATTTTTTGTTGAATGTTTTAGCCAAGATTAGGAAAATGGTGTTTGAGATTACAGTGGACGACGCTTCAGAGATACTAATTGGCGTGGGATTATTGGATTATTGTCTTGCTTGCGGCCTTCTCTGTCAGATGGAACTGGTGGTTCTGTTCCTACCTGACCAACTTTTTTTTTTTTATTTGTAATAAATAAGCAAACAATATGAAGATATTCTTACTGCTCCTACCTTGCACACCCCATGTGGAACTGGTGGTTCTGTTCCTCTGGGTGTCATAACAAAGCCAATTTTATCTCGCCAAATTTTATAAATGTTTCATGATATAAGAAACATACTCACACCATAATGTAAGTCTGAATGATTCTTTAGTCAATGAACAACATCCCAAATCATTTTTCAACTTTTTTTTTTTGTTACTCCCCCCTCTCTCTTCCTCTCTACCTTTTTTTTTCCTTCTACTTCTATTTCTATTTTTTTTTCCTTTTTTTATTTCATAATTTATTTCTCTCATACTCTAAATTCTCTAGTCCCCGTTTATTTATTTAGTGCACTTTAAAAAAAAAAAAAAAAAAAAAAAAAAATTATAACACAAAAAAAGATTATAATAAAAAAAAAAAGTATCCCTCACCTATCAGTAATTCACTGCAGAACCATTATGTCCATCCATTAAGACTATTCAACATTATTAACACTATTTTACTTTTTAATTTTATTTTGTCTTTTATCATTATTATCATCTAGCCATTTTTTTGCTCCGCTAGTGTTATGTCTTTTGTCCGTGCCTCCTAATCCCATTATTTAAATCACAATTTAATAGAGTATTAAGCATCTCTATTATATACAATTTCACAACAATGTTTTACTGTTGTGCCATTTCATCAATACCTTTTCCTCATCTTAACATGGAAACATACAAAGGAAAAAAAAAAAAAAAAAAGCGCTTACTATGTTGTACATCATATCTATACCATGTATGTTTCTTCTTCTTCTCATGATCTTTTTACTATGTATCGTACCCATGTATATACAGGAGCTCCCAAGTCAGAGGAATATTTTATCTTAACACAATTCCTTTCTAAATTATTTTTCTGTAAATAGATACAGCGTCTTGATGGTTGACCCTAGTATTTCATAGCGATCCATGCTAACTACTTAGAGACTCGATATTTTCGGGAAATGGACTTATCCTCTACAGGGATTTGCTCCAGGTTCTTAATTCTACCGATGGCGGTGAGGGTACAAAAGCTTCTTAGAAGAACAGTCGTAGGGATGTAAATCTTTTTTTCACATTGGGGCTGTTTCCATACAACCTCACACTTCTATTATATATTATTATCGAGACTGTGTAAGTTATTGACAAATCAATCCAGGTTCTGATGTTCTGGAGATTTCATTTCCGTGGCTTCCCTGAGGTGTTTTCTATTTTCTGTACGTTTTTTTTATTTGCTTCGTTCCATTTTGGTGTTTTATAGGTGTTGGCCTTATTTATTTTTGGTCGTGTGTCCTGGGACTTATTCGGCTCAGTTGGGTTCAGGGCTACACGAATATTATGACTAATTCGTGTACCCTTAGAACTCGATCTCCAATTTGTTTTGGAGCCATTTATATTCTTTATAGTCGTCCTTCTATTTAGTTTATGTGTATAGTATCTAAAGGAACAACACTCACGTTGCTAGGGTTTAGTAATGGGCCAGTGGTATCTTAGTTATCACTGGTTCTTAACTCCCTAGTGGCTGGGTGATCTGGTGATAGGGGGAGAGGCTTTCTTCTCCAAAGACCCCTAATCGCCAATTTTTAATATGATATTGTATTGCTAATGTGTCTCTCTTTGCAAATATATATTTAATCATATACAGCTCCCTCATTTGTCTATAGTTGTGTATCAATATATAACTCTCCCACTCTATATGTTTTGGTTGCTTTCACACTGCAGTCTATTTTCTCCTTCAAACAAAAAAAAAAAAAATAAAGGGTCTTTTTATAGAAAATTTAAAAGCCAGACCCTCCTCCGGATTACCCACACAGCTGTCGTTCACTACTACTTATCTTTAAATATTTCAAAATATCATAATATACGAAAAGGCGCTTTAAGTGGTAGGCGGATAGATAAAATAATTATTTATGCTGAAAGGTATGTATTATTTTTTTGCAGTAGATTGGTTTATCGTGTGATGGGTTAGCCGTTTTGTGTCGTTACACATCACTGATAAGTTTTTTGGATTTTATCGTAAGTTGCCGTATTTTTTTTTCGCCGTTGTTTGTCGCAGAGTAATTCGTACTTTGTGATATATTGTTGTCTCAGAGGAATTTGTAGGAATAATGTGCAAAGTGACAACATTCTCTAAATAAACAAAAAATGTGTTTAGCAACACATAGATCTTTGTGCTCTGTTACAATTGAAGCTTGTATATTAAATATGTAGTATATGTATTTTATATAAGGAAAGTGAACAATAGATCATTGATTTATATTGCTTATAATAAGAATTGTCGCGATAGTACCCGCACTCAGATGTGAGATATTCTACTTTAACGAAGTTTTTCTTTAGAGAAATTTTTATTTAAATGAAGAAAATTTTCAACGTAATAAACTAAATTAAATCTTATAACTTGAATGTATATTAATGTATAATATTTGTATAATTATTGTATAATATAAAGAAAGGTAAGCCTTATACGATATAATTACCACACTAGTACTTACTATCTAAAGTATGAGCCAAATAACAGACTTCAGAAAGGAAGTTGTATCTTTACAAGGTATACTATCTGGTGCACCTAAATATCCTCAACATGATTATAATCACTCACCGGATAATGGAGAGACCTCTTGTCTTAATGACACTTCTTCTAGTTATTTCCCGTTCAGTCCATTACCATCTAACACTACCTCATCATTATCTTCTGGTACAGCCAGTGACACCAAAATGTCAAGTAGTAGCCATAATGAGAACTCCAAAGATCCAAACTACTAACTATCTGACATAAGTAAAGCTTCACAAGGCACTTCCCATGATTCTTCGGTTAGCAATGTTGAGATATTATTCTGACTCAATGAAAGTTTTGTGAAAATTTTTCACAACATTATTTTTTAGAAAAATATAAATAGTCGAGATACAGAAATTAGAAATAATTTCTTTTATCTGCCACTTTATACACTCTTTACATAGTTTAGGATATAATGTTTGTATTATTTAATACATGTGAGCGACTATTTATAAAATATACGGTTTATAATGTTCCGTTATAACTTATAGGTTATTACTCTATATCTCTTAAATCGTAACAGGTTATGAGCCCTGATGCGACTTCCTCTATGTATCAGTTAATGTATGTACTGATACATAGGAATACGTCAACCTTACTTTACCTTCTTCTCTTTATGTAAGGTTGTTACCCATGAAGGTGTTAATCATTATTGCTGCTTATACACCTTTCTCCAGCTGCTTAATACATTTATAATAACTGTTTCCATAATGGCCACTAATACATTTCCCAATTAACCTTATGTTGCTTTGCAAGGTTCCATTTTAAAATAATAGTCTGTCACCTACATATCATTTGAAATGCATTTTTAGCTGCTGCTCTGATGTATCCTACTCAACTTGATTAGTTGGTTACATTCATACGATATATATGTCTTTAGAGCATATACTATCCAAGTGTATGAATGATGATTCTAGTTCACTATACTGTCAATGCATTCAATTTACAATAACAACATCTTTCAATTATTTTCTAAGGTAGTATTTTTTAGTTTCATATGATTTATATGTCAAATGCACATGTAATATCCAAGGTATGAACAACTACAGAGGTTTGTAAATTAAGTATTACGTCGAGTCAGAAAAGTCATTCAGCGTTTCAGTTTGATTTAACATATATTGTGTGCTTGTTTTCAATTCCAATTACTCATTGGCCTAATTATGTCCGTATTTATATTTGTCGATCACCAAGTGCTGTATTCATTATGTCATTTTACCACACTAACATCGGTTGAATTATCATAAACCGATAGTTGAACTAACTTATCCATGTCGCTAATCCCAACAGTGTATTATTTGCCTACGTCTAAAAGTTGTTTATCAAATTGTTTTTATCGATCACCACAGATCACACTACAACAGCTTTCACTATACCATACATGTTCTTATAATAACTTTCACACGAGGGTTGAAACTCTGTCCGATCGTGCTTTAAATATTATGTTCAGCTCCTTCATTATGACAGGCAACCATTCAAGCCCCATATGATTTATATGTTACAGGCACATATACTATCCGACAATATGGGCACAATATACAGCATAGAAGAACATGATTTATATCTAATTGCCATACTATCACCACTATAGGATTACCATGCATCTCCAACGTATTCACTATTTTCCCTATCTCTCGATGATCTACGACAATTCATTGGTTTAATACGGCTTTATAATTCCAGGCTATGTCTTTTTAGTACTATTTCATTACATAAGTGGTGTGTCTCCAGAACGGGGGGAACACTGTATACATTCTGATCGCCACAATCCACTCGCTATTATTTTGACTAAATCGCACCGTGATAATCCATGTTAAACAAAATCGTACCATAGAGTAACAATATAAACTCTATTTTTCATAACCACACATTTAATTCAATTGTTTCAAACGACATAAAGTATTCCAAAGAAATATAGAATACCATTTCTCTTCTCCTGCCATTGAATTATTACGAGATTGCAAGAATTAATTACGTCTAGCTGCTCACATTTTCATTTCACATAAATCACTATAAGGTCATTTATCATAAAACGGTCAGCCATGAGATAATATTTAGACATACCAGTAAATATTTTCATACACATGGACTGATTTGCTTTTTCATATATTCTTATTGTTACTTTCAAATTTTAATTATCTGGCAGCTAGATTAGGTTCTCAATTTCTTCTCTTTCAACATTGCCATTTTCATCGTCAGAGTTTAACAGGTTTAAAATTTTCACTGCGTAAAATCCCTTTTCTAACCTTCATTGTAATTTTACTGTGAGGGAGGGAATACTTCTTTACAACTGCCATTTTCAATTCTACTCTTTTCTAACAGTTTATCCTTCATTTCAATTTTCATCTCCATTTTTCTAAGACCTAATGCCGCCTTTGTTTTTGAAGAGTCATGACAAATAAATAACTGTATCGTATTCTTTTACAGGGTACAGTATGAATAAACTTTATGGCATAATTTGGAAAGGTCAATAGGATATTAGATTACTCATCTCTGACGTCTCTTTAAATATTATTTCGAGGACTAAAGATCGACAACTATTCTCTTTAGATCCTTAGTTGACATGTCGCTATTCAAATGCTGCTTTTATTACAGAGTGTTTATAATCATTTTTTAAAAATAGGACAGTCAGCTTTCAATAAAATACTCTTACCACGAAGCTTCCTAATCCAGGTATATTCACATTTAGAAATGTTTCAATCACACCATTAAATATCTAGCTTCAGTTACATCTATCAAGAACGTCACAGCCAGATTTTCAATTTATATTATGTTGCCACTCTAAAAGATTTACGTCATGAACTCAGTTACCAAGCTTGCATCATTGTTGAGCAAAATGTGGGCATTCAGGATTACCTTAATAAAATTACTAAAAAAACAAAAAAAAAATGGAAAGATATTTCTGCAGTAACCTATGTATTTATCAAGCAGCTTAAAAGATCAAACATTTTCAATATAATTTACATATGTGCCAAGTAATGCCAATAGTTAATCAAAAGGGATTAATAAATCATCTGGCACATATATCTACAATCATTGAGTACCGTGTAAGGGAGGGTGTTGAGATATTACCCTGACTCAATGGAAATTTTGTGAAAATTTTTCACAAAATTATTTTTTAGAAAAATATAAATAGTCGAGATACAGAAATTAGAAATAATTTCTTTTATCTACCACTTTATATACTCTTTACATAATTTAGTATATAATGTTTGTATTATTTAATACAGGTGAGCGACCACTTATAAAATATACGGTTTATAATGTTCCGTTATAACTTATAGGTTATTACTCCACATTTCTTAAATCGTAACAACGACGATGTCATTCTTATTCCTTCGCCAGACTCTTCTTTGTTTGGATCTTCCGAGGCACCCATATCTAATTATCAAATTAATTCTTATACAGTCAAACTCTTGCACTCCACTCTTACTTCTTTACGTGTGTCTCCGGCACGGGGAGCACTGATTTTAAATCCCGGACGACACACCTCGGAAGATTTACCACCACCAGATCTTAAGAAGAAACGAACCTCTTTTAGGTGCTTAGAGAATTCTAAAGACTCAGAAGATGTTGCTTTGTGGAGTACCTTTGCGTATGATATTGGTAATAATCCCATTCCAATATTTGGTTTAGAAAATTCAATTATCCCTTTTGGAAACAGGATCAACTATCAGGTATATGCTTTACATCTCAAAGATGATTCCTCTATTTTAACTACACATTCAGCTGCCACAGCATTGTTAACCCACACATATAATGACAAGGTGCCTAAAACAATAAAACAAGCCAAGAGAAGGACAGACAGATCTCTGTGGAAGGAAGCGTGTTCTAGAGAGATTTCAGGTCTGATTAAAACAAAAACATTTGAACTAGTTAAACCACCTCTTCATAGAAAAATTATTCCAGCAAAGTGGGTATTTACAATTAAGGATAATGGTTTATACAAAGCGAAGGTTGTAGTTCAAAATTTTAGACAAGTAGAGGGTATTGATTACCAAGCAACCTTTGCTCCAGTTATTCGTTACGGGTCAGTAAGAATGTTTTTAGCACTCTCAGTTCAACATGGTTTGAGGATACATCAAATGGATGTAGTTACAGCCTTTCTTAATTCACCAATCGATACAGATATCTATGTTAAACCCCCACCTGCTTTTGATTTGAAGCCAGGTTACATTTGGAAATTGAATAGTGCCCTGTATGGTTTAAAGCAATCGCCAATGTTGTGGAATAATCATATAAAAGGAACACTATCAAAGATCGGTTTCAAACAAAATAAGAAAGAGTTTGGATTATATTTCCGTAAGAATAAATTTGGTCTATGTTTAATAGCTCTATATGTTGATGATTTGCTTATCGCAAGCTCTTCTGAAGATGAAATTAATAGCATTAGGGATTATTTGAAGAAAGTCTACGAAATGAAAGACTTAGGTCCTGTCAATAAGATCTTAGGTACGAACTTTAAACAAACATCAGAAAATGTTACAGTCACACTGGCTGATTACATCGAAAAAAAGGCGAAAGAATTTGATTTTTCTGATATGTATCAGACTTATAATCCACTTCAGAAACATATAGATTATTATGGAGAGTTTCCAAATTTTCAGGATATTACTTTGTACCAAAATTTCTGGTGGAGACCTTAATTTTTATTGCAAATTCTGTCAGATTAGATATTGCCCACGCTGTGCATTTCTTATCTAGATTTTTGAAGAATCCAAAAGAAATACATTATAAGGCAGCACACAGAGTATTCAGTTTTGTGTACACGACAAGAAAATTGGGAATTGTATATTCGAAGAGTAAAGAAAATAGAATAGTTGCATACTCAGATGCTTCTTATGCAGATTGTCCGGATAGACGCTCTACATTTAGTTATGTCTGTATGTATGCTTCAGGTCCAGTAACATTATGTTCTAAACGAATTTCGAGTGTGGTGACATCATCCACAGAGGCAGAAATTATAGCGGCAAGTGAAGCTGCTAAAGAGATAAAGTGGTTAGATCAAGTCTTGAAACTGATGGGTAAGAAATCAAAACCACATTTACTACACATGGATAATACTTCATCATTAAAACTGGCGGATCATCCTATACATCTCTCTAATACCAAACATATAGAGGTTAGACATCTTTATGTCAGGGAAGCAAATGAACAAGGATTACTAAACCCTGTCTATGTGAGAACAAAAGAGCAGTTAGCAGATATTTTTACTAAGATCCTGACAAAAGAACAATTCTTAAAATTAGTTAGTAAATTGTTAACTAATTCAGAGTTTGAGATAAAACAAAGTACAGATTAAGGGAGGGTGTCGCAGAGTAATTCGTACTTTGTGATATGTTGTTGTCTCAGAGGAATTTGTAGGAATAATGTGCAAAGTGACAACATTCTCTAAATAAACAAAATATGTATTTATCAACACACAGATCTTTGTACTCTCTTACAATTGAAGCTTGTATATTAATCATGTAGTATATGTATATTACTTAAGGAACAAAAATAACATATCATTGATTTATATTCCTTATAATAAGAGTATACTACCCAAGTAATGACTTCAATATCTGAATTAAAGGTAAAGTTCAGATCGCAACAATATAAATAGTCGAGATACAGAAAATAGAAAAAATTTCTTTTCTATCACTCTATACACTCTTTACGTAGTTTAATATATAATGTTTGTATTTTTTAATCCATGTGAGTTACTACTTTTAAAAAATATATGTTTTATAATATTCTGTTTTAACTTATAGGTTATTACTCCATATCTTCTTAGAATGTAACATTTTAAAAGCTTGTTTTTTTTTTTTCCTTTTTGTTGTGAAGTCCAAGACAGTTTAATAGAAGCGTTATTAGCTGAGTACATTTTGTTGTAATGAAAACAACACGCTTAACTGATAAATATTTCTAATTATTAATCTTACAAAAATTTACTGTTCTTTTTCGGATATTAAGAGGCGTTTCTATAAATATAAGCAGAAAATTATGATAAGTGTCAGTAGGAAAAGTGTATTTAGCGGGTGAAGACCATTTAAAAATACGTTAAAATAACAACTTGCAAGTTAATACCATGTTATAATAAACATAAAAAAAGGTTTCAGTTGTTTGCTTACTATCCCTTATGCTTCTGATCGTTATTACTAAGTCGGTATACAAATTCTCTCTCTAAAACAATATCTCTGATAGTCAATGTTAACTTGATAAATCACATATTCAGTATATAATATTATATATGATCTACACTAACCGCTTCACTTAGTTGAATGTTAGAGCACAAATGTGATAATTATAACCTTTTTTTAAAAAAAAAATAAATCGATAACTGAAATTAGCATGGCAGTGATTTTAACACTTTGACACTAGTTTTTTTTTTAGTTCTAGAAGGTAATACCCACTTCTTGAAATAATTCAAAAGTCGGTTTTGTCTAGTTGAGCCTATTATATTATTTAGGGGTTTACTTTCAGCATTTAATATAAATAGCAAGGTCAGCAAAATATCCTAAAACATAATTTTTAATGTTGGATATTTTGTCGGCGGCTATTTTTCTTTAAAAACTTTTTAGAGTTGCAAGCAAACTGTGAAACAAACAAACCATCAATACAAACAGAGGGTTTGTAAAATATAAGCAGTAAATATGTCTTTCAAATCCAACTTTATTTCTGAAAATAAAAGTGAACAATATATATCTACCGTATGGCTTTTATCCTTATTGAACAAACGACAACTACTTCCAAAAAAAAAAGGAGTTTGGTCAAAAATTTCGAAGAAAGACATCTTAAATGTGTCAATACCAACAACTTGTCGCTTAATTGAAACCGACCATCATCCACTACAACTAAAACAAATTTCACATTTTTTATATGGAATTTCCATGTGTTACTGCAAAAAATCAGAATTTATTCTAGAAGATTTAACTTTATTATTAACTCAAATACATAATTCTATTAGAAGTAAAGGAAGGATTAATGATAATAGTAATAGGTCCAAAAATTCTTTAAAAATTCTGGATACCAAACATAACACAATATTGAACACCAACTGTATCCTTCAAGACGACAGTTTATTCAATATCAATGACATTGAAAATTTCGAACTTTTTCTCAGTAGAATAGATCTAAGAAGTCATCAAAAATTCGAATCAGTACAGATAAAAAGAAACGATTTCCTAAACGAACTCAATAATTATAATATTTCAACAAATCTACGTACAGAGTTTTCAGAAAAACACAATGTTGTTAGAAATTTAACATTAGAAGAGTTACCTGTGGATTTTTCTTTAGATTTAAATGTTGAAGACATAATTAGTCAACAAGGAACAACTAGATCAACAAGTTCTTTAACACACAAGAGTAATTTAGATATCCAATTTAGAGAAGAACCAAGGTATTATGGGGAAAGGAACAACCTTGTTAATGAAGAAATAAACTCCATCGTAAATTTTGACTTAGAAATTTCTCCAGAAAAGAAAGAACACGTAATACCCTCTCAAGTTCAACAAGATCAAAATTTTGAAAATAGCCAAGACAAGAAAAGGAAATTAGAATCGGAGGGACGCAAAAACGGAAGTAATTTAAAAAGGATAAAAATTGACACAAGGATTAGTTTGTTAACTGAAACATTGAAGACAAACCATGAGACATATGTTACAATTATGGAAAGTCTTAAAAGAAAATCAGGTAAAAATGTTTCTAAAGATACCCCAAAAGGTTTATTTTCTAGTGGTCACACAACAAAACTTGTAAAAAAATGCTGGAATTTTCTGCTTTCGAAAGATGTATATTCTTTTCTTCATAAACAAGCACTACATCCACTTTCTCGATTCGAAGATGATACCAGTAGTATTGATATAGGTAGAAAATTAATTAATCTTTCTGAAAGAAGCAACTTATTTTTGGAAAATGAAGATTATGAACTTTTTAAACAAGACGAAAATAATTCCAGTAATGTATTACTTCATATGGATCAGATTGAAGAAGATCTAAATGAAGAAGAACCTCTAATCCCTTATAATGAATCTATTGAAAACGGTTTAGATTTTATGAAACACTCTTTAAACCTTCCACCCTCAAGTATCGGATATTACTCAAACAGGACTGCAACCACAAATCCTGTGCGAGAAGAAACAGATTTCGTTGATATACTAAAGTTGTCTAAAATCGTTAACAATAAAAGATTAGAGAAAAATGATCAACATAAAATTTATTCAGACATGTTTGAAAATAGAATACAAAAGAACATGGAAAAGCTAAGAAACAGTCAGAACGAAAAATTCTATTCTTATCTCTGCAACAAGTTTTATGAGGTGGAAGGTTGCACAGAAGAGGGAGTTATACCTACTAATGTAAATATAAACGATGGATTGTCCTTCGGCTATTTAATTCCAGACAGAATTGAAGATTTTGAAACAAAGGAACTTGTACCCATGACGAAACAAATAGCTGCTAATGCTTTTTTCTCCTTATTAAACTTGGCTGCACAGGATATCGTTGAGCTAAAAGTATCAGAGCCAACGCAGGTTCAATTGACATTAGCAACATTTCATATTATTATTTAGAGTAGGAAAAGAAGTATCACACCAGTTTTTTTTTTCTTGTAGATGTTGCCAAACACTAGTTCACTTTTCCTCAAGGCCTGTGAATATATTCAATTTTATATTCGAATTTTAGTGCTTTAGGGGATTTTTAAGCAAGTAGATGGAAATAAAGGGCGGAAAAACTACAGAGTAAAGAAATATGAAGTATGAATATTGCTATATTAGTTGGAGAACACTATATGTTCAAATACAACAAGCTATATATACTATTATTATTATTGGAAATAAATGTTTTTGCTAAATAACAATCATCTAAGGTCTGAGCTAAATACTTTCGTTGAAATTCCGATGTAGTAGTAAACTAAGAATATGCAAGCAAATGTTGCGTTTAAAAATTAAAAATATAAGACACACATACACCACTGAAACTTTAAGAAGCACTCTAAAAAGCGAAATAAAGGACATTAGAAAATGGTGGGAATCACCTCGTTTTAAGAATATTAAGCGGATATACACAGCAGAAGATGTTGCCAAACATAGAGGTACCCTAGCTCGTAGCAAAGTCAAATATGCATCTTCTATTCAAGCACAAAAGTTGTTTGAAGAGGTAGAAAATAGATTTAAGAAAAAACTTCCCTTACATACTCTTGGCATTATTGATCCTGTACAGATGTCACAATTAGCTAGATGTGAAAATATTGGTGCTGCTTATATATCTGGATGGGCTTGTTCCTCGACATTTGTTGGATCTACAAACGAAGTGTCACCAGACTTTGGTGATTATCCTTATGATACTGTGCCACGTCAAGTGGAAAGAATATTTAAAGCACAGCAATTTCATGACTGCAAGTCAAAATTGGTTGCGCTGGCAAATGAAAATGAGGAATTTATTGATTATTTAAAGCCAATTATTGCAGATGCTGATATGGGACATGGAGGTCCTTCAACGGTAATGAAATTGGCTAAGCTATTTGCTGAAAAGGGGGCAGCAGCAATTCATTTAGAAGATCAGTTAGTTGGCGGTAAAAAATGCGGCCACTTAGGAGGAACTGTTCTTGTACCAACAGGCACACATCTAACTAGGCTATTAGCAACAAGATTCCAATGGGATATAATGGGAACAGAGAATCTTATAATTGCAAGAACTGATTCCTGCAGTAGCAAGTTATTAAGCAGTAATAGTGATCCAAGAGATCATAAATATATCAAGGGGATAATTACACCTGGTACAGTGGCATGGAATGAAACTGTTGTTGATCTAGAAACAAAGGAAGTTCCACAAAACCAAATCAGTGATGCAGAAAAGGAGTGGTATGCAATAAATCAACTTCATACAATTAATGAAGCAATAAGGATCCAGACGATATCAGGAGAGTACAATAGATATGTAGATTTGACCAATAAAATTATGGAACAAAATGGCAGACATTATTTAAGTATAAGGGAAAGACTACAGGCTGCTAAACAATGTGCTCCAACAAAAAATATTTATTTTGATTGTGAAGCACCGAGAACAAAAGAGGGATACTTTATGTTTAATGGATGTATAGAAGCAGCAATTGAACGTTCTAAAACTTACGCTCCTTTTGCCGATATGTTATGGCTTGAAACAAAGGCACCCAATTTAGAACAAGCCAGGTCATTTGCAAATGAGATTCATACTGAATCACCACATTCTAAGCTTGTTTATAATTTATCTCCAAGCTTTAATTGGTCGAAGCATGGATTCACAAACCAAACTTTAAAGTCGTTTATATGGGATCTAGCTAAAGAAGGATTTATACTTCAACTGGTTTCACTGGCAGGGTTACACATTGATGGAGTCTCATTTTGGGAAGTTGCTAAAAGGTTTGATACTGAAGGTATGAAGGCTTACGTTGACTTTGTTCAACAGAAAGAAGAAGATTTAAGGTGTGATTTATTAACTCATCAAAAATGGTCTGGTGTAGAGTTTGTTGATTCCATATTGCAAATTATTCAAAATGGTTCATCCTCACAAACTTTGAGTAATAATGGAGATAGTTGTACAGAAAGTCAATTTAAATGAGTATCAATATTCCCTGTTGCTATTAATAAGCAAACCTTTTTTTTTTAATTTTAAGTAAATAAGTAAATATAAGCAACAGAGTAAATGTTTATTTCAAAAGCTACACCGAGGCTTCTTTTTCTTTGCAACATGCTTGTAAGGCTGACAGCCCAAAAAATAAAGTATAAATTATATTATTTATGGATGCTGTTTTGGAATAGAAACATATATACTGACACGAAAATAAAATAAATTTTTATTTTAGTCTATTGATTAATAGGTGATATCACACAAACAAATAGTTAGAGGTAAAAATAATATCCATGGCAGATTATAATTGATTTAAACCAATTGGAAGTCCCTTAAGGAAAAAAAATATGGGCACGAAAAGGAGTCAGAAACCATGATATTAAAATTATAAAGTGTTTATAGTGACAAAAAGTAACTGATTTATGTTTTAAGTAATGATACAAAACAAACAGATAAGTCCAGAAAATAGTTAAAGTAAAAAACTTCAGTGATAGTAGTTCGATTGACAAAATAGTTTTTTTAAAAATATAAAACTTTTGAGACATTTTTTCTTAAAGGTTTTCAATTTATGTTTTTAAAGGGAGAATTATCAAATAGCATGATCAAGTAAGTCTGTACAGATATTTTTTGTTATTAAATCTTCTTGATATTTTCTTTTATTATGTAATTATTTCTTTATATATATTTTTGTTAAAAATGAGAATACTTATTTACTTACTACTACTCAAAAGTGATTTCGATTGAACACGCTTTACCCAGGAAACATAGAAGATTTTGTTCTTCGTTGTTAATAATTATATATATTTATTATTTGATGCCATCACTTCATACCTTGTTTCAACTTATTATGAACCAAAAGTTTTACTGTTTTCATGAAAACTAGGCTACCTCTTTTCTAAAATTGTGCCACCTAGATATTAAGTAGAAGTAGAGAAGAAACGTCATAAGTTGGTACTAAAGTCATGATGAATGTTTAACTTTATTTAAACTGTAGAGCAAAGGGAACTCGCTGCATTGAAATTTTCTTCATTTTGTGTTCTTTTCTGCTTTTCGTGTGTGCTATAAAAAAAAAATTAAAAAAACAAAAAAAAAAAAAGCAGAAAATCAAAAAAAAAAAAAAAAAAAAGAGCTAGACATTTCCGAAACAACAATGAAAACGATCGATTAAACAAATTTGTATCGTTGAACATACAATACCGTTTTTACTGTCAAACCTTTATGTAGTTATAATAATATACTACTTTTTAACTTTTGAGCATTTGAATAACAACTTAAATAAAACATATTACAAAGAATTTTTTTTTTTGCTTGACCCAAATTGTTTTAATAAACTGTGAATCGTTTACCTCTTTTGATTTTATATCAACTTTGCATTTGTTATATAGTCTTTCCCTTCCGGATCGATAATTGAGTGGTTACACTTATTATATAATTAGAAATGGTATTAATCAACGGTGTCAAATACGCCTGTGAAAGGTGTATTAGGGGTCATAGAGTAACAACATGTAATCACACAGATCAACCGCTTATGATGATTAAACCTAAGGGCAGACCCTCAACAACATGTGCTTACTGTAAAGAACTAAGAAAGAATAAGTCAGCTAAACCTCCTGGAACCTGTACATGTGGTAGACAAGAGAAACTACGACAAGCTCAAAAAGCCAAGGAAGAACAAAGAGCAAAAGCTAAGGAATTTGCTGCACAAAATTGTACCTGTGGTACTCAAATTACATGTAGAGTGCATGCAAAACGACATCACCGTAAGAGTGGTACTCATACAGGAACTTCTATATTTTCACAAAGAAAGACAAAAACTAAAGGTATGGTAAATAGAACAACTTCTTCGGTATCGTTAGACAGTCATTTATTGACTATTCCTTCAAATAACAATCATAATGATATCAGTGGTAATGATATGTCTAATTTTCTTCCTAGGACATTTTTGGATACTGACACTACTGGTAAAATATCAAAAGAATATCATAATGTTCCATCATTTGTTTCTATATCTTCATTACAATCATCACAATCTTTAGATCCGAATTTTCCTTTACAAGGTAGTCAAACACCTACAATTCAATATAGTTTTCTTTCGGAAAATCCTGTAATATACTCTGAATATAACCAACAAATAAAGACAGAAAATAATAACGTAGGGTTAAATCGTGCTTCAGTATCAAATAGATCTAATTTACATTTAAATACAATGGAAAATACTTTTGTCAATGGGATAGACACATCAGGCAATGAAAGAACCATTCACAGTCCTACTATGTCTAACATTGGTGAGGTTGTTGTTCCACTTGAAGAATATATCCCCCCAAATATTAATGGTATAGGCAAGGTTAATGACATCCCTTCATGGACAGAGGATAATAAGTTAGTGGATCTCTCTGATTTCAGTAAGGGTACATCTCCATTAGACAAAACATCATACTCAGCAACTACTAGAAATGGACTGCTCGATATGTTTGCTGATACCTCTTCGATATCAACGTTATCAAGAGCTAATTTATTACTGCAAGAGAAAAGTGATCAAAATAATATCATGTCTTCGAATGAAGGAAATTCTTTGAACGTCCTTAATCCTGGTTCAAGTAAGAAACCTTTCACCTCACGTCAGCTTATTCAGGCCAAAAATGATTTTTTGAATGATAGCGACAGTGTAGCCAGTGTTGAGGTACTATCATTGATGCCAAGTTTTATGGATATTCCAGAGAATGAAAATGATAGTAGAAGATCTTGTAAATTACGTACGAATATAAATTCAACTACTATGAGCGAACAATCCAGTAGTATTGATAGAAATCAAAAATATTCAAAAATTCCGTATCCACCAATTGTAAATTCCTCGATACTAAGTGATCCTAGAAATTTGATATATGAGGGAACTGTAGATACAAATGCAAAAACACAATCACAAACAAGCGGCAAGTTACTTATGACAGATGACATTAACGTGGTGAAATCTCTTATTCCAAATTATTTAAAAGATCAAGAATTAAGTAATGGCTCAAAATTAATGAGGAGTGGGCCTATTTTTGGCGCTGACCAAAATATTGACACAAATGAAACTTCAACAATGATATCTCAAGAAACCTCAATTTCTCCCAAAGTTCCCTCAAACAGAAGTTTTGTTGAATTAGATAATTTTTTATCAGAATTATAACAACTTGGTTATAACAAAAATTACACTTGATAATTTTCTATAGAATACATACATCAAATATTTAGTTTTTATGATTATGAAAAATTTATGTTTTATTTTCAATAAAAATGTAAAAGGATATCTTAAGTTATATACTAGAATATGGTTATGGAATATATATCAACACTTACACAATATATAGTAGTTAATTCTAACCAGTAAATCATTTTACTAGATATCAATCTTCTTCTTTTTCTCAGACTTGTCAATATTTTTCTCACCTTTTCTCTCTTAGGCACAACCAAATAGATGTAATAAGAATACTATTGCCAGTAATTACCTCTGGAATTCTCTCAATAAACAAAAGGTCTCTTAACTAAGTTTCTCAGTAAATTATCATCAAGATTGATCCGACGAGCATTTGAATACACTCACAGTCTGAGATCAGAGTTTTGGTTATTCCAAGTTCTCCATCTCGACATTAAGAGTTACCCACGAAGAAAGTATTTTTGGCAATTAGGGCTCCTTAAAATATATATATATATATACTCGTTGGCGAAGATTTAGCTATTACTAAGAATCAATGATTAAAAAAAGTCACATTTCTAAATAGTTTTATGATAATGTTTTGCATAATTTCAAATACGAAATTTATACAGAAGGGAACTCATCTATCGATAAGTTTCAACAGAAAGATCATAACTGAAATGAGACTATTACTTTTTACAACAAAATTCAAATGAAAATATAAATGGTGGGAAAATACTCTGGGATTTTTAACTTTTTTTGTACATATCAAGCTAGCTGCATAAATTGTGAGAAAATAAATATGGTTTGTTTAAATTTATTTAGAACAATTTTTCACTCTATTTTGCCTTTTTAGCAAACAGAAGAAGTATATAAAGCGGATAATAATGTTATATTTCCGGCATTTTATTAATATAAATTCATAAGGTAGTCAAAAACCTAATTCTACTGTCTATATTGATTATTCCTTTTCTGCTTAGGTACTTGGATAAATAGTATAGCATTGGTGTAGTACTGTAATATACCAAAGGGAAAAAATTTCAAATAACGAATATTACCTTAAAAATTTATAACCAGAGGTATTATTATTAAATAATTTTTAGAGAGAAACTAAACTGAATTTTATGATGTCAATTTTTTTTTAGGAGAATACTAATAAAATTATAGACGATTCTAAGTAGTTTATTTTTTAAATTGATAATTCTATTACATTCGGCATTTTTGTTCTGTATACCAATAATAAATCGAGGAATAGATTTTGTTTCCTTATTCATTTCAATTTTACAAAAAATGAGAATAACCATATAATAAATGGTTTATAAAATGGAATGAAACTTCTTGAAAAATTAAAGATCATATTTCTGGTACCCTCGTTATATTGATGAATACAGTCGGGCTACTTTTATGTTATATATAAACATGATAAGAATGAGGGCGTACGTTATTATTTGCAATGGAGAGAACATTCTTAACTTATAATGCATCGATGAATTTATTAGATAATTATATATGTAATTTTTTCTAAAGATGTTCTTTGTTTATATATAGCCTATATATGTGTATTGATATAAGGTAATATAAAATATATTTGATATGTAAAAAGTAGTGAGGAAAATAATTCCGACTTTCAACTACTTTAGGTTCTTTATATATGTTTGAAAATAATAACTGAATATCATTCTTAATTGCTGTTTTCCACTCTATTTATTCTAAAGGTAATTGATAATTTAATATGTTAACATATCAGGAAACTTGAGTATGCTATTTAAGTATCAGGGAGGAAAAATATTTTACTAATGATAAATTTAGTATCGAGATATTTTTGTCGTAAGATCTATTATTATCATATGATTATGTATTATTAAGATCTTACCGGTTCATTATGTTTTTTTTCCCTAGAACCTTCCATTTCAGCATATAACCTATGTATCAATAAATTTTAATATATCTAATTTTCACTTAGCTCAACAAAAATTTTAACTGGTAGTGGCTTTGTAAGAATATCAGAAATGTCGTCTTGTGTATTGATATATTTGATAAATACACACTATGTGTTTCGATTTCCCCAGAAATACCTAAAACCTTGATACCATAAATTTTATTTTTAATCTTAGAGATGTATCTTGTTCTTACTTGATGTAAACTGGTTTGACTATCAGTAAAAATAGTATATTTTAAATTTTTGTTGGATATTGCCTTGATTTGGGCAGTTAAGTTTTTCGACCTTGGAATGGCTTCACATAGCGAATTGTTGTTACCTTTTGCTGGATATGTGGAAATAACTGTAGATTTTGAGGATCTTGTACAGATAATATTAATATTTAAATAATGGATACTGCCAAGTTGTGACTTTATATTATAGTTTGTAAGAGTAGCATTAGCTATAGTAACTAAAATACTCATATGTTTATTAGGGAACATTCGTAATCCTTCCGTTGTAATTAGAATACAATATGAACATTATTCTCTTTTCCATATCTATGGGGATGAATAATCATGCGATACCATATATTCTTTTTAGTTGTATCATTAATATATGTAATGGAAAATTCTGTAGATCAAATGAGTAATATTTTTTTTAGCAAACATAGTGACCAATTCATATTCTTTAGAATCTTGTGTGGTAGCGTTATTACCTTAATCATTCATATGATTAGTAACCATGATATTATTCATAATATATTTTCTCGTGATATTTCTGTTGTGATAAATTCTCACTTTCCCATTCTTATTGATTTTTATTTCCTGGCATTCTTCTACTTGGTTCTTAATAAATAATTTGTGTTTTCGTCACATCAGTAGAGTGCATACCACCTAACGAAGAATTATCACACAAGAAATTTTTGGTTTGAGAGGGATTATATTATTTATAGAAAGATTCATTAAATAATGATTTTGGAGATTACGATATAATAATAGACGAGTAGTCAGTTAGCGGTGAAACTTGTGATTCTAAAGTTGTAACCTTTTGGTTGATTGGATATGTTAGGATCATCAATAGAGAGAGAGAGGAAGTAGTGGTATCTTAATCTGAATCAAATTTGGATCCATTGTCTTCTAAGAAGATGAATTGGATGCCGATACAATCACTTTCTTCAGTATATGTTAGTCGAAAAAGTTGGCATAATGTGTCAATGTCTTCTGCAGCATTGAGATCATCATTGTTAGTCATATTATCGTTGACATTTTTAAGTGGAGGCTGATCAGATTTATTCCTATATGTAATGGGAGTAGAATCAGGGAAAGGATTAATGGAAAGAAGTTTCTAGTTTTGAATTTTTGTTTGTCGAGAAATTTCTTCTGACTGAGAATTTGGTTTTTTTCAAAAAGAAAAAAAAAACATCTTTATTTAAAGGAATTAATAGCAGTGCAAATTTTTTTCCTTCCTTTTGTATTGCAGGTTGGATATCTTATATTGTGTAGTCAGCATATAACGAAGAAAATCTTTTAGCAATAGATTTGTAATTACCATGTAATGTTTTTTAATATTGTTTATTTTAAAATAGAATTATAACTGCGCATAGGAATGTTATGAAGTTTTACGAGCATACTATCCAAACGGCTCGTATACTGAGATATCTGGTATTCACCATGGTATTCTAAGGCCTGAATAGTATTGATGCTTGATTGGACATATTGTCTTTGTACGTACAGTGTCAATAGTATGATGTACATCAGGAATCAAATCATTTATACCAGTATATTGAAGGTGAGTTATTAGTCTATGGATCCAGTAATCAAATTGGTTAGCGTTGGAACAATATAATATAAATTAGATGGAAAATAAGGGTTAATTCCAACAGATGTATTATTTATATTGTACATGCGAAAAGGTTGTGGATAAAAGTCCTTTAATGGGTAAAAAAAAAATGGATATTGCATATATGGATAGCATAAAAGACATTTGAAAGGAATAAGTTTGAGAATAATCATCAGCAACGAGGATAGGTATCTTTACCCGTCTGAGTATAACTGTTGAGAATGAAAGAACTATATGAAACTTATCTGCTGTTTTGGAGTGGATGGATTTGGAAAAGCCTCTGAAAATTGGTCGACATCCATGGCAGAATTGTTATGTAAGTCCATGTTTTGTGGGATGTTTAATGGTAGTGGAAGCAACAATTCATACCAGCGTCCGAGGATCGATTTGCAGTACTAATAGGACTAATACCTAGTTTGTAGAAACTTTGACAAGATATCAAGAAGGAATATTGTTTGGTGGTGATACAATACAACCGTTGTCTTTTACGTAACCTATATTTAGCTCGATTTCAACTATTCTAGAAAAAATAGACGTAGTGTATACCTTCTGGAATTAACTTGGATAAAATCGGCGACCACCACTTATTGACCGAATACGCCATTATTATATTTGAAGTATTTATAAAACTGTTTTTCGCCGAATACGGGGCACTTCAACAAACAATAACAACAATAATAATAATAATAACAGATCTATTTCGGAATATTTTGTAATTGGCGAAATGAAAAAAAAAAAATATTATTAGTCGAGATTCTGGGGTCGGTTTTCCGTTTCCTATTGTTTTTTATTGTTGAAAGAGAGACGTGATTATGAAAAATTATTGGATTAACTTTGTATGTTGAAGTAACAAAGGTGAATTTGGGAAAAAAATCCTTATTTTAGGTGCAATGATAATAACCACGTATTTTAGTTATTTATCTATTTATCTATTTATCCTTGTGAAGTTAATCAATATTGAATACATGTTTATAGTATCGGCTATTTGTATATAAATGTGAACATTAGGGAAAAAAAAAACAATTATTTTTTGTTGTTTTATTAAAAACAGAAGAGTTAAATGGGTAACGAGACTTTGTACACGATAAAATAAAGGTTGATTAGTGTGCAACATAAAAATGCATTAAATACAAAGTGTATATATATATATATATATAAGACAACCTAACCCATATATCATTTCCGTAAGGACACCTGAGGATTCCTATGATGCCATATACTAATATATATGTGTATGTATATATTTATTTGGCTTGAAAAATCCAAAATCCAAAACCAAAACCAAAACCAAAACCAAAACCAAAATAAAAAAAATAACCTCTTTACTCCTTTTTGAAAGTAGCGAAAAAGCAGATCTCCTCGGTAAATATCTCTGTTATCTCCCCGGAGTATTCTTTTCTTTTCTTTTTTTAATTGTAGAAAGGGGGTAATTTTATTCCTATTGAAAATGTTGGAATTGGAGCTTTTATTTGTTTGTTTTGTCCATTTTTGTTGGAACAAAAACCGATTGGTAACGATAAACAATAGAGGTGGAAACACTGCCGCATTTTCAATGTTCGAGATTATAAAACAAAAATAATAATAATAGAAAAGGAAAATGGAAAAAATAACAAAAGATTAGAAAGTATTGTTATGCTCTTAAATAGGAACGACAACCAGGAACACATAGATCCATAATAAAGACCTCAATATATATATATATATATATAAACTTATCTTTAAAATAAATTTCAATACTTTCTTGCAAGTTAAAAAGATGTCGTTTGAAATAAATACCTCTTGATTATCTACCGATTTCATTAGTTCAAAAACTTTGATCAGCTTTAGAACATTTATTCATACAGGTTTCTCTTTGGATTTCCTCTCAATTGCTCTGTAGTCCTACAAAAGAAAGGAGAGGAAAGCCTATTTTTTTTTTTTATTATTATTATTTTTATTATTTCTTTTTATTGCTATACATTTTATTTTTTGTGCATTTATATACCAATCGTTTTATATTACTTCTATTTGTTTGCTTTATAATAACTTATGAGTAAAGATTTTATATCTACCTGTCAACCTAATAATTCATTAGTATACTCAGAATTCCAAGATTTCTATAATAAAAACACAACACTAAGTGTATATCTAAATAAAAATATAAATTCTATTGCTGATATCTATTCAAATAAAAACATGATAAAAAGCATTCCAATAGTGAATGCTAATAGATCAATGCATCCACTATTACTACCAAATTATAATCAGGTGTCAACAACAACAAATGTTCAACACTATACTACAGGCACATTACCTTCTTATAATGTTCAAAGTACTTCAAATGGTGGTACATGTTTACCCATAAAAGGCAATAATGACTATCATACCAATTTAACTGTAGTGCAAAATCAACACCCAGCATACCAGCAAAGGTATCTAAAATCAGATATTTCACAGACTAACAATTTATCATATTCAACAGACACATCGGTTGGTACCACAAACCCATATTTTATTCTAGCGGGTGATGATATGTCATCTTCACAGAATATTACACAACTTTCTTATCCAACGTATAACATTGTACGGAATACTTCTCTCTCTTCGGTGAGCCCTGCATTTTTCAATAAAAATTTGCCTCATCATCCAAGGAAAAGACAAAGATTGGGACCAAGTTGTGATACATGTAGATCACGAAAAGTTAAATGCGATGCCAAAATTGAAATTTTATATGAAGATGATAGAATAATAAATGAGATCTCCGATAAGTTGATTTATATCTTGAAACCCTCCGAGGTAAAGGAACTTTCAAGAACCATATTACGATATCATGCATTACCTGAAGAATTATTTGTTGAAGGTGCAAAGGACAGTAGTGAAGATGGTAATACTAGCAATAGTGCGAAGAAGCACTATAGACTTTTGAAACACATTAATAAGATTGTATTATTTCAGCCATGCTCCTCATGTGTCAGGTTAAAAAATCATAGAAAGAAGACCTCTTGTGCAAATAAGTGGAAAGTGGACCACTGTAGTTTCTCACGGGGATTGACCAAAAGTGACACAAGTATTTTTGATGAAATTCATAAAGTAACGGGAAAAAATCTTGATGAAATGACTGTTGAAGATTTTCGAACTACTTGTCTTCGATCATCATTTCGGTTATAATGGTAGGGAGGGGGAGGGGGAGGTACCGATTTATAATTTTCTTTCAACTTTTTTGATACAAGCGAAAAAATTGAACGTGTTGGAAGGTATGTGATATTATACCAAATTTCATGAATCTTAATTTTATGAGGGAGGGAAAAAACAGATTTGTAGATTGTTTGCTGTTTAATAGATGTACCCAATACGCGAACGGTACTCTCATTTTTTTACACCGATGAACTTTGTCTCTTTGAAGCTATTCAATCTTTATTTAGTTTCAATTCGAACGTATATTTGCATATGTAAGGTAAAATACATACATTCATATATATATATATATATATACTAATAAGGGTAAAAACATATCAATGAGGTCAATTTTTAAAACAAAACTCTATATTACAGATAAGTATGATATTTTATATTTGATAATATTAAATTTGGTAGATAACATTTTAAAGATTTTTTTTTTTTGACAACAGTAAATTAAAGACAGCAAAATTATTTTGGTTCCACATTATAACGGAGTCTAATACCCATTGCAGTTAATTCAGAATCTAAGTATTTCAATACGAACGGTATAGCAACTGTTGTAGTGTTGGTACCACCGACGAACTTGTTACCTTGACCATCTTCCCAAATTTGGGAATCGTCAATAAATAATTTGTCCTCACCTTGGTACTCTGCAATCATCTTTTTAGCATCTTCAAATTTAACAGCACAACGACGACATGTTGTTATAGCAGCAGCACCAATTCTTGGAACACTTTGTTGAGTGGTCAAAATAGAACCACACTCACGACATATAGAACTTTGTGTGTAATCTGAAGAGTTTAGCAAACGATCTTGTAATAAGAAAGATGTACCGTGACCAATTAATGCATCTCTCTCCATTTCACCAACACGAATACCACCATGTCTCTTTCTACCCTTGACTGGTTGCATGGTCAAACTGTTGACTGGACCAGTGGAACGGACTTGGAACTTATCGTTAACCATGTGTCTCAATCTTTGGTAGTAAACAACACCAATATAGATATCACATCTCAATTCTTCACCTGTAGCACCAGAGTACATTGGTTCATTACCATAATAATTGTAACCGGCTTTTAATAATTGTTCACCAAAGTAATCAGCTGGAGTATCTTCTTCATTAAAAATCCATGGAGTAGCGTCTTGTGCGATACCGTGTAAAGCACCAGCTTTACCGGCTAATGATTCGACAAACATACCAATAGTCATACGTGAAGGGAAGGCATGTGGATTGATAATAATATCTGGTTGAATACCAGTTTCACTGAATGGCATATCAATAGTAGGCCATTTTCTAGAACAAACACCCTTTTGACCGTGTCTGGAAGAGAATTTATCACCAATTTGTGGGGTTCTTCTAATACGGTATTTGATACTGATAGTTTGCAATTCTTGAAATTTGTTAGATTCATCCCCAATTAAGTTAACTTCTTCTATATAAGCTGGTTCTGAAGAATGGTAAGTTTTAATCTTTGTCTTGTTAATAGTGTCATCAAAGTATGCACAAATTGGGTCACCTTCTTCAACGTAGGTACCAATATATGGTAAACCATCTTCATCTAGCTTTTCTAGCCATTCCTTTGGCCAATCATCATTACCAAAACCAAAATGTTGAGTAATTGGATCACCACGACTTCTATTTAAGGACAAATCTACCTTTTCGACTTTATACATTGTACCATAGGCAAACCCTCTTTCATCAGCAGACTTATTGATAATCATTGCATCATCCATATCATAACAAGTATATGAGATAACGGCAACAACAGCGTTGGTACCGTTAGGGAAGTTATCCATACCATAGTCATCATAAAGGTTAGCTTTGACAATTGGTGTTTGACCTGTTTGCAATCTATATAGTTTATTATCTGAACGATGACATAAGGCGACACCAGGAGTACCCATAGTCTGTTTACCCATTTGACACTGGTACATATTTCTTGGAGATTGGTTGAAATCAGAGAATGGGGTCAAGTTAGCTAAAATAGAAAGAATGTTAGTTGGGCTGAACTCGACGTGTGTGTGGACATTGTTTTCGATTTCTTGAGGAGTGACTGCAATGTTCATGTAAACTTGTTCAAATGGACCAACAATATCTTCTTTGTCTAGTGGTAAGTAACGAACAGGACGCATCATTCTGGAATGACCACCGAAAATGTACAAACCCGGATACTGACCTTTAGTAGATGGTGGAACATAACCGATTTCCAAATCTAATGGCAAGCCTTCGGTCTTTCCTTCAACTTTTAAGAACCTTAAGGTGTCAGCAATGATCTTACCTTGTTCATGGGTGGTCCAACCAATAATCTTACCATCCAATTGAACACAGCATACAGATGGGCCTGCAGCAAAAGTGTGTGAAGCTGGAGAAACACCTAAGCTAAATAACAAGCCTGGAACTTTAGAGACATCGGATTGTTGAGTTGAAATACGGCATTTATGAGCAAAATGGTTTAACAAACCACATGGAGAACCATCAGGGGTATGGACAGGACATAAGAAACCCCATGATTCTGGTAACAGTTTTCTAACCGTGGTTGTTTTCAATTGAGCAAAGAAGGAACCTCTGTGAACCATTCTGAAATGTGAGATAAACCGGTAGAAATTAATCTTTTCAGCGACAACTGTATAACCAGAAACTTGTTGTAAATCTAAACCGGATTGAGACACTAAGTTACCAGTAGATAAGAAGTATTGTAACTTGGATCCAATGTTTTCATTTACCCTAGATAAGACTCTATTCATGTATTTACGGTCTTTGAAATTAATAGCAACACCACGATTAACATCAGTTCTAATTTGGGCAATAATACTTTGAAGATATTCATCCATCTTTTCCTTTAAGATCATACCATATAAGAACCCACCTAACAGAACTTCTTGATGTTGAGTAGCATCTGGATTATCTGGTGAACATTCACCAGCAACCAATGAATATAATTTTCTGATCATAAACAACAATAGTCTTGACTTGTCGACGTTATTCTGTCTACCAAGATGGACTAAGACAATACGGTCTAAAACTTCTTGACCAACTTCGTAATCACTCTTATCAGCAGGGGCTTGAAAGACAAAACGGAATTTGTCACCGATGTATTGTAAAACTTGAGTACGGTTTTGTAAAGTTGGATATCTTTTTTGAAACCACGTAACAATAATTCTAAACGATCAGTCAAGAAGGAATTAGAAGTATCAGAACCGACAATACCATCGAAAATTTCTCTATCGCTGGTATCACACAAAGCTTTCAAAATCATGACGACTGGTACTAAATATTCATTTTTTCTCCAAGAAAATCTGAAAGTGACTTGACCATCATTTAAATAATGTAAGACATTGGTTTGAGAGGTTTGGTCTGGTCTAACGGCTCTAATTTGAATACCAAAATGGGTGTATGAGGCACCTCTATTAGTAAAGGATGGTCTGATAATGGCCATTGGGTGGTTTCTACGTTGAACAATCAACAATCTTATCAACTTTTCGATACCGTTAATGATGAAATAACCACCAAGTTCATCAGATTCTTCTTTATGTTGGACCAATTCGTATGGAGATAGTTTATTTAAATGACATCTATTACTTTGTAACATGATTGGCAACCCACCACAATCTCTTACTTCAGTAAACACCTCTTCACCGTTGTTAACATTCCATCTTAATTTTAACATCAATTTACCTTTATACGATGTTAATCTTTGTCTAGCTTCAGATGGGAAAACTTTTCTTTCGACGGCAGAGGAAACACCTTCATTGGACATTGGTTTACTGATGGAGATATGTTCAATACTGACAGATAATCTGTTACCTAGATAATTGCTATTAACATTTTCATCAGTTCCCAAATTTCCATCAAAGATGACCTTTTCACCAATATCTTGAATAGCTTGATTTAGAAGACCGCCATCTGGACCTTCAGTCAATGCATTGAACGAACCAACATGAGGTTCAATTGCCTCTTTTAATAATGGGAAGGCAGTTTTATCCTTAGGAGGATTTATAAAACGGGACTCCCTTTCAAGAGTTCTGAAGTGAGCAGATCTCACATTATTTGGTGGTTTAATAATTTTGCTCATGGCAATGACCTTTTCCTCTTTTTTTTTTTTTTTTTTTTTGAACTTTCCTCCCTGAAATATCACTGGATTTAATTGTAAGTGAAAGAAATAGTACGTTAATATACGTTAAGTACAATATTTCAAAGCAACATTAATAAGAATATATGTTCTTTTAATGTTTTTGCGATGAGTATTAAAAGTTTTTACTACAGGAAAAAAAAATAATATTTAAAAACAGAATGAAAAAGGAAAAAAAAAATTTTTTCTTCTTTTCTTTTTTTTTTTTTGTTGATCCTCTTTTTTAAGCAAGACGTTTTTATTCCGTCAAGAATGATATATTGCATGATCTGTGCGAGAAGTTTTATTCTTTTGTTTATTAAGTTAGGATTGATTTAAATAATGAGTAAGAGAGGTGTTTCTACTCTATACAGTAAGGCCAATTACCAATGTACAGGCTATAGTAAGAAATTGACCCAGAGTTACGATGTTGTAGTATTGAACTTGACAATGGAAGAATATGTAGTGTAATGATCTTTTATTCCCTATGTAATAGTATTGACAAGAATTATATTAATTGTGGTGGTTTTTACTCTTATATACATTTTCAAATAATTCATAGTTTATTTGGAATATGAATCATATGTATTTAGATGTTTATATATATTTTCATGAATAAAACCTATAAATGAATAAAAGAGAGGAAAACAAAAAAAGTAGTGGCGTTCATTGGTGCTGTTATTATTATTTTGATATGTACATATAACAATGGAACAAATATACAGTTGAAGCTCAATTTATCTTTTTTTTTTCTTCTGTTTAGTTTCTGGAATAATATCGAGTATATAATTGCAAAATAAAAATTGATTTTGGTCTGTATATGTTGTTATTATCCTTGGTTGCTATTGTTGTTTTCATTTTGTTCTAGAACATCTTCCAAAGCAGATTGTTCTGGGTTTGAAAAAAGTCTTAAGCTATGATCGGTTGTTAGTTTCTTGTAGGTGAAATAGGAACCAGAACAAAGGGCAACACTGACTGCCATAAACAAGGGGGTCAATTCTACTGGGAAAGGAAGTTTAGATGTCTTTTTCTGTTTTAAATTGAATTAATATTGTTAGTAAAACTGAACAGGAGGGGAGGGGGGACACATAGATGTAATTAGTAAATCTTTCTTTCTTGTTCTTCATTTACATACAGTTGCATTCAATAATCTTAAGGATGGTTGCATTTCTTTTTATATGTATATATATATATATATAAATTTTTTTTTTGGTATATTCAATCAGTGAATTGTACGAATCAGCTAAGTTTTTGGTATCTTTGTGTGTGTGTGAGAGGCATACAACAGTTTTTGAAAACATATACTAACAGATAAAAACCTACTCTTATACATTAAATAGTGTAGGTTGTTTGTATAAGTGATTTTTATATACCGGATCCACGTTAATATTTGGTTAGTCATCTTTCTTCTTCCCCCCTCCTTAGAGTTTTAAAAGGTTATACTCCGGGATTTGTCGGGAATTAGATATCGCTAAAAACGAATGAGACAAATATCACTAGAAGACACATTAAAGTTAATTTACTTGGACAAACAGTAAAAAAAATAAATAAATAAATAAATACAGAACCGAAGACACCACAGGTGCTTAGAGATGTGTGTTTCTTCTCTATACCTTTGCATCAATATGTGGATATAATATATTGTGCTCTTTTCGTTTTGTTTGGAAAGTGCACATTCTTTGGAATATAGATTGATAATATGGTTCGTTTGCTTCTCTGATGTGTATATTATACACAATTATGATAGTAGTTTATATGTATATATATAGCATTAGAGCATCAAGTTTTGATTTTCTTTTTAAGTCCGTTTTTTTTAATAGAATTTCCATATTTATAGCCGTGAACTTGAGTTATATATATATATATATACGGTCCCAAACAATTTCTTAATACGGGCCAACTTACCACTGTATATTTGGGAATGTTTATGATCTGAGTATCTTTTTATGTAATAAAACAAATGAAGATGTGACAATTTGAGAGAGACGGCAGGAAATAAATTTCATTTGAATAATCAATTTATATAGTCACGATATTGTGGAGTTAGGATTGGCTTGAAATTCATTTAGTTGTTTATAGAATGCGGAATTTAACGCAACACGTATACACAAGGTAATACTTGAATTGCAGAAGAGTCTTTAAAAAAAAAGATAATAGAAGTAGGTCCTGAAGAAAAACAGACATTAGCTGTTATTTGTTATTTTAAACTTTGGAGGGGGAGAGAGGAAATGAAATGAAAAGGTAAGTATAAGGTCATTTGAAGAATAAATAAATAAAATCAGGTCCCTTGAGACATATATATATATATATATAACAGTCAAATATTTAAATAGCAATTGCCATTTGAATATGAGTATATATTTTGTATTTTTTTTGTTTTGTTTATTTTGTGAATGTATTTTGGAAAGAAAAATATCGTTTTCAGCCAAAAACATAAAAAAAAAATGCATAATTTCTATATACACTTATAGACTCTATTCGTTACTTCTCTACACAAACCATTCAAAAGGTTCTTGATAATATATACATATTCAAGTTTACACATAGTATTCATTGATACTTTCTACAAAGGTAACTGTGAAAAGGAAAAATTAATAATAATAATAATACCTAGTAGACAAGAAGGAATAAATATTTTTGTGTATATATAGTTATTATTATTATTATTATTGTTGTTGTTGTAGGTAATGGCAATCTTTCATATCTAAAAGGACTATATTTTTTTTTTTTAATCTTTTTCACCAATAAATAGATGAAATAAATGAAATAAAAAAAAAAAAAAACTCAGCCCACAACAAAAAAAAGAGAGGCACACACACACCACCCAGACATCCCACCTATCCAAAAAAGGGGAAGACACGAACGGGCACCCACACCCAGACACCCCACCCCCACTGGTTGACGGAGACCCAAAAACAAAACAAAGAAAACAAAGAATGACGTGATGTATTTATTTATTGTTGCCATTTCTATTCTTTTCCTCTCTTGTTAAGAAAATGGGAAAAACAACGGGTCTTCTTCTTTTTCTTGTTTTTTTGGGATCTGATGGATGACGGTGATGTTGATACAAAATGTATCTGCCTTATTTATCCGATTACAGGCAACTCTACACGTTACACTACTCACTACTACTGTCCCAAACAAGTATTTGAGGGACTTTTTTTTATATGTTTTTAATGTTTTTGGCTATATCTTGTATTGTATTTACTGTTGGTGTTATCCCTTCAAACAGTTGGTGACATTTTAAGAAAATAAGAATTATCATCATAGTATGAAAATAACCAAATATGTATATCTTACATATATATTATATCTTTTCTCCACAAATGTTTTTTTTTTTTTCTATCTTGAAATTATTATATAAGGAAGGCCATAAATCTTCTTTTTGCTTGGCACTTGAATTCTGATATTCTTGCTAAATATCATTTCTCCTTAAATTCTTTTTGTAATTAGGAAAAAAAAATAAATAAAAATAACCAAGAAACTTTAGTTTCATATAAGTCATTACATCCAACTAGCTTATTTATTCAATTAATTAATTAATTCACAATGGTCAGAGTCGCTATTAACGGTTTCGGTAGAATCGGTAGATTAGTCTTAAGAGTCGCTTTAACTAGAAAGAACATCGATGTCGTCGCTATCAACGATCCATTCATCGCTAACGACTACGCTGCCTACATGTTCAAGTTCGACTCTACCCACGGTAGATACCCAGGTGAAGTCTCTCACGATGACAAGAACTTGATCGTCAACGGTCACAAGATCGCTGTCTACCAAGAAAGAGACCCTGCTAACTTGCCATGGGCCGCTTTGAAGATCGATATCGCCATCGACTCCACCGGTGTCTTCAAAGAATTAGACTCCGCTCAAAAACACATCGACGCTGGTGCTAAGAAGGTCGTCATCACTGCCCCATCCAGTACCGCCCCAATGTTCGTCGTCGGTGTCAACGAAGATAAATACGCTGGTCAAAAGATCGTCTCTAACGCTTCCTGTACCACCAACTGTTTGGCTCCATTAGCCAAAGTCATCAACGACGCCTTCGGTATCGAAGAAGGTTTAATGACCACTGTCCACTCCATGACCGCCACCCAAAAGACCGTCGATGGTCCATCCCACAAGGACTGGAGAGGTGGTAGAACCGCTTCCGGTAACATCATCCCATCCTCCACCGGTGCCGCTAAGGCCGTCGGTAAAGTCTTACCACAATTACAAGGTAAGTTGACCGGTATGTCCTTCAGAGTTCCAACTGTCGATGTCTCTGTTGTCGACTTAACTGTCAAGTTGGTCAAGGAAACCACCTACGATGAAATCAAGGCTACCATCAAGGCCGCTTCTGAAGGTAAGTTAAAGGGTGTCTTAGGTTACACTGAAGATGCTGTCGTCTCCTCCGATTTCTTAGGTGACTCTCACTCTTCTATCTTTGATGCCTCCGCTGGTATCCAATTGTCTCCAAAGTTCGTCAAGTTAGTCTCTTGGTACGATAACGAATTCGGTTACTCTACAAGAGTCGTCGACTTAGTCGAACACGTCGCTGCTCACTAAAGGGGTTTTTTTTGTGGCTTGATTGATTGATCAGAATGGAACCTCCCATTTCTATTTTATTTATTATTCTTATTATTATATTCTTCTTCTACTCCTCACAATCGATTATACATAGATAAAGAGTAATGATTAAAGTATATATTTATATATATATAAGTTTTTGATATACACTGTAATGACACATATTTAATGAGTGATGCTTTTTTCTTTCTTTCTTTCTTTCTTTCCCTATTTCGTGATGATTATTGTTGGGAAATGCTGGTGTTTATTAAGAAAAAAAATATATATATATGCTATACAGATCCATTTATAAACATATGGATACAATAAATAATAGATATATCAATCATCTATGTTTTACAGTGTATACATGAAACTATAGCAGGAGAAGGAATTGGGAACAAGGAGAGGGGGGCGGAAAAGAAAAAAATAAATAAATAAAAGAAGCATAACGATTAAGAATACGTTTCAATCAAAGTGTCACGTAAGTTACCTGATATGTATTCTGGATTTGCATCTTGTAGACGGAAAATACTCTCAATAACAGATAATTCAGGTGCTGTAGTATCTAACCCAGTGACCGCCAAATAATCGTTTACTACCATCCCAGCACCAACCACAGAACTACCACGATTGACTGTACCAGCGACTAAAGGAACTTGCAACAAAGAGGATAGTTCTTCTTGATCTTGGATAGAGGTCTGTGGATGAACTAATGCACCTTGATTACTTAGTGCACAATAGGAACCGACGAGGATATTGCCGGAGATGGTTTGACGGAATACTTCGACACCAAGGACGTCACTTATAAGTTCCTCGGTCTCTCTATCGATATCAGGATGAACTAATGCAACGTAATCGTTACAACAGATAACGTTACCTAACGCAGACAATCTTTCTTCCACCCTTTGAATTTTGACTTCATCTGGTAAACTGTTTCTTAAATGCTGTAATTCTTGATCTGTGGTTTGTGTGGGGACTAAAAGACCTCTACGATTACCTGCTGTCATACGTCCAATTATACGTGTACCCGCAATAGTGGTATGGGCAATGGGAATAGCATCACCTAATTCGGCTTCAAATGCAGAATAGAAATTTTCAGAACCACCGACTGCTACTAAACAATATGTATTGGTTAATTTAGAGAAAACACCTATTTCATTAGAATTTTCAAATTGGGTTCTAGTAGCCATGGTGTTACAATATCAAATAAATGAATAATTATAATAATAATAAGAAAATGATCGCGTTTCAAATAATTTGTTCTTAATCTTCTAAAAATATGTTAAGATAGCCAAAAACAAAAAGTTATATGCACCACTTTCTATATATGTTTTTCAAAAAAAAAAAAAATAAAAGGAAGGAATGTGATTAACACAGTTATTTGTATTAGTATCTATAAGACTTCTTATACAACAACTTAACCAAGACTAGTAATACTACACATTGAAAAAAAGCCTATATTATATATATGTGTGTTGCTTAAAAGTATCCTTCCACTTTTAAAGCTTTTTTATTTTTCTTCCATCGAAAAAAAAAAAAAATAGAAAAGAAAAAATTTTCAATTTGTGCGGGTAACGGACATCACATAGATATTTTGGCAATGAATAGATAGATGGCTATTTAAATGTTACTTGTAGTAACATTAAAGTGACTGACTATCTTCGAGACATCTATATGACATGATATTGTTCTTCAGTCTAGGATAAACACTGAGGAGAAAGGAGGGAGAGACTGGGTAAAAATGCATAAAATCAGTAGAACATGTAAAACTTTTATATTTGAGAAACACTGGGCAAACTTAATAAGTATACTGTCTTCATTTGTCCGTCACATTTAATTGAACAAACTATTCCAATTGGACCTCTATCACAGTCTGCACATACCAAATATTTTAGATGTTTATTAATCTCCCATTTTTCATTTCCATATTCAAATTTTATATGATCTAGTATCTCTGAAGTTGTTGGTATCTCTTTGAGACACCTATGTTGTCGAAATCCCAAACGTCATTGATCAAAAGAAAATTGCTATACCCATCTATCTCTTGACCTTTATGTTGATCTTTACCCTTTTGCATCAAATGGAATTTATCTAATACATTTGATGGTAATTTCACAATAGGTGTGGTATCTACTTTTATAATCTTACAACCACAATCGCTGAAAGTACAACAGTAACTCATTTCTTCTATAAATAAAAATTATTCAATTGCCGTTATTCTGTTAATAGGATAAGTTCTTTCTCGTTTTTTTTTTTATTAATTTACTTTGATGAATGTAATTGAACAACTAAAACTAACAAGACTCTCTATTTAAGTTAATTAATCCAAAAAACAAAAATTCTGTATTTCTTTTGTCCAATATACGTTAAGTTCCACTGTTCTTTATAACTTTCCAAACACATGGAGAGCATACAGAGAACAAGTATTGTGTGTACCTCGACCAAAAAGACATCTACACTAGTACTAGTAACAATATAATTACAAGCACAACTTCAAACGAATAAGCCTTCGGTTTAATTATAAATAGAGACAGAAAATAAAATTGTAAAAAAAAAAAAACAGAAATCTAGTACTTCATGCACTAGGTAGAAAGAATTCTTCAATAAAAGTGTTAAAGAAGACACCTACTATACATTCATATATATATATTGTTATCTATAAGTAATATTATATTATATTATATTTATTCATCTTTTTCGTGTTCTTTTGAATGATATTTTCTTCTTTTGGAGGCTTCAATCATTTCTTGTTTACGCTTTCTCTTCATCCTATCAATCTTTGGTACTGTACTGATCTGTTGTCTTTCCTTATGTAGTTTACCCTTTTTCAACGACTCCTTTTCTCTTTTACTCATCTTCGCTATTCTACTCATCCATTCTGGAACTTCACATCCACTTTGTTTCATAACATTTATCACAGGTTTAATAGCAACTGAATCTTGTTTTGTGTAAAATGTAACAGCTTTACCATGACGGCCACCTCTACCAGTTCTACCAATTCTATGGACATATGCTTGTGCAGTTCTTGGAACATCATAGTTTATTACAAGGTTAACACCTTTAAAATCAATACCACGAGCCAAGACGTCTGTACAGATCAAACACCATAAATCCCCTGTTTTAAATCTTTCGATTATTTTATCTCTTTGTACTGAAGTTCTTTCTGCATGAATTACATCCACATTTAATCTATCGTACATTAACTCATGATATAACGCTTTGGCTCTGGTAATAGATTCTAAGAAAATAATCACTGGTGGTTTAAATTTACCATCTTGTACTAATTGTCTAATAGCTATCAATTTCCCTTCTTCATTGCCACAATAAATCAAATCTTGTTCAATGTTGGCGTTGGCTGCTTCTTTATGACCAATAATTACTCTAACCGGGTCCATCATAATAGAGTTTGCCATTTCTTCCACACTCGATGGAATTGTAGCAGAAAACATAGCTTTACGTAAACTTGGATTAGTACAAGACCCTAAAATATCATCTGTCTGTTCAACAAAAGTCTTATCAAATAATTTATCTGCTTCATCAAATACTATATGTTTAACATTAGATAGATCAAGAGCTTCATTTTTCACAATATCAATTAATCTTAATGGTGTAGCTATTATTATATCATATTTCTTATCACTAACAACCTTGTTTTTCAATTTACTACCTAGTGCTTTAGATAACAGGGCAACTTGTAATGATCTTTTCTTTGATAAAAAAATCTTATTTGATAATTTTATGCATTCAATAAAAATTTGATTAGCCAATTCTTTAGTTGGAGATATAATTAACCCTTTTAATCCCTCTGTCTCTTTTTCATTTATTATCTGTTGGACCATTGGGATCAAAAACGCTAAAGTTTTACCTGACCCTGTTGGTGCACATGCCAAAATATCTCTATTATGTAAAGCCAATGGGATAGTCTCATATTGAATAGGAGTAGGTTCAGTGAAATGATTTTCGATCAAATTATTCAATAATCTTTTATCGAAAGAAAACCTACTAATTAAATCTTCAAATGAACCAATAGGTAGTGGAATATCTTCTCCTGAAACATTACCTTTGTACGATTTACGTAATGCTAACGCTTCTGAAACCGATGTGATCCTTGGTTTGATGTCTTCTTCATCATTTTCATCTGAGTTGATCTCCTTCTCTTTATCATCATTGTTTCCCTGTTCTTTACTCTCATTGACAGCATGCATTATTCTTTTATTACGAAAGAAATCCAATTCTTTTACTATTTCAGTATCATTCTGTTTTTGCTTATTAACATTAGAAGAAGCACTGAAATTGGCAGCCTCACACCTCTTACTGTTACTATTATTACTATTAGTCTTTTTATTAACAGACGCACCTCTTGTTAAGACTCTAAAAATATCCATGATGTTATATTCAACTATCTATATACTTATGTATTTTCCAATGGAATTTTTTGTTTTCTAGGACCTATTGGGAAGAAAGATGGAACAATTAATTCACCACTGTTTAATACACCTTTCTCGACAATGTTTAATCTAAATCGTTAAATGAATTTTTTTTCTTAAGCTTCTTCTCTTTATTTTTTTTTTTTTTTTCGCTTTTTTATCTCATCACATCTCATCTCAAAAATTTTCATCTCCTATAATAAATATATAAAGAAGGAGATGGGAAACTAGTAATTGTGATTTGATAGGTGAATGATCTATTTGTAGAAACACGAAAAGGGTTAAATAATCTGTATATTCAATTTTAAGTCAATGTATATAAATATACATTTTTAAAAAGCATCATATTCTGATTTTTTTATAAATTAATCCTTTTTATCTAACTTATTTGTATATATACACATAAAAATTAAATTATTTTTGAATAAGGAATATATATATATATATCGTTTTTTATAAAATAAATTAAGTAGTGATCATTTCTTATCAATGTCAGTGAATGTTTTATGGAACCTCAGGTAAGTATTGTAATCAAATTTAGAGAAGGACGTGTCAAATCAATAAATATCTTAGAAACATCACAACTTTAATAATAGTAATTCAAATAGTTACTATTATATGGATTGAAAATACGATTGAAAATATCATGTGTATTTGAATGTGAACTTGAGTACGAGTGATAATATTTCATGTAATTAACTAGAATGGTAACTTGTGATGTTATTATTGTTACTCAATCTGGGTTGGCCAGATAAACCCCCTTCGCATTTTCAATCTCATTGTCTTTCTCTTCTAAATTTTGTAGTGGCAATATATTTTTCAATAATTCATATGCTGCTAGAGTAAAACCAAAATGAGGTGAACTTCTGAGTACTCTAGCACCACCACCTTTGAAAAAACTTTTCACACTTTCTTCTTTTAAAATCGTCTTTACTACAAGAAATATACCTGAATAGGCTGTTTGCCCATTTCTGGGGACAATTTGAGGTCTTCTTTTATTGACATCAAAGGGCGTTGTTAAGAATGCGACCGGCATCCCTACTAAAGTACCAGCAATCAACAACTCCCAAGTCTTTAATCTATTTCTTTTAGTCTTATATAAGGGATATAAATTAGATATATCCTTTTTCAAATATACATAATATGGGGAATATATAGCAGAAAATGGTACATTTCTCTTCAAACATGCTATAACACCTTTATAAAGTCCTCGAAACCCCAGTTATGATATTATACTTCTTGCAGTTATATCGACACTAGATTTGTATTTAGATTTCACTTGAAGTCTAATCTTAACGATTTCAATTGGATTTGTGAAAATTCAATTTACAAGTTCCTACCATATAACCTGTTATAAGTTCACCAAGTATATGTTTAATTCATCTCTTATCAACTAGTTTTTTCCTCATTTAACCCTTAATAGTCAATTTAATTACCTTTTCAGGCACCACTCCAGTTAATTGGAACCCTAAACCAAAGTACAACCCACTTGCATCTTCATACCTAACCACTTTCAATAGACAAGGGGCTTTTATACATTAATATAGCTCTTTGTGCTTGCGTTTGTGTTTTAGCAGAATCGATAGGGTAAACTGCAGTAGCTCCATTTGAATCTGATACTGAACCTAAAATAAAGTTATAGGGAATCCAAAATTGGATAAAAATAATAATTGAAATAAAAGGATATTTTTTACAAACAATTTAGTTCAAGTTGACGCTTTGCATCTTTTAAATAATTAGGATTTAAAATCTTTCAAAATTTTGAATAGTCAAATTTGAACCTATAGTGGGTTCATCAGGCTTACCATAAAAGATTTGTTCAAAATAATATACTGAGTTTCCAGAAAACTTCTTAAAAAAAGCAGCTTGAGCAAATGTCTTTTATGTTGCCAAAAAATTATCATTAAATATTTGTAAATGTTTCTTTAAAATATTTTTTCCTCTTGATATTCCTTTTGAATATATTTATCAAAAATAGAATCGTGATAACATCCCAACTTAGAGAAATCTTTTTGATTAACTTCATTATTTTGCTTAGAGTTTACCACTAAAGAGAATGACAGATTGATTTGTGGTGGAGAGAATTCAATGAAATTATTTACTTTATGATATCGTGTATTTAGTATTTTAATAGAATCTCTTTTTGTAATTACATGTTCCCACATATCTTCTTCTGTGAGTATTTTTACTATTGAACACTTCAATAAAACCTGTTTTAAGAGATAAAAATTCTGAAATAAATAAAAAAAACCTTAAAAGTATTATAAGGTAAAGGACACATTTTAGATCTTAATAAAGATATATATTTTATAAATTTAAAGATTGAAAGATATCTGAAGATACTTTATGTGAAAAGTAATAACTTGTCTGATCCATTAATTGATTCTTATTGATAACCAAAATACCCCTTACTGAGTCTCTAACTTAGTCGTTCAAAAACCTTTATCAATTATTGATTTCTCAAACGATTTTAAAGAATAGAAATTAATGATTTCAATGTTAAAAAAGATGTTGTATCTGTATTCCTTTCAATAAGACTTAATTAGATGATCTATCTTTTAAAATATATAAGATAAACAAATATATGCAAAGGCAACCACTATGATCAAGAAACCGTCAAGACAGGTTCTACTGATTCTCCATCCTTACAAGCCAGCATACATTAGAGAATCGAAATTCGAAGATTAATTAATTAAATTAATTAAATTTGACTTATTGCTATTTTTCACATTGCTATTTTTCAAATTTCCAGATATATTAGATGGGAAATTTGGATGTCACAAAATCAGTGACATACATAGGATATAAGAAAAAAATACTCTATATTTTGTGTCTCTATTCTATTTTACAGTTCACATGTTTACTTATATCAGTGGTTTTATTGATCTCTTAATTGGTTTCTCTAATTATTATTTTTCTTGTTCTTTCTTCACATACCATAAGCTTTTTTGATAGAAGACATTACATATATTAATATTAGTGTTTTATATATTTCAGAAAAGTTTTTTAGAGAGATCAGTCATTTTATTTTACGTATTATTTCAGTCAAAAAAGGTTCGTGACACTCGAAATATGCAACCTCAGTTAGAATATCAAGCTTCGTTAAAAAACAAGAAGCAAGTTCACACTGAGCAGATTGATAAAGGTAAGTCGAGAACGGCTCCACTAAACAAGGATCCAATGTCTAAAGTAAACTTATTTTCTAAGAAAGAAGAAAAAGGGCAAGTAATAAAAAATCCATCTTCTCAAATAAGAAAGATTGCGTCTGGATCAAGAAAACTTGTTAGTTCGTATGGTTTGGTTGATATTTCCACGCCAAAACGTGTTTCACATGCTGGTAAAAAACGGGTCACAAAGGAAAAACTCATGCCATTGGAAGATATCATTGCTGAGGTAAGAGCCATTGTGCTCAGAGCCCGTCAAAGAAATATAGCAAGGAAAAACCAAGAATTATCTGCTAAAAAGAAACAAGTAATGAAGAAAAGCTGTAGATCATTGAAAGGAGCCAGTATTCAGAAGAAAGTACCTATGACGAAGAGACATAGAGCAGAAGAACCGAGGAAGGAGAAAGAGGCTCCTGTACAGGAAGAGAGTATAAGAGAACTTGAAGTTTTAAAAACAAAACAAGTTCCTAAGGAAGCATGTATTCCAATAAAAAAAGAAAAAATAATAAAAGAAAAAGTCTCAAAGAAAGACTTTGTTACAAAAGAAAAACAACCAACCAAGGAAGAAGGACTTCTTGAGAAAAACGAAGTTCTGAGATCGGAAGAAGATCAGCCAGTGAAAGAAAAAAGCGTCCCAAAGCCAGATCAAGCTAAGCCGGTTCTGAAAGAAGAAGAAGAAATTTTTGTTGTGAAAAAAACGTCTCTGCCAAAAGAGGAAACTGTCCCTACATCTAAATTAGCTGAGACCTCGAGGTCTCTAGTTAAGGTCCCAAAGGCTAAGACAGTTACCTTTGTTGAGAATGAGACAGTTATCAAAGCAACTGGTAAAAGTGGCTTGGAGAAATTTAAGTCATTTTTTAGAATAAACAAGAAAGAGCCGGCTGAAAAAACAGCACATCCATCAACAAAAGATGATATACCTAATCCTACACCTTCCAACGTTTCGAAACCGCTAGTTAGTCTCAGTGAGTCTGGCGGAGTTTCAGGTATCAAAAAGGAGCAGGTTATCGAACCCAGGTGTAAAAGTGGCATGGAAAAATTTAAGGCATTCTTTAATATCAACGAAAAAGAATCGCCAAAAGTGCCAGAACCACAGCCAGAAAACAAGGAGATAAATGAGAGTCCAACCAACGCTCAATCTTTCTTCAAAAGGAATGATTATGGAACCTCTTTATCTCCATCTCCATCTCCATATCCATATCCATTTTCAGTAGCGAATCTTAAAGGTGAACATATACAGCCCCAGAAACCACAGAAAATACCCGTGTTACGCCCTAACATGCTAGACGATGTTAGGAGGCAATTCTACGACAGATACGAAAGCCAAAAGAGCCCCTCACAAAGAAAGCAGTACCATCCTGGTGGAAATCTAGCACCAGAACTCAGGAAGATGATCGACAGTAAAATCACAAATGAGCCGTATCGTTTTTTGGATGAAGGATGTAACGAAGTCCAAGTCTTCGATCCTAACTACGTCCCAATTTACGATTCCATGTACGACTCCTCTTTGTTCGATGATACTGAGTACATCCTTGAGTGTGTACTCGCTAAAATGGTCAAACCAGAGGGGTGGAAGGGTAGAGTGGAAGATTTCAAGTCCTCGTGGGAGTACGGACGTTTTGTCACAGACTGCATTGTTCTGGACAGCACCGTACTGAACGGGATTCGAAATGGGGGCAAATATGTTGGAACAGCCATCTCCAAGCTTTGGAGAAAAGATCCCTAGGGTGTCAAACCACAAAGGCTAGTGATCTTGTACAGGCTGTTTCCGCTCTATGGATTCAATGGAGGAGTTGGCTATCGGATGAACCTGGTTCCACAAGGACGCATGTATCGATAAGTGCCGCACAGTTTAAAGAAGCACATACAGCCCGTTTTCAGACCTAATTACTACGAATTGTTTGATACTGTTTTTAGACTGATGTTTGTTGATCATTTTAATACAAAAAGGGAAAGGACCTTCAACGTTTCGTACTCGACTTTCCCTAACTAATGGTCGATTGAATAGCACTGCTGGCAATTGAAAATGAATCTTTCGAAGGATAAAAAATAACTTGACCTTCTTTTGTTCTTTATATTTCCTATATTTATTTTATCTATCTATTAATTTTATATTCTCTAGTTGTTTTGTTCCATATATGTTTTACTGCAACCTCTCTTTTATATAGCCATATCTTACGTTGTTATCTCACCTCAACTTCTTGCAATGGTTGAAGTCGTTGAACTGAGGAAACAGTTCATATACTTCGTGGTACATTTAGGAATATCTGTAGCATGGATCAGATTGAATCATTCTAGACGCTCTAATTCAAATAGTTAATATACATATACATTCAAAATAAATATGCATGGTAATATGTGCATGTGGCACATGCAAATATATTAAAGGTCGAAGCAAGGGTGAAGATTATGCTGTGTTATTAAGTCTCTTTTATAAAATGGAATAGCAACTTTATTTTTGCATCTTCTAGTCCGCTCGTAGTGTTTGTTGAAAATAAACGGGACTGGAGAACATTTGTGAGAGTAGTTGACTTGTATTGTGAGAACAAGAACAAGATTAGATCAATACTGGTACTACTGAAGATAACGATTGAAATAAAATGATAGTAGCTGTAGAATCCAACAGGAATTCTAAAAAGAATTATTTTATATGAATATAAATCATATAAGATCAAATGAATAGAAATAGTTGTAACATAAAAACAATTGAGCTATCATAAACATGATGATTACTCAGAAGAGGTGCATATCCCTCTAGAAAAATTATATGTTAGGTAAACTTCAACTGTGGTATGGAACTTTGGAACATGGTGGTTCTTCTAGTAGTATACCTGAACCTAGTATTTTGGAGCATGAAAACCACACACCTGTTTATGGTAGAAATAGGACTTGGTGCTTCCCCGTATTCTCTTTCTAGAGGAAGACGTAGGAGATTAGAGTAAGTGCCGTATCAATGGTGTTGGGAATAAGACCTTGAATATGAACTGGAATATAAATAAAAAATAGTTGGACAAGGACTGATACAGAATAAAGAGTGGTAGATTGAACAAAAATATTGGCTTAAAGTCAATTAAACAATCGAGAGGAGGATCGCAATTAAAGAACTTTGAGGTTTTGATATTAAATTTGAACTACCCTCAAAAAGAAAAGAAGTAATGTTTTTTTCATTCTGAGAAGGTTGAGTACCAAAGAGTTTTCCTTTTAAATATCTGATCAGAATATCATCTAGAGGAGCCTTGTTATAGGTTGATGCTATGTTATCTGTTAAAACTAATCGGTATGTGATAATTAAATGCAGTGAAAAGAAAATTTAGTACGAAGAAACAGGTGCAAGTGAGTATATGTTAGAATATAGTAGAATAATTGTGCCAAAGTACATATTGATATGATCTTTTATCTGCTTCCTTATAGCACACTTAACAATGACATGAAAGACATAAGATGGAAGCACTAGGACACCAACGTCTAAGAAAATCATTTGAAACAAACACACCACAGGAAAAAGGTGCGGATAGATTGCAGTTTTGAAGTACCTTAAGTATTGAAATCATTAAGCATTAATTATCTATTAAGTGGCACTTGTGATTTTTATATAAAGTTACGGTGGGAAAAGGAATATGCAAAACAAATGGAAGAAACGAACAAATTATTTTAAAAGAGGTTGGAAATATCACATCCCTTTACTTACTATTTTTCTTGTGTATATTTTTATACAAGTTAGTTACCATATTGGTTGTTTACTGTTATTAAGTGTAGAAATAGTTAGTATCTGTAATTAATAAACTCAACGTCACCCGAGGTAAAAGAGACACTAAATTATGTCGGTGAAGTGCTGCAACTTTGGTCGAAATGCTTACATCTTTTTCTTATTATAGAGATGTTAGTAAGGTAGTTTTCAGTATTACAACATAGATTACCATAAGATTACAAATAAGAATAATATCATCCCCTTGGTCATAATACCCCGCTGCATAATACCCCGCTGCATAAAGGATGTAAAAGAGTGGACACAGCCATCTGTTTATTTAAGCTCATGATACTACCATTTGTTATAGTCTAGGATTTATTTTAGTGTTTCACTTAATTTCATATATATCAAGATTAAATATTATGGTTAGTATTTTATCGAGTTAATAACACATGTAGTTGGTAGTGAAGCAAATGTCTTTTCTTATCAACACCAGGTATCATGAAGTAGTAACTACGCATTTGTTTATTTCTCTTATTTTTGCTCTTATCCTTGTTGTTTTTTCTCGAATGCGTTGAAATAAGCATTAAAAGATGCGATCGATGCTTGAACTTCCTCTCAAAGACAAAAATTGTTATTATCAAATTGTTTCCATGTGTACATACTATAGTTCTGGAAAGATTTGATTCAGTGTTGATTCACGGAATTTAATATTGGAAAATATACCAAATTACAAATAAATCACTGTTTTCTAACGAGGGGTAAACAGCAGGAAAAATGCTTTACAATAGATTTAGAGTTTATTTACATTGTTTTATACTTAATAACAATCCATCAAAACTTAAAATTTTATTACTGTAATCAATTGGCCTAAATAAATAAGTGTTGTCCAATAACGCTGAGTAAGATCATATTGATGAACATCTAACTTAAATGGTATCGAATTTCCTGAAAAACTCATAGAGTAAAATAAGACAATAATTTTTATAATAACAAAAAAAAAAAATACAATAAAATGTATTTAACAGCACTTGATTCAAATTGAATGAATGATCTGTAAAATTAAAATACAAATTTTTGGAATTTGAAATTACTCTAAAAAAATCATGCTAAAGAATCACTAATTCTCCTAAATCCTTAGAATCATCACTTGTTGCAGAAATAAAAGTTTCGCCATTGTGTGACATATTTCGAACAGATAAATATTTTTTTTAAATACATCCATCTGTTGGATCCTTTTTTTTTTTCATTATTTGAATTAATTTGTTCCATTTACTGTAAATTTTTATCTTGTTTTCGATCCAAAATATCTTAAATACTAGAAGAACCAAATTCTCTTCTTCTTTCTTTATAAAAGTCAATCTATTTAAATCTACAACGATAAATATGCATTAAACAGGATCCTGGTGGAAATGTTGCAAAACAATATATTTATATCTATATTCTTTTCTCTGTAAAGGTTTCATAAATCTTGATATCCATACGACACATGTATAATTCTAATAAAAATAGGTCTCCCACTTTTTTTTCTTGAGGAAATGGTGGTCCCAATGACAAGAAGGAAATTGCAAAAAAAAATATTTTTATTTAGAATATTTAGGTTGAAAAGATAAAAGTTCGATTATGAGAAAGAAAGAGAGGGAAAACTGAGACGCACCTATGATGTTTATTTTGGTATTATCAAACCCTTGTATTTATTCTTGTAAACCTATCTTATAATTCCAAGACACACTTCTTTGTTTTATTTCTAGCAATAAAAATAGAAATACAGAAAATGAAAACATAAATAGAAAGATTTGCTATCAAGTACTAAAAAAAAACAAGAGAAGATATCTTCATGTCCTTCTACAACCAACAAGAGAATTTTATAAAAGAAGATTGATATTAGTGTTAGTCTAGTTAGTCAGATTCACTCAGTTCATGTCTCTGTATCCCATATTGAGATACACTAGATAATAACATTGTTCTTGTTCTTGTTCTTCTTTTTTTTCTTGTTAGTTTTATTCTTATAATCAATTATCATGAAGTTTTGCACATTAAGTACACAACATCTGATTCCCCACTTTCTTTTCGGAATGAAGATAATTTTGTTTTAAATAATATGTAAAAAAAGGATTCAATCATAAATTTTAAGATAATTTTATAAAGTTAAATAACCAAATAAACAAAAAAAAAAGATACCAAATTTAAAAAAAAAATATAACTCTATACATCGTACATATCATGGCACACATGTGTTTTCTTACCCAAACTTCTTTGTATACAATTATTGAGCAATCTACCAAATTCCCTACCAAGTTCCCAATAACTTTTTTCAAGTATTTCTTTAATAAATTTAATGAACCCAATCATATTATTTTGTCCAGAAATAGTTTGTAATAAAACAGCTTTCTCCCATACTCTCTTTTGGTAACTTACCACATCACCACTATCTTTGTCTATATATAAATGGTGATACATTCGAGTAATGTATGATTCAAAACTTTCTACCGGGATATATCTCATTTGAAGTTCTTCGTTCTTCTTTTTTACACTCTCGCGTTCTTTACTCTCAGTTGAATCATATTCTTCATTGTCATCCTCATTATCCCATAAAACAATTTCAGGTCCATACAGTGTAAAACTATAAGTCCATATTAACAACGTCACTAATGCTATTGAATTTGGTCTTGTGTATACAATATCCGTATTAATGTCATAGGTCTTGTCTATTGTGATCTTATTTGTGTTTGGATCTTTTCTAACAAACATTTCAAATAAAAACTGGTATGCATATACAATTGTGACGCCACCAGTATATGTATCTTTAGAAAATTGAATTATTCTTTGTTGAATAGATTGAAACTCCTTATCGCCAATCATAACATTCATTCTCCAAGGAGCACCTGCAGCAATATAATAATCATGATGGAATATTCTTAAAATAATTTGTGACATATGGTATACAGGCAACTTACAATCATAGTCGTTATTATTCCATTCGGTAACTTGAAGTGCTTTTTCTTCTAACGAGTTCTTGTCAGTTAAATCTTCTCCGGTATTTTCATTATTTTCTAACCCATTCACTCCTTTGAGAAGGGAACATTTTTCTTCCTTATTACAACTTTTTTGTACTTCAAACATCCAATAATTGATTGCAAACGATACAATTTCCTTCCAGGTTATATTATGCTCATTGGAACCTTTAATCACTATATTCGATATTAATTGGTCATCATTCTCTTCTTGACACTGAAACATGATTGACAAAATACCTGCCAACATCAATTTTTTCCCCAACACACTAGTAATAGGACGAAGAGTCTTTGAAGTAACTTTATTTCTCCGTTTCATCAAATCTTCTAAATGAAGTGCACCACTAATATTATCACAAAATCTATCTGTCGCCTCACTACCCGAAGTTTTAGAACCATTACTTTTATTCTCAATGGTACAACCATCAGCATTTTCAATACTGTTTAGTTCCTTATTTGAATTATTTATCATCTTTCCAAGTACTTCCCTCATCAGATTCTTGAATGCAAAAAGAAAAGTTTGATTATTTATTTGATCATTACCTTGAATACCATATCCAGACTCTTTTAAAACTTCAAAACTTAAATCATAACTTTCCCAGATTTTATCTGGACAAGGAAGACCTAATTGAATTTGTCTAAAGCTGATAAATAGATTCATATATCCAAATACAACAGCATGACTCACATCCATATAAAATGCAAAAAAAGCAACACGTTTCAAACTCTCAAATTCAATCCATTTATACAATACTCTAGTTAACTCATTAGGTTCATCGTTACTATTATCGTCAACGTATGTATCCTTTGTCTTATCTCTCAAGGGGTGGCCACCTAAAGCAGGTGTTCTCCGCAATAGTTGTATGGTGGTGCCATGATGTAAATATGATCTTTCATGAAGATATCGATTGGTTGAAGTCTTTTCATATGATTCTAACAAAAGTAGAGAAAGGATAATATAGGTACTAGAAGGAGGTTGAAAATCTGGATGTGAAAAAATGATCCAACGAAGAGGACCACAAATTGGATCTGACACTGTCTTTCTAAAATTTACCCCTAAAGAACTAGCTCCTGTCATAATTAATGATAAGATTAAAATAGGAGGTTGTTGATTTACATTAAATGAAGGTTTGTGTAATATCCTATACTGTGGATGGAAGTTTTTCCAAAATGCTTTTAACGAAATTTCTAAAGTTTCGCTTTGAACGTTTCTTAATTCTGGTATTAAATCATATAGTTCTTTACATTTCTCACTTGAAAGTTGATACTTTGTCCTTGGATCTGGAAAGAATATACTAGGTACATTCTTCATCGATTCAAGCAACTCCTTTTTGTTATTCATATTATTTGATGTCTTAGTCTTCAAGGAATATCTAGATGAACTCCCATTTTCAAATGTTTGTTTTTTCAAATAGTTCACGTTAGATTTTTGAACTAGATAGTTATCCTTGACCAAATTTCTTCTATTATCAATAAAAGTCGATTGTGATTTAGGAACGACATGTTTATTTTTTTTGACTTTATTCGTTTTAGTCTTCGATTGTGGTGAAAGTAAAGATGTAGTGGAATCAGCTGTAAAAAGACCATTATCTACTTTAGTGTTATTTAGACTAGCCAATCTAGACTCATTTATCGACTCCGGCGTGTGAATAAAATTCCTATTATTATTAGGTGTAGATATATTCATTGTAGAAGGAATAGATATGTTTTCTAATTCATTCAATACAATTTTATTGCTGTTATTTGAATTAGATACAGGAAGACTATTCCCAGCTGTAATATTATTTATTCCATTAGGATACATGGAAGAAAGTTCCTGCATAAAACTTTGCAAAGGGTCAGAAGCCAAATAGTCTAAGGAGTACAAGTCTTGTAATTTTGGAGGTGCACTATCCGAAGGTGGAACTTGTATTTGAATATCTTGATTAGAATTTGGTGGATGTAATAAAGATTGAGACTCTTGTTTTTGGTTTTGTGTTGAAGAGATGATTATGGGTGGTGGATTCATATTATTGTTTTGTAGCATTACGAAGTCTGAGTTTTGTAATATATTCATATTACTCTGGGTGTCATTAAATACATGATTTTGACTAGCAACCTTCATTTGGGTTGGATATTGTTGTCGAGGAACTTGTCTTGGTTCTATTGAGGCAAATTGTAATGAATTTGGAACAGAAGGAAACGCACTTTGTTGTACAGATGATATCATATTAGTATTATCCATCAATCCATTTGAAGGAACAGGTGGTCTTTGATTCGAATTCTTCAAACCCGATTGATTATTTGAAATAATGCCGCCCATCCGATTGTTACCGATAGTGTATGTGTTTAAACCAACCTTATTATTCTCGTTAGACACATTATGATGATTTTTGTTATCATTATTATCAAACACCCAATCAAAAAATTGATCATAACTTTGAACATTACCAATATTATTAATTTGATTAAACATAGCTGAAGGATTTGGATCCACATTTGAATATGATAACATGTTAGTATCTGTTACAGGCAAGTTTCCTCTAGGCAATGGATTACCCATATTATTTAGTTGATTATTCGAAGAAGGATTAACATCTAGGTTTGAGTTAGAATTTGAATTAATATTTTTAGTGTGGACAGATGACAATTCATTCTGTAAGAATTTTAACTGTCTCAACTGTTTATTATTTTTGGATACAAGTCTATTATTCCCATTTGCATGTCTTCTTTCATGCCTAACCAATAAATCTTTTCTTACAAAAGTCTTGCCACATTTAACATTAGTATCAGGAAAGACAAAAGAACATTCAAATATCTTTTTAGGCCAATGATTCAGGTTATGTCTACTTAGATGTTCTAACCTAGTAAACGATTTATTACAATTCGGATAATTACAGAAAAATCTTTGACTAGCAGAATTTGTATTCACTTGAGTACTATTATTATTATTATTATTATTATTAACTCTATTCTTTTTCTTCGTTTTCAAATATGTACCTAAATTAACAGGTTTATCATCCAATTTAACTTCCATTTTGGTTTGTTTTCTTGTCGTAGTAATATTAGTATTATTCATTATTTGTGTTTGTTGAATATCCTTCTTACCTGAATAATTAACAATAGTATCATTCAGTGGTTTGGAGGCAGTGCCTACTTTCATGACACCTATATGCTCTGCATCTCTTGAATTCATAGCTTATTATTCTAATCAATATTTATTGAAGTTGTTGCCAGCAACAAGATTTATCTGCTATAAAAATAAAATAGAACCGAGTCTAAAATATTACACACAAAAAAAAAGAGAAATATAACGTCAAAGGATCTTATTTATTAATCTATCTATTCTATTTCCCCTCCCCCTTTATAACTTGCCTTTGCTAAAAGCTGTTTGGCCATTAAAAAAAGAAGAAACAAAGTTAAAAAGGAGACGTCTCACAGAACCAAGATAAATTTAAAATGAACAAAAGTGGATATACAATCCATATAAAATGCTCCTTCAAGAAAATGGTGCCTGTGAACGTAAAACTATTATGTTCTTTTTTTGTTTTTGTTGGTACAATTTCCTTTGCTTTCCTGTCAGATCTTTTTTTTGTTTGTTTTTGTTTGTTTTTTTTGTTTAATCTTCTTCTTTCCTTTTTCCATTTTGAGGATTTGGAGATCCCACAACAAAAGGAGAAAACAATTGTTACGATCTCCTTCCCTCGAGCAATAAATAATATGCAGATTTCACGAAGGAAAGTCACACCAAAGGCAATCAAAGTATTATATTGCTAATACAAAAATACATACATGTATATTACATTACCATATGCAATGCATTTTGCTTTAAAGAGGAGAAATCCATGTAAAATCACGTAGGAAATATACTAAAGAACCCTATAATTAGACATTATATATATAAAGACAAGAGTATTCAGTGACCTGTTGAATAAACGAACACCAATTTTGATATTAGGTACTTGCTTCTGCTGGAAGATATATAATTCTTTTCTTTTTTGCAACAACTTCAAACAAATCCATATTAATATTTCAAGGAGGTTAACAGTTGCATTTACATAGTTTATCTGATATTCAATAGGACCAAAATATCTAATAAAAACAAACTGAAATATCCTATAGAAAAAAAAAATGAAGAGGAAGAAGAAGACGTATCATTTGTTCAATAACTCACCAGTTACTTAAAAGTTAACTAAAAGAAGCATAGTTTACCAGTAACAACACTGTACAATCAACAAATGGAGTACTAGACATCTTTCTAAGAAGATGTGAATACTATATCAACACAGAAGAGCCTTTGCTTTATTTCTCAGTTCATATCTATATTCTATCCAATAAAACAATTTGGAAATAAAAACTATATGGTCGCAGTTAAAATAAACCATAAAAAAAAAAGAAGAAGAAGAAGTTCAAACCAAAGAGATAAAACTTATTTCATGTATGTCTATATCAGCATGAAAAAACCTTATTTGTATAGTTGAGAGTTGCTAAACAAAGTAGTTTTGTTTTCTGTGAATGAACCCTCTCCACATCTACAATTACAATCAGAGAAGAGATAACTGTAAGTTGCTCGTTTTGCAGGAATAACGAAAAAAAAAAAAAAAATAAAATAAAATGAATGAGAATCAATAAAATAAAACTTCTCTAGTTACTTTGTTAATTCCCAAAGATCGGCATCCCACATTAAAGCATCTCATGTTGATGTTTTCTGAAGTCCACAATACAAAACTCTATACAAGAAAGAGACTTTCTCCACAAGTTTCAACATTTAAAGCACATAAAGAAGAATATTTTTACCATATCGACTTTATTAACTTACCCTGAAAGGCACACTAGTACACTATAGCAAGAAAATTTACTGTTCACTCCACTATCCTACTAAAAGATGTTTAGATACTCCCTCTTTGTAAGTGATGTGAAACAATCTATAAAATACTGTTAGAAACACCTTCTTTCCTCGAATAAACAATCAACCAATTTTATTTACATTTACGTAATTTCATCCATTTTGATAGATTGAAATATTCTCATCTTTTTAAAGAACACCTATAAAGCCAAATCTACTAATAACGACAGTGACTCTGAAGGAAAAATGTCTGACTAGACACCTAATCAAAATAATGCTAATAACATCAAATGGTATGATAACGAAAATGTAACATTATTTTAAAGATATCAAGTCAATTGGCTTTTCAAGAAGAAATATGTAATATGGGGAAGCTTTGGAAAATTGCTTTGATTTATATTTGTTGTATTATCTTTGTATAGCTTTTCTATTGTTCTTCTCTATTAATATGCTATGCCAAAGACTACATATATCAATAAACACATATATTCATTTATCTGCGACAGCAGATTATGACTCTAAAAGAGGAGTGTAAGATTTTGGCCAACTTTATACCTTTGAGATCCCCATGCATTATTATAACATGTCTTTAGCTTGGGTAGATCACAACCATAGTCTACAAGGGTAAAGTCTAGTGTTTCATGGAATGCAGTTGATGCTATTGTATTGCCGATTTATGACATTTTCTTATTTTCGGCTGCAAAAATAGCATTATTGGAAATAATATTCAAAATCATTTTTTAACCGTCAATAGAGCTCATATGACTATACAGTTATGCTTTAATTTTGCCAGTTCTCTTGTTAGGTTTGGTGTCCTTTCTGCATGTCCACAGGTTGCCAATATTGCAGAATTGTAAGGTTTAGTAGCCTCTGCCATTACAGCAACCTTATATGTGTTTATATTTGAACCGCAAGGTCCTGTCATTTAGACGGAGGAAACCAGAAATATTTCTTTTATCCGAATGGATTTCCATAGACGTGAGTTCACCTGCAAATGATATTCAAGTGTCAGTACAATTTTAACTGTGTATCTATTCATGGTCAGTGAAATTAGCTCATGGAATTTTTTATTGAAACAGCAGTGAGTATTATCTACACCTATGCAGATGAATTAATCGTTCCTAACTGGCTTTCTTCAAGCCATTGTTGTCTTTGTCCTTTTAGTTATTGTGCCCTGTAATATGGATAGTTTTATTTGTACCGACACTACCAAGAGAGGATTAGAACATCTGGTTTACTAGAGGAAAGTAAATTAGGTTGACATTTAATCTATATTTGTACTACCCCTCTTTCTAGCAATGATTTTTCCATAAATAGAGTCTGACTTAGGACGCCTACAGCTAGATCTGATCGTAGATTTAAACATTTGTTGTTATTTTTGTCTCTGTAATTCTGATTTTCTTCATAAGTACTATTAGTGCTACTGGATTCATTTCTGTGTGGATGAGATTAATTGCAGTCGAACTTATGAGTCTGAATGGCTTGCTTCTACATTCTATTGGCTCGATTATCACGTTGTGCCTGAGGTTCCAGTCCAGACTTCTAAAATAATTGTATATTTGATTTGTGATATGATATTTTTATGATATACTACAATGTGAATAATTTATGAACTAGTGTTATTCCTGTATTAATTTGCGGGTTTGTTCACATCAATAGATTAATAAAGGATCACTTGGAAAGTTCTGGGAGAAGGGTTAGGAGGTTTACTGACTACATTTATCTTTGGGATCATAAAATATATACTACCGTTAGAAGATGCAGAATTGTTTTTATTTCGGGATGATCGGAATACATATGATTAGGAGTTCACCTGGTACATATTATGCAATACTCGTAGGTGAATTTGTGCTTTCTAGCGACATGAATCTTATTACGTTGTGTTTATATCCGCCTATATTATGGTATGTGCAATTATGTTGGAAAGATTACCGAATTATACCACTTTACTGGTAATTGAGAAATCGATACTTGTGACAAGTTCAAACAATGATACATCATCAGCAAAAACAAGACATTCTTAAATATAGAACAAACTCCTACTAGAGTTCATAAAATGCAAAAAAAAACATTTCAAAAACTGATCCAATTCTTGAGATTCACTCAGGTAATCTTTCTCTGACAATGATGCAATTAGTTGAAAATACAAAGCCATGTACATAAGCTATTAAACTAAAGGACAACACGACAAAACAATCTAAAAAATATTGAATTAGAAACTAGAGCATATAAAAACAAATTATAGAGATAAAATAAAATAAAATAAAATAAAGGGAAAGAAGGAGGGAAAGGGAGAAAACATTCCTTGGACATGGCACATCACATCTGCACTAGCATCCGACTTTAAAATAGAGAGTTCAACAGTTTATTTCAACAAAGACCAGGGTTTAATAAGACATAACAAACACCCTACAACCTAAAAACCCTTAACAAACATTTATTGATTATGATATTTGAAAACGGGTTCTGTGGTTCTTTAAATTGTATTGGGAGTTGTCAATCTATATGGAATCTCTACGTTCGGAATACGGTCATCAGGTTTATCATTTGTACAGACATTAATGCTTCAGCTATTTGGGACGGTGAAAGAACAGATCCAGAGAGGTATGGAAGAAGAGGTAACCAACATGAGCGAGAACAACAGGTCAGGCTAGAGACACACGACACACGACACTAGTTATATACAACAACATTCCAGAAACAACAATCGTATTAATGTAACCGACTAGAATTGAAAGGGGTAGACCACGTAACTCAAAGTTCGAAATAATAATTGGGAGAGGACATTAACTGGAACCGAAACTGCGGGAAGATGAAATCGAGAGTGGACGAATTATAAAAGTGGCAGTGTGTAACCTCCAACAATTGACAATGTATCTGGCTGAGTACATACTTTAGAGGAGCAGGTAGAAGAAAACCGCAAGGACAATATTTGGCCAGAATATTCCCCAGTAAGTTTCCTTCCCTATATATTACATAGCTCCTCTAAAAAATACATAGCCAGATACGAACGCAATCACCCAGAGTTGTGGTTCGGAACTCTAGATGATCTTGTGGTAGAGCCTGTTTGCATGCCACCCAAGCTTTCTACCGAATGTTGTCAATTGTCTACTGATCGCACTCTCTTCAATGAATCTTCCCACCTGTTTTGTCTTGGTGTTCCAGTATGCCTTTACGTAGTCTATGGTATCCCTTTGTAGTTCTAATTTTTCCTGTCTTTGTTGTTCCTGGATATGCTGCATCTCCATGTGCATCACGAAGCATTTCTCGTCATACTCCTGTGCAAATAACAATGTCTGAGGGTGTCTCTCTGAAAACGGCACCTCACCATTCCGTATCTCTTGTAAAGTTACAGAAGGTCTGGTGCGTTTCAGGAAGTTGTACTTCTGGTACCAGGATGAAAGCTGTTCTTCGTGGTCACTCTTCAACATTTCGTTTACTTTCCATGGATTCATTCTTGAATAGTGACCTATTGGTCTCTGATTTTCCTTTGGACGCAAAGTTTGCTTTTCAACCTGGTTGATCTTCCATTTGTACAACTCCGTTCCTCTTTCCCGTTGTTCCTTTTCTTTTAGTAGTTGCTCACATCTTTGCCTGTATTCTTCTCTCCTCTGGACTTCCAGCAAGTAGTCTTGCTCTTTCTGTTCTTCCACCTTATCTGCTAAAAACAATTGCTGACGAATTAATTCTTCTAGAACGTTGATTTGTTTTCTTCTCTCTGCTTTCTTTTCTTGTAACAGAGTTTTCAACAGTTCTATCTTTTCGTTCTGTGCCTCCATATTATCTAATAGCCATGGGTTGAACTCCATGTTATATTTTTCCATTTCCCCTTGCAAGCAACGTTCCACCTGTTTGATTGCAGATGTTAATTGCTTGATATCCTCGACATAGAGTTCAACCTCATGGTCCATGTTTATAATACCGAACTTTTTTTTCACAAGTTCAGACTTATCGTCCTTCTTGTGAGAAGGAGTGAAGACAGGGACAACTTCCTCTGTAAAGAAAGTTCTAATCTTATTCATCGCCTCTCTTCTTCTTCTACCAGATGGTCGTTGCTGGACGGCTGCTGGTGCTGTTTCATCTTTCCCCTTAATAGTAAACAAAGATCTAAACTTATCTTTCATAGAACACACATCCTTTGGCTGGGCAGTTGTAACATGCTCAACCTTTGACAAAGGTCTAGTGTCATGAAAGACCACTGATTTGACGCCAGTGGCCGAAGGAGTGTTGACTCTTTTGGTGTTTTCATCTTTACTCTTCTTGAAAAATGATTTCAACTTCGATAAGGAGTCCCTAGTTGAGGAAGCCTTAAAGTGTGTACCATTTGTACGGGAAACCATTTTGTGTTTTAAAGATAGGTAATACGAGAAAACTGAAGTGAACACTTAAAATAAACTTTTTGTTGCTGTATGGGAAACACTAATATTATATGAAATATTTGATGTTTCTTAGCTGTAAAAAGTCTGTGGGGATCTTAATACAAAAGAACAGGTAAGAGATAGATATAAATCAGAATAAACCAAGAAAAGCAAGCTTAAGAGTGGAGTGTAAGAGGAAAGGAAGGGGAAATGAGTTCTTGTAACCCTTTTGTATGTATATGGAAGGGAAATCGTTTCTTGCAGTAGGTATGTAATTAATCATTGATAAAAGCAAAGAATATATTAAATATGTAATTTAGAAAAGATGGTGATGAGACACAAACCAGATGGATTAATGAGCAAGTGTACCCAAAGTAAGGAAAACAGTAAACATAGGTTGAAGTATGCAGAGGGCCATAGTTGTGGTTCCATGTTCTCGTGTTCTTTTCTGTAAGATTGTCGCAGAATAGTTTCTTCAACACTGTTTTCGTTATTGTAGCAGGGACATTTTTACCCAAATACAGAAATTTTGGTAAATGGTGTATCAATGAAACCATGCAAGATGGGACACCGTTAGTTAGAACAAACTTTGTCTCTCTTCTCAAGACAAAATGCCAGCTGTTTAGTAAAATGAAGGTGGTGTTATATAAGTTTATATCGACTGTTGCAAACAGTTTAATGTAGTTGATTGTATGTTGTTCCTTTTTTATATGTATGTATGTGGGTAGTTAAAACTTACATAAACAAGATGGCAACACATGATTTGGTTCTCAATACCCAGGGGTGTTTTGCACATTTCTGAGCTACTTTGGCCATCAGGGATAAGGAATTGTTGCATTCAAGTGTTGACACAGGGGTTCAAAACAATCTCTTAGACTTAGACAGTATGGAAAAGCATACCGTATTAAGTTTGGAGCATCACATTAATAATATGTTAGAAAAGTGACAGATCAAAATCTATTCACTACGTTTTATAAAATATATATAAGAAGATAACACCTGATAGTAGATACTAAGGTATAATTTATTATATTTCAAAATTTATTTTCAAGGAGCAGGTGAAACCATGTATAAGAATGTAGATAAAATATTATCCATATTCCTCTTGTTGCTGAAAGGGTCGAATAAATATAGCACGTTACAATATTCAAAATATATTATTGTAGTTCAAACCACTATACTAAAACATAAAAGAGAAGTTATTTGGTATAGAAAACTTTAGATTAAGACCAAAAACTTGCAAGGGGAAAATATACACCGAAGTATTCCAGTGTATATGATATCATAAGTTCTATTTTTGAATTTATATGTAATAATTAGTTCGATCAACCTTACTGAGTGTATTTTACTTACAATTCATGGCTAATAAACTAAATACACGATTTATTAGTTAAATCTTTGAATGTCACTCTACCTTCTATCTTTTGTAACTGGGATATTTTAGAAACACATAGCTTAGTCACTGATCTTGTGATATCAGATATAAGAGGGATAATCCGATATATGTGGATTTTCCATGAAGTTTAATAAACAGGTACTAGTAGTTTTAGTGGATAGTTATACTTTGTAAAGGGTGAAAACGATAAAAAGTTTTAGAATATTTGTATGTTCTTGCAAGAGAATACTCTTCACCCCACACCAAAGTTAACCATTTGTTTGATATTCCGTATTTTGGGAAGGAAAGAGTAGTATGTCTTTTACATTGAACGCAGCATCACAACAAGAAGAAGTATATAAACACTTTGTAAAATAAACAAATACATAAAAGTACAACAAAACTCGAATAGTGCACAACATTTTACTTGATTGAATGTTAAGAATAGATACACCTATTTGATGAAATTCCGGACTCTCTAAAAACATACGATGAACCAACAAGTCTTTAGTCACATATAAATCTTTACCAAGAGTACTTCAAAAATATATCAATACTAAATCTATCTTTAATATGACAGCATAATACCATGATATCATGATATATAATTAGGAAGTCCAGGTTTCTCAATTGGCTAAAAGAATAAAAAACGATTTACCTCTGAGGTGAATATAGTGATAAACACTGGCAACCTATGATTTTGATGCTCGTTTCCAAACATACCTAAGGAAAATAAGACAATTGGTAACCCACAATATTTTCCTTATCATTTTTATCCACTTATTATTCTTGTTATATTACGTTTATTACACTGATAGTAGTTAGATAGAACCAAACAAGAATTGCGTATTCACTGTGATAACACAGTAGAAAAAGATTTCTACCATATATACATATAATATGTTGATTGTGGTTCATCTTATTAATAACCTTAGAAATGTTTACTGTTAATAATAATAGTAAGCGTTCCACGTCTCATCACTGAGAGCATTTTAATATTCAGTAACATAGCATAATATAACTAAGATAAGGTCAAATATCCTTCTTTATGTATGTTTCAAACTGTCCATGCTTTCCAACTTCTCTGTACTCATCCCTTTTAATCAAATCCATAACCATTTTTTACTCAATATTTGAATACATCTATTCAAGTTTACACTAGATGTTGTTAAGAAGGCAAGTGTATTCAGTGATCCTTTAAATGAAAACACACCTGTTCTAATATCATGTATTGGATTTTCTAAATAGTCTTTTGCTTCTATTTTATGAACTACATTTAAACCAATCCACATTACCATTTCAAGGAGGTTGACGGTTGTACATACATAGTTTACCTGATAGTCAAAAAGGAAGGAATGTCCAATATAAATAAACTGAAATAAACCATAGAATAAAAGAAAACATATCACTTAGATAGTTATTGCTCAGTAACCATCCAGTTACTTAAAAGTTTACTAGAAGAAGCATAATTTACCAGTAATAATACTGTACAATCCATAATTAAATGACAGATCATCTTCTATAGATAATCTCATATGAATGCTGAAACAACACCGAAGGGCCTTTGTTTTATATATCAGTTCATATCCATATTCTGTCTTCTAAAGCGCAATTTGGAATAAAAATATATAATTAAAATAAGCCATAAAAAAAGAAGTTCAAACTAACGAGGTAAAATTTATTTTAAATATGTACAAAACAGCAAACAAACACCTTACTTCAGAGTTGCAAAACAAAGTGGCTTTGTTTTCTATGAATAACTTCTCTCTACTTCTATGAATACAGCCAAGAGAAAAAAGGTAACCGTAATTTTTTATTCACATCAGTGATATATATTTTATAATTTATTTCCCATGCTTTCATGGTTTAAGAAACTGATGCTTAAGCTTACACAGTAAAAAAAAAGTTTCAACTACATAATATAAAACAACTACAGATCATTTCTCTACCAGTTTAAACTACTTCAACTCATCAAAATTTTAATACTAATGGCCCTTGAATTACACAAACTACCTGTCAATTACATTTTCAACTATAATATACCTAAATTCGATATATGCTAAGATAATCTGAAGATTATGAAATGAAAGTAGATAAATCCAGTTATTGGATTAAAACAATATACCAAAGGCGATTAGAGGAGGTAGAACTTATATAGTTTGCATTTAAGTTTCATTTCTTATTCATGTGTTCTTTATGTTATACCTGGTCCCTAGTTACACTAAACTCCCAAAGGTACCGTTATACACAACAAGTTCGCAACTACTGGAATTCTGAGTACTTCCTTGACGATCAGGATACGGAAGTCATTATGTGCGATATGTTTTCACTACCACACAAACGAAGTAGAAAATATTTAATAAAAATTTTTTTTTCATTGGAATAGAAATTAAACTCATTCATTTATAGAAGCATATGTTTACATTAACTTTATAACTACATATTTCTTGGTAAAAAGAATCAAAGAGAATCAATAAAATGTATATTGCCTAATAAGAAAAATAAAAAATTTCCAACATCAGTCAGAAGTTAAAGAAAACTTTATATAAATGGGTAGAAACACCAGTGATAAAACTTTTCTTGGACAACAACACGTTGAGTAAATGTAATATCCGTGATATTACTTTCTAAGATTGGGTTTAGAAAACTGAAGGCTGGTGACATTTTGCTAAAATCTCTGTTCTTGAAAAGAAAAAAAAAAGAATGGTTGCTAAGAGATTCGAACTCTTGCATCTTTCGATACCTGAGTGTTCCCATTTTTTAATGGTTAAGAATCCGAGAATTCTTGAATCAGGCGCCTTAGACCGCTCGGCCAAACAACCAATTCGTGAGAAAGTAGAAAAAAGAGTTCAAATTATTACACAGTATTTTCATAACTAAAAAAATACATGATAAATATAATATTTGCTATTTAACTAAAAGATTGTTTTTACATATGTTTTCTTCCTTTTATAACAAGTTTAATTATTCTAACTTTATTGGATTCATTTTGTTTCTAAAAATTATAATGTTGATTTTTAGGTGTCTACGCTTCTAAAAATATATATTGAAAAGGAAAAGATAATTTGTTATTTTCCTATCTTGTTGTTGTGCTATGTACCTTCTGATTACATTATTAACCCTAAGAAAAAAAAAGCTCAAAGCTTTGAAAGATGAAAAAAAAAAAGTACAACTGAATGGAAAAAAATTAAGAAGGAATATGGAAACCGAAAATATTGTGTAATTATTATTATCAAAGTGAGTTCAAAAACAGGTAAATTAATAGAGAATACCAGCAAAAGGAATACAAGACACTTCGATTTTTCACATTAAATACACCCCTCAGTATACTGTTTTTTAACCTCTTTCACACCTTTTTAAAAAACCAAACCAACAATTTTTTCTTTTAACCGAAAATGATTTTAAATTTTTTTGCTAGTGGAAATATACCAACAACAATATTGGCGCCTCCAAAATTTAAAGATGTTACTGAAAAAACTTCCCAAATTCTTTGAATAATCATTAAAACCCTGGAAATGTTATGTTACAAATATAAAATCCTTCACTGTTACAACCAACTACTATTTTTGATATTTGTAAGATATATGATCTCATTTTTGGAAAAAAAGTATTCGGTAAGGTCTCTGATAATTACAAATTATGTCAAACAAAAAAATATTTTTTTTTCAAATGTTTTAAAAAACCAAAAGAGTGTTACACTTTATTGGAAATAATGGACAAATGTTAACGGATATTACAGATATCAAATAGTAATGAGTCAATGGACAAATTAGAAATAAAAAAAAAACATAATATTAACACCGATAAAACAAATTAATAGTAACCATTATTTAAATTATGAGAACAATTCTCAAAATGTGAAATATAAATAGGGACAATATTTCGAAGAAAGACACAAATTGTTTTTCCCCTAGTTCTTTATTTAATTCTTATATTAATTTATGTCTATTTTAATTATTTGTATATCTTGTTGCTGGAATTTTTTCCAATTTAGGAGATTACTGTGCTAGTTGTTTATTTATTATGCTAGAACTGTTCCCTACATTGGAAACATAATACCCTTATGAACAAAATTTTTCCTTCCAGAAAATTATTTAATATATATAAAGAAGGAATATATACATTTGACAATATATATAGGTTTATATAATGTATAGCTATCTTACATAGAATAAACCGAAGAAGTTCAATTTACTAAACATCACCATATAATTATCAAGAATTACAATAGATTCACTTACCATTACGTCTAACATCACCAATGATAAGAAAAAGCTATCAATTTCTTTTCACTTATATATGTTCGGAAAATAGTTTCGAATACTGTAATAAATTATTATTTGCCACTGTATTCAATTCCAGGGTAATTGAGAGATTACCATGTTAACATATTAGGAAACCTGGAATATCCTATTTAAGTACCAGGAGGGGGGGGGGGGGGTAAAATAACTTACTAATGGTAAAATTATTAGGGGGATATTTTGTGTATTGTTAAATTACCATGAGATCAAATATCATTAAAATGTTAATGGTTCATCATATTTAATTCTAGAATCTTCCATTCCAGCAGTTTGTCACATTAAAACCGAGAGAGTTAATTCCAAAAAAAAAAACCACCAATCTATATGCTATATTAAAATCTCCCTTTTTAAAAATGGTTTTAAGATAACTGTTGTGTTCAAAATTTTTTTTTAAAGAGTATTATATATAACAAGATATGGAAGAATAATTCCTAAAATGAAAATAATTTTTTACCAATTGACCACTCATATGGAAAGTAAATTTATTATCTAGTCAATTTCACATTGCAGATCATTATGTTAGGATTGAAGAATAGAAAATCAATCAATTTACTTACTCAAATACAGCAATTATTCCTCCAACAAGGTCATGATATTTTTTACTTGTCTTAACGTTGAAATTTGTACATAAAAAGTTCATAAGTAAAATATAAGTCGATTTCTGAATTAAAAGGGAATTTAATGCAAATTTCTCAATGTAGTTAAATATAAATATATATATATATATTAAAAAAAACACATTCTTCCAAACTGTTAAATACCAACAACCTAGAGCAATTTCTGACACGATTCATTCTTCCTAAAACAAGACTTCCTCCTATACCAAGAGGGTATTCCTAAGAAGTAGAGAACCGATGTTCTATACACCGTAAACGTCTAGAAGCATTAAAAAAATATTATTCTGTTTATTCTATTTTCTTTCTTTCTTTCTTCATGTTTCTTCTTCATATAGCTAAACTGCCTGATTCCACAGGAAATTTAGACAACTTTCTAATCTTGCCCAAATTAAAGTCCACTTTTACTATTTCTTCCATTATCCAATTTTTTTTTTTTGACTTTACATATTTCAGATAGTTTCGCTATGTTGAAGAAATGTTAAAAGTTAAAAAAAGAATATTACTTCAAACCAATATTAAAAGAAACCTTTGTATTTCAGATATCTGTTAGATAACTTAACAAAGATATCTACAAGAAAAGTGATGATTCAGAAAGAAAAGAAAATTTCAAAAAGACACAATTCGTTACAATACTATCAATACCTAGAATTCTAAACAATTTAAAAACCTCAAGAAACCAACAAAGACACCCACCCAGCAATACAAAAAAAACCTACTGTCCTTAGAAGACCATCTTTACTACACCCCACAAAATGAAAAAAAAAAAAATAAATATACAGAAACAAAAAAAAAACAATATTATTTTTGGTGAACGTACAATGGCTCTGCATTAAATTGAGCACTAGCAACGTTCCCTATAAAGAACCCAAGAATCTCTTCAGAGGTCCCACAAACATTCAGAGGAAAACCAATAAAGGAAACCCTCTAAATAAGATGATTTAGAAAACCATCCCCATATACACAGATATATCTCCAATATATAAGGATATATATAATACATATACAGTAATTTAAAATAAAGTAGAAAAAAACCGAACGTAAACTGAACGAAAAATTTTTTCTTGGAAATGATAATAATAAAAAAAAAATAAAAGATTGGGATAATTATTCCACTAAGTTCGTTCAGATTTCTTCTTCAATAACACCCTTAGAGGAAACGTAAATACCATCTAAGAACTTACGAATATCCTTGTTTCTGACCCTACAGATTTGTTGAATGTCAGCAGCGTTTTGAGACACATTCTCAACGGAGTTACCAGATAAAATAATCTCATCCTTTTGAGTGGTAGAAAATTCGATGGTGACACCCTCTCTAACAGGAACCAATCTAACCTTCTTGTCACCCAAGAAGTTTCTAATTTCAACGAACTTAGAACCATCCTTCTCAACGACGTTGACATTGATTGGGAAATGCGCATAGACGTATCTCATCTTGTACTTGTAACCCTTAGTGACACCAGTGATCATGTTGTCAACTAAAGATTTGACAGTTCTCAAAGCAGCAACGTGTTTTCTGTCACCGTTGTGGACAGTGACTTTAATTAAAGAAGAAGAAACCTTGGTGAAAGTGACATCAATGTGTTTCAAGGATTTGGTTAAAACACCTCTTGGACCAGTGACTCTAACGACACGAGACTTGATAGCAACAGTAACACCCTTTGGGATGACAATGTTTTGTTCAGTTTGAATGTGTTTCATCTTCCTACGATTGGTTTGGGTTTAGTTAGTATAAAAAGGTCAACGAATTAAAAAAAAGAAAAACCAAACAAAAAAGGAAGCAAATAATTAAGAGAATAACAGTTGTTCAATAAGAGGCAAAATTGGATATTCAATTAGCTTGCAAAGCAAAAGCTAAAAATTGTTAAATGGAATAATTTCAAAATCCTCCTTTTATATAGTTTCCAATAAAATGGTTCTTGTGAAAAATTTTTTTTTCTTCGTCGTCGTTTCTCCCAAAAACAAAATTTCTGCGTTCCGTGAGGGTAACTCATCCTCAAAGAACAAAAAAACAAAATATTTTGCGATGAGCTTCTCAAAAGATTTTATAATCAATTCATTTCAATACACAGCATGAGGTTAGCTGTCCTCCATTATTATGATAAAAGAGTCAGTATGTAGTGTATTAATATGCTTATACATTTACAGAATGCATTTATGATATATTTTTAAGCTGTATAGTCAATTGTTATTGCTAGTGAGCAAACTAATTAAAAACAAAGAAAAAAAAAAAAGAAGAAGAAGAAAGGAAGAATCTCGACACAACGTAAGATGGCTAGAGTGAATGCTACTCAATTACAAGCAAACAACGCGGTGAATTCCTTACTTGCCAAGATCCTACCTGGATCTCCAAAGATTAAAACTGGTCACAAGTCCAAAGTGAATAATTCAAAGGGTTCTAAGGCACAATTGATTGATAAAAATTTGAAACAAAGGGTCTTGTTAAAGCAAAGAGACACTCTTAAGATTAAAAAGAAACAAAAACAAATAACTAAAGATAGGATCAAAAATAGAAGAGCTGCTCTTGAACAATTAGAGAGAGATGCTAAATTACATATCTTGGAATCTCATAGACAAAAGGGTATTTTGACAACCAGAGAAAAACAATATTTAGATAAATTAATTAAACATAATGTTACTAAAGTGAAATCATTGGATGTAGATGAAGAACAAAAGCATGAATTACATGAGCTACAAGATTTTATACTTTCAAATGACAACAGAAAGAAGCTACGTAGTAAGAAGAGAAGATCCAAGGTCAAACAATTTAAAGAAGAGATCAAACCATCTAGTAAGAGAACTGTCGTCGACCATAGATATCCGGGATTAACACCGGGCTTAGCTCCTGTTGGATTGAGTGATGAAGAAGAATCCTCAAGTGAAGAAGATCTCGAAGATGATTACGATGATTACGATTAAAAAAATATATATATATAACAATACTCAAGCATACTCCTCAATATAAATAAAAATTGACAAGTCATACTATATTTTGAAATGCATATTCCATTTGTACTGTATACATAAATTTTTTTTGTTTACTCCATTATATATATATTTTACTATTAGTAGCATATATATAAAATCTAGAATATAATATTTAAGAGTTCCCTCTTTAGTATTTATACTGAATCTAGTCTTTAAACACATCACTTCTCTTTATATACACAATGAATCTATAACACTCGAGTGAAATTAATCTATTATGGTTCCTTTCCCTTTCTCCTTTCCCTTAATTTCTCATTCAAATGGTACTTGACCTAACTCAAAGTATACCTGTCTTGCATCAACACATTATTTTTCGAAGCACTCTCTTCTTTTCGGATAAAGGTGCTACAGTTCCACCAAAAAAAAAAAAACCTGTTCTTTAAAGTTCAAACAATAATTTATGGGGACTACCTTTGTAACAGATTCTAATAATTACAATTCAAATAATCTGACTAAGACTTTGTCAGTTCCTTCATTAGCTGTCACACTTTTTACAAGAAATAAGGATCAAAAGTGTCGATATGATCTGTAATTAATTAAAGAAACTTCTCTGTGACATTCTTCAATGTCTCCAATGACGAAGTCTTGTCTTCTCCATTATCCATTTTTATAGTTTCTAATAACATAGGTAACGAAACATTCAAAAAAATGGTTCTACCAAGTTACTTAGCGTGTGTGTTTTAATACAAGTGATAAATACTGTTAAATAATTACATTTAATAGAGATTATTTCATTCTCCTCCTTATTTGAATTGACCAATATTTTTTTTTTTTTGAGAAATTTACTGAAGAACATTTGGTTGTATAATAATCGGACATTATTACTCCAATGAGGTCCTTTTAATCTTTCTCATAGAATCTATACCAATAACAAAAATATTTAAATAAATGAGATACAAGGCTACTTACCTTATCATTACATCAATAATTCAATAAAATTATTTAAAACTGTCAATACCAATTCAGTTAAAGTTTAGTAAACTTTTTTTTTTTTCAAATTGAAGTCATTACCTCTAAACATTTTTTTAGATCATCATTATCAGTGAACCATATATTCATCGAAACCCACCTTTTACAATTCATCTTCAAAAATGAAGATGTTGTATCAGAGTGATAACCTAATCAGATGTTGTATTCACATCGTTAAAGTCACTTAAATTATGCGACAATGAAAAATAATATTTTTACGGTAATGATAACACTTTACGCAAGATGGGAATAAACTAAACATTTTATATATTTCTTGATATTTGTTTGTTTGTTATATTTATTCTTATCTAATTTCAAATTAATAAAATAGAGAACGTTTAATCGCATAGTAGACTCGAAGTTATTTTTAACGATATACCGACAACATCAGAAGGATCCAAGAATTTCAAATAAGAGAGGTTGAACAGCATTCCTTCTTTTTTTTTTTTTGTCATGAATATTCTTTTGTTTCTATCTTTAATGAGTATGATACTATTTTTAAGATTTTGAATAGATGATAGATAGAAAAAGAAAACAATAGTCCACCGATTGCTCTGTTGTTGTTGTTGTCTTAGTTACTTTCGATAAATGAAAAGCTAAAAAAAAAAGATTGCTTTCCCCAGAAACAACACAAGTATATATTACTCTCTATTCATGGTGATAATCATTTTGACATTTCAATACGAAGAGACTCTAATACTTGGAAAGCAAGAATATCTTATTAAAACCAAATGGGTATATATCCCAAGAGAATCCCTTTTACAAAGACAATTCAGCGTTATCTCTCAAAGAAAAGTTTCTCAACCGTTGAGTATTTTAGATAAGCATAAAGGAGAGATAAGTTAAGTATATTACAACAACAGAACAGACCTTTTCAAGATCATAATTTTTATAACAGGTCTATCCTCTTTGTAGACTACGATCGAAGGAGAAAAGCGAAAGAAAGAATGAAGTTCCACACCCTCGATAACAACAGCAACCATCTAATGTATATTATATAACAGCAACCATCTAATTATATTATATAACATCAACCATCTAATTATATAACATATGGGTATAAAAAACTTGAAAGAGCGAGTTCCAAAAAAACTGACGGCACTACCACGAATATACTTGTTTCCACGTGACTCGGTATTCTCTCTTTTCTTTTTATTTCATATGTAAACGAAAAAAAAACCAAAGAAAAGAAAAAAAAACCCGCAATTTATTTTATTTACTGTTTTTTGTTTACTTAATTTATTTATTTATTTATTTATTTATTTATTTGATGAAATTTTATACATTGTGAAAAGATAAAAAAGACTTAATTGATCTTGATTGGAATTAGATAAGATATATTCTAACTGTTGCATATTCTCAACGTTTTTATATAACTATCTTCTTAAATCAAATACTATCAGAACACTCAAATAAAAAGACTAACTCACGTTATTACTTTAAAAAAGTTGACTAAGTGTAATTGAATTAGAATAGAAAAAGAGAGAGGAGATAAAAAAATATATATAACGGTGATTTGGGATAATATACTCTTTTTTCTTTCTTTCTTTCTTTTTTTTTTTGGTATTAGATATCAGAACGACAATGTCAATGAACCCTTATTATTCAAATAATTATACAGCAGAACAACATGAAAGTCTAATCAATTTCGTCATATCTTCACTAGAATCCCCCAATGAACCAACAATAGTCTCAAAACATTATTCAAATGACAGAAATATGGCTACTGAAGTCCAAGCATACGCTAAGATCTCAGGCAAGGACTGGACCTACTACGTTAAAAATTTGGAAGTAACTATCGGAAGAGACACTGAATCTAAATTCGATGTCTTGCCCGACCTAAACAGTAATCTACCACACGACCCAAATAGAGTAGATATCGACTTGGGTCCAGCTAAAGTCGTCTCGAGGAAACATGCCCTAATTAGATATAACATACAACAAGGCTATTGGGAGTTACATGTCATTGGGAGAAATGGCGCTAAGATCAATTTCCGTAGGATTCATCATAATCCGTCTAAGTCTGGTCCCCCAACTACTATCCCCTTGCAATCTGGTACCATTCTAGATATCGGAGGCACTCAAATGATATTCATTTTACCTGATCAGATACCTTTATTAGCTGAGTCCTCCTTGGATTACATAATACCCAAACTGACAGCGATCTTTGGTCTACAACCAAATACAAACAATCCTTTGATTAATGACTTGATTAAGAATTCATCGTTTTCTATCCAAGAGAGAGAAAGATTGAAATTCGAACAATCTTTACAAAATCCTTTGAATCATCATAACAACAACGCATCGATAGCTTTCCAAAATTCAAGAAATAATATCACAGACAACAGCTCTTCAAAGGGCGGTAGCAACAACTCTACAAATCAAGAATTTAGAATCTTTAAAATGTATAGTACCGTACCAAATAACAGTTTAAATGGTAACAATGGGTCAAACGACTTTAATAGCCCTCAATTTAAATATAACACTTTAATCCACACCAACATCCCATCAACTACTTTCAGTAGCAATAGTAATGCACCCTACAACGAACTCTCTGGCCCAACTACAATAGTCAATGGTGATTATTCATATAATGTGGTGTCTCAGTCTTCCTCGGAGGCAAACATGAAAAGACTCACCGCTTTAGTAGAAAATGGGTTCCCCAATGCAATGGACTATGCAACTGACTTATCCTTGGATGAAAACAGATCGGTGAAACCACCATATTCATACGCCACTATGATCACACAGGCTATCCTTTCGAGCAAAGAAGGCGTGATCTCCTTATCTGATATATATAGGTTTATCTCAACGAATTACTCATATTATAGATTCACGAAAAGCGGTTGGCAGAATTCAATTCGACATAATTTGTCGTTGAATAAAGCGTTCGAGAAAGTTCCTCGTAGACCCAATGAACCAGGCAAAGGTATGAAATGGAGAGTCAGTGAGAAGTTTCAGAGGGAATTTTTGAATGCTTGGTATTCTGGTAACCTATCTAAGATAAAGAGAAGTTCTCCGGTCTCTAGACAATTGTATTTACATTTATCCAAGTATCATAGATTACCAGGACGTGATGAAGATGGGAATTTAATAAATTCATATGAGTCTACAAATAATAATAATAATAATAATAATAATCAGAATAATACTAACAGCAACAATAATAATGGAAGTGGTGACATGAAATCCTTTGCCAATGGTAATGATCAAGGTATTAATAACCCAAACAACAATAACAACAGCAATAACAACGATCAACAGCTACATACCCTCCAAGTTACTTTTAATAATAATAATAATAATAATAATAGTGATAGAAATAATTCTACTACAAAGCCTGTTGATGTCATATATCCTATGAATAATGAAGTTACAAATAACAACAATAATAATGCATCCAATGGAATGTTAGGTGGAGTAACGCAACACAATCAACAAGAACAGGGATTTTTAAATAATCAGAACAGTAAATGCCCACAGGGGAACAATCATAACGAAACCTCAAATCTACGCAGTACAGATCAAACTATTATTCTGCCAAAGATTGTCATGGCATCCGATACCAAATCTCAAAGAATAAATAATCCATCTACTGTTTCTTCTATGAGTCAGTCAAATATAAGTAATGTTCCTACTGGCCTAATGGGAAACATAAACATAAATAACAATGATAACTCATCAAGAACCGAAAACATAAATGGGAATCAAGTTAATGGAAAAAACGTGATGGGTTCGGTTAGCACTACTACTGCTGCTACTGCTGCTACTGCTACTACTACTACAAATAATAATAATAATAATAGTAATACTAATAATACTAATAGCAATAATACCACTACTATTACTAACTCAAATAAATTATCATCCATTAATACGGCAATTAATACGTCCAGAACGAAGCTTGAACATTCAGTATCCAATGCATACGATACATTATTGAGATCTCCAAATAAGGGGTTCCAAATTAATGCTATGGAGTCATACACTCCAGAACGTGGAAGTATGGTGAACCAACAAATGACTAAATCCCCAGACACTTCCAATAATACAAAAAACAATGTATCTTCTTCTGATAATAAATATAATAGTGGCAAAACTCTGGACGCAACATCATCATCAGCATCAAAGGATGGTGTACCAACCTCTGAAAGCAGTAAGAAACAGTTGTTAACTAGCGACAAGTCATCCCCTGGTGTATGGAATTTATTACAGTTTAGTTCTGCTGCCAATACACCAGCGATTGCATCGATTAATTCCCGAGAAGATAACGATATGAATGTTCCCACATTCGCTACAAGCAATTTCACTAACGGTAGTGGTACTATTGAAAATAATAAAGCTACCGGTATTTCCTGGACTGCTGCATCATCTCCTTTGAGACCTCAAACGATAATAACGCCTGCATCTGCAGAGGAAACGGCTACTAAAGAAACGAATATTGATTCCAGAACTGCATCGATAGGTATGAAAAATTCAACGAGTCAGGACAGAGATTCAATTTTAGATACAGAAAATGCAAAACTAACTATTGTGAATAATTAAAAACAAAAATCCAAGAAATTAAAATAAAAAATAAAAAATAAAAAATAAAAAAAAAACAACAACAACAACAACTAGAATTTTACAAATAAGAAAAGTTATAGAGATATATTCTTGCTATTTGATGTCTTACCAACATTAAAAATATTGCAAAACAAAGAGACATATAGTTTGTCTACACGATTAATATGAAGCATACATAAGTGTATTTTTTTATTTTTCTGCATATACACATTAATTAGTTTTTTTTTTTTTTCGTTTGTACTATTTCCATACATACATATATAGATATAGAGAATACGACTAATAATAGTAATATATTATTATTTTTATTATTACTTTTATGGAACTGTTCTTTTCTTTATATCTAAATGTGTCTGTCGCTCTTACTGGTTCTAATGTAAGTGGGTGTTTTCTAGTAAATAAACAGAGAGAAAGAGAGAGAGGCACCGGTTTATTTTCTGGTGGACGGTGTGCATCCGTACATCCTGCCCTGTTTGCTCAATTTTTTATTTTTCACTTTTGTAAAAAAAAAAAGAAGAATAAATTTCTTTCATCAGAAAAAGGAAGACAATTTCCTTTTTTGGATTAAAAATGACAAACACACAAAAAACACGACCGCCCCATTTTTCTTTCTCTGTAGCCGCAGAGCAACAGTTAGGAAGAGAAGAACATCAAAGAATTCTCTTCCCGTCGGGCGGTTTGACGAGAAAGAGAATTTTGAACATTCCAAAACTGAGAGCTTCCGCCTGCCTTCTGTGTGGGGTGCAGGTGGAGGAAGAGAGAGGAGGAAGAGACACCAAGTTCTTCTGCCTACTCCTCTCCACCAACCCAACCCAACCCAACCAACTAACCAGGCAGACAGACTTCCCCTACACTGGTTCCTGTTCAGTTGGGTGGACAGAACCACCTCAGTAGAATGTGAATGTTGGAGAAATATACTTACTACAGTGACCTCTGCGATGATGGGGGATGGTTCCTGTAGAAGTTTCACCTGTCAAGATAATCTTAGTGATGTTATGTCAGTTGCTGAGTTTAAACAACGGGAAGTAGTTGTTATCGCCTGGTTTGCACTAAAGGTATATTCAAAAATTTTATTGACATTATGACTTATTTGATATAGGTGGTGATCTATTGTAATATTTGAATCTTATCAATTGTACTCCTTTTTTTTTTTTTTTTTTCTTTTTAAGAGTATTTTTGGAAAGTAAAGAAAGAAGGTGTAGAGACCAACCAAGAGGAGTAAATATGTCTACTTTTGAACCAGTTGTTGTCATTGATGGTAAGGGCCATTTATTAGGTCGTTTAGCTTCCATTGTCGCAAAACAATTATTAGAAGGTCAAAAGATCGTTGTTGTCAGAGCTGAACAATTAAACATCTCTGGTGAATTCTTCAGAAACAAGCTAAAGTACCATGACTACTTGAGAAAGGCTACTGTTTTCAACAAGACTAGAGGTCCATTCCACTTCAGAGCTCCATCCAGAATCTTCTACAAGGCTGTCAGAGGTATGATTTCTCACAAGACCGCCCGTGGTAAGGCCGCTTTGGAAAGATTAAAGGTCTTTGAAGGTGTCCCACCACCATACGACAAGAAGAAGAGAGTCGTTGTTCCAAACGCCTTAAGAATCTTAAGATTGAAACAAGGTAGAAAATACACCACTTTAGCTCAATTATCCACTTCTGTCGGTTGGAAATACGAAGATGTTGTCGCTAAGTTAGAAGAAAAGAGAAAGGTCAGATCTGCCGAATACTACGCCAAGAAGAGAGCTTTCAACAAGAAGGTTGCTGCTGCTAACGCCGCTGCTGCTGAATCCGATGTTGCTAAGCAATTAGCTGCTTTAGGTTACTGAATTAACTGAAATATAAATTTTAATTTACCTTTTTTTTTTTTTTAATTTTATTTCATTTATATATATGTAAATCTGACACAAATAGAAACATTTATGTACTCTCTTTAATTAACTGCCAAGATCAATTTTGTCAAATAAAAATTAAAGCATAAACTTTTGAATATATATATATATATATATATATATAATATTTTCCTGATATAATGAATAGCCCAGTCTAAGTTAAACGGGAAACGTTTGACAATAGATATTGTATTAAATAGGAATAAAAAAAATGTAATATTACGGTATTATATACAGGTATACATGACATATTTACAGTTAGATTAGGAGAAGACGCAACTGAATTATATTTTGAACATTACATCTTTATTCCCTCGTCGTACTTGTAATTCTAAACACATACATAAGTAAATATTAAGATGATTTTTTTTTTCGCGTCATTACCATTCATTATTAATTTTATACACTTGGCAATGGAATAATAAGTTCAATAAGTTTGGTTTATTATTTGAGTGTGGCCATCCTAAATATAAGATGAACGGGATCCAGCTATAATGAGTCATGGTGTGTCTTGAATTGAATATTCTAGCAAAACGTTCCTTTCAACTCATCACTTAATATAAAAGATGGTAACAACTTCAGTGTTAACAAACAGATGGCATAATAACAAAATAGATATATATATATATATATATATGTGCCTAATTGAATATCTTTTTGCAATCTAAACCAGTTGAAATCAACCGTTTAATATTTGCTTTACAACCTCTTTTCAACGTTTGAAGTACTTTTTTTCAACTTTCTTCTGCCTTTTTGTGAGAATTTTGTAAGAAAACGAAAAAAAAAAAACTATAAGAGAAAGAGCAAAGAGCTTACAATAGATAAATCTGAATAAATATGATTATAAATAAGAATAATAAAGTAAATAGACAATATTAGAAGAGAAATGATTGATGGCATCACTTCATAACAACAATTCCAATGGATTCTCAATGATTGCTTTCAATTCTTTCATGAATTCACCTGCACGAGCTCCATCAATGACTCTATGATCAAACGTACCAGTAATGGTAATTTGATTATCGAAGGTAAATCCATTTTCAGCGCTAGTATCTTCCACAGCGACTCTTTGGACTGTACCAACAGCTAAAATGGTTGATTGTGGTGGGTTGATAATAGAAGTAAACATGGAAACAGCTGGATTCATACCCATGTTAGAAATACATATGGTACCACCTTGGAATTCTTCTGGTAACAATTTATTAATCTTTGCTCTCTTGGCTAAATCTTTCACTTCAGCAGAGATGGAAACAAGACCTTTGGATTCCGCATTCTTAACAATTGGGGTAATTAACCCTGTTGGTGTAGCTACAGCAACAGAGATATCAACGTTTTTGTATATTCTAATGATACCTTGATCACCAAGCCATTGTGAGTTGGCTTCAGGGACCCTCTTTGCAGCTAGACTTATAGCTTTCATTAAGATATCGTTAATGGATAATTTGTATTTACCATTGGCAGCAGAATTCAAGGATTCTCTTAATTTTAATAGTTTAGTAACAGAAATATTAGAGGAAACAATATAAGAAGGGATTGATTGTGTGGATTCCAATAATCTGTTTGCTATAATTCTTCTCATTTGAGTAATTTCAATGTCTTCATATGTGTTAGAAACAGCTGCAATGATATCTTTTGTTAAAGGAATAGAAGTCTCTCCAGCAGCCCTTTCTTTTAAGTACTTTTCAATATCGGCCTTAACAATTCTGCCATGGGGACCTGTACCAACAACGTTCTTTAAAGCAATACCTTCTTCCAAAGCCATAGTCTTGGCCAATGGTGAAGCGAAGATTCTTGTTGTAGAAATAGAGGGTTCAGAAACTGGAGAAGCCTCCTTCTTTAGTTTAGGAGTATCATGGGTTGTTGAATCAGTAGTTGTTTTATCTTTCGAAGTTTCATTTTCAGCTGACACATCATTAGTATCAGTAGCTGGAGAAGCAGTCTCAATAGTAGCATCTTCTAATTTAAAATCTTTGAAGGCAGGAACGTCTGCTTCATCTTCCACAAAGACAGCAATTGGTTTATTTACTGGGACATCTTTAGTACCTTCTGGGACTAAGATCTTAGCCAAATAACCTTCATCTTGAAACTCAAAATCCATTTGAGCCTTATCTGTTTCTATTTCGGCGATAACATCCCCTACGTTTAATTGGTCACCTTCTTTCTTGACCCAGGCTGCCAGGTTTCCATGAGCCATAGTTGGAGATAAAGCAGGCATATTGATGATTGAATGGTCAGGATACGAGGCATAACATTTTAGTTGTAACCTCAATTGGGATCTGGTTGTATTCAACAACACTTTGCTTCTAGACAAACGTGTAAATAGCGATCTTGTTAGAATAGATGACATTGCTTACAAATAAACCAATAAAGAAAAGGGAACCAAAATAAAAGGATATATTGATATTACACTATATTAAATTAATACTATGTTATACAACTATTTCTCTATTTATAAAGTATACAAAGGAATATATCAAATGAATACACAAAAAACTTGGTGATAGGAACTGCATAAAGTGCCAAGAATAGACAAGTCGAATATATAATTCTCTCTCTCTCTCTCTCTCTCTTTGTAGGTTAAAGTTGATTCAATAGTCATGTAAGTACTGTCAAATTAGATTTTGTCCCTCATCGTTCCACACACAGTAAACAAAACAAAACAAAACAAAAAAAAACCCATTCAGTAGAAGAAAATTACTGTGAACAAGAGAGGGAGAAGTATGAATTTCAATTGGTGATTTATACACTACACGCTACCAGATATTATATACATTTGTATATCAGGTTAGTCAATTCTTTATTATCTTTTAGGTCAGTTTAATTGTTGATTTGTGTGATTACTTGGAAGGGGGGGGGGGGAGAATCACTCAACTTTAATGGTACCAATTATCTAAAGTTATTGGTAATTCATGTTCTAACTGTTTTCTTTTCTCTGCTTCTCTTTCCCATTGCTTCTGTAAAGATTTCTTAGTATTAACAAAATCATCTTCCCATTGAATGTTTACTCCTGACCCAGTCCGTGCGTTTTCTTCTAATAAAGTTTTAGCAGTCTGCCATGAAAATCGAACTACATTTTGTGGCCATCCCATTAATGGGCTCTGCATATCTCTTAACCATTTCTTTGTATTCGGATCACTTGGGTACCCAGAACCGATGTTTTCATACCCAAGAGACTCAACTAGAAGGTCTCTAGTCACTTTTGCCACGACACTCGCTACACTAACCATACAATACAATGAATCTGCTTTCTTCTCTACAGTAAATGAAACATTAGGGAATCTTTCCTGTAATTTCTTTTGATAGCTTAATGGAGGTCCCACTGTGTCGATATATACATGAGACAATCTAACCCCACGGTCGAGGACACCTTGTATCAAAGCCATTGTGACATCGTGGGCTTGTTCGTTTAGATTGTATTGTTTTGTGGGTGGGAATCTATTCATACCAGTAGATATGTCCAATGGAGTTATCACGGTGGTAGAATACCCAACTTGATCAAGTTCACGTGTGTTTCCATACATCTTTGAAAATAGCTGTCTTCTTATTGGGTCAGTTAATTTCTTCGAGTCGTCAAACGAGTAGTTTGGTATTATCACTGAATCTTGATATGATTTTCTACAGAACGCTGTCGCATAGACCATGGGACCTAACACAGGACCACGGCCTGCTTCATCTACCCCCATTATGATGGGATCGTTTGGTTCAGCCTCTAATAATGTGCTGGGTATATCAGAGAAATATGAAGTAGAATGAATGGAACCAATCGCTTCTTCGACTGTAGGAGGTAACATCAGAAATAAATAAGCAGAGGGACGGGGGGGGGGGGGGGGAATACAAAAAACAATGTATGATAGGTTTGTATAACTTATTGCTGAAGGTATAGTCCTTATTAACACAACCACAAAGGTACAGCTTAGTAGTTTCTACCAATGTATGTATGTATGTATGTTTTAATACTATGTCATACAGAAAGGTTTAAATGTTTTTATTATTTTTATTATTATTATTATTATTATTATGACACCCAGAAAGACGCGTAAAACAGACTTTCCAAACAAAATTCAATAAAGAAATTAAAACAAAGATCAAATTAATGGTTTACGCGTCAGTATTGAAAGAATAAACCTTTGGCACAATGATATTAATTCAATAAAGAGGTGTTACAGAGAGGCAGTTAATGAAACTCGATGATAATCTATTCACTCGTTTATTGATGAGCGTGTACTAGTGAATATTTCATGAGGAAACTATTTAAATTATTATTGGGTTTTCACTCCACTATTATCTATTTACATCATTAACAACATACATAATCTGTCTACACAAAGTCTCAACCCACAATTTGGTGGTATTCCATTCCTGAACGCACAACCTCCACGTAAGTTAATAATCTACAGGTAAGATTTTTTCATATAATAATCGGTGCTGATGTCACTATTAGACATCGTGGAACTATGTGTGGTAAGTAGTATTAATATTTTGTTGTTATAAAGAAGTTACTAATTTGAACCTATTGACAATTCTCATCTTTCAAATAAATCACTTGATGATTTGTCCAAGATTTGACTTAAGGACATATTTTCCTTGTGACACAGGTTTTGTTCTCGTATCCTTAGGGAATAACGGAAATATAATGTTCTCTATGGGGATAATTAATTCTTTGGATAATGTGAATAAAAAAATTTTATCATCTTATAATGTCAATCATTGGTTTCTAAAAATTTTTTTTTTTGCTTAATTTCTTCATTGTATCATTTTCCTAATTTCAAATAATATGGACATACCACTCTAACACCATGTCTATTTAACCATAATTTTGATTCAATCTTTAATTTATAGTTGTGGCCATCTTTATTTTGAACCATAAAGATGCTGGAAGATATTCCTCATTACTCTTTGGTGACATTAAAAGGTGTTTTCACTTCAATATAAATCCATTAATTCATGACCATGTCGAAAAATTAAGTAATTAAATGGGATTTGAATATAAGAGACTATTTCTGATCATTGCAAAAAAAAAAAAAAAAAAAGATGTTCAAGATAATCCTTTCCTATTGCCACATTCAAGTAACTAAATTTTTTTTTTTTTACCTCTCTTGACTATTCATTGGTTTGTCTAAGCAAAACAAATAAGTAAATAAATTAAAAAAAAATGAATCAAAAGCATTCTTGATTAAAGAGACAATCATTACCTCAAGAACATTTATCCATCCCTTCGATACTAATAATAACCCACTTGCTTTCTTTTTTCAATTACAAACCTATACCAGCATTTTACAATAGTACGGATATCTAGTTATTAATTACCCATAAAATTGGTAAGAAAGATTTATTTATTTATTTATTTATTTGGTTATATTAAACCCATTCAAGATATGTTTATTGTTATAATATTATCAATTCTATAGTAGTAGAACTTCCATATCTTTTAATCATATTTTATTCCTTATACACTACTATTTCAGTTTTGACCAACTAACCAGATTATATCATTTTCATTAATGATTATTCCATACAAGTGTTATCCCCCCCCATATAGAAAAAAACTTAGTAGTTGTTTACTTCGTTATAAGACTCTATCCATTAAACATAAAGCAAAATAATCAATGAAAAAATGAAAAAACGACTAAGTAAGAAGTCACAAATAATTTTGAGTAATAATTTACAAACAACCTTTTTTTTTTTATTTCAAATTTACTGTAGAATTATATATGATATGTTAATGTGCGTATATTTATATATTTTAATTTCAAGTATGTCTATATCGTAGAATCTATGGTGAATGCAATTGAAATTTAAAATAACCAAGTAAAATGTTACAAATAGTCCTTTCTAGCAGCAGTTCTCACATACTTCCTTAATTGCCATTCAACATCAGCATCTTTATTATCTAATGTACCTAATCTTAATTCATATAATTTCATTTCAAATCTAGGACCCACTTCTGCCAGTTCCACACCATCTCTTGTTCTAACGTAGACATGTTGTCTAACACTAATGAAGTCGCCTCTATTGGCAAACGTTATTACTCTTTCACTGTCCTTTTTAGGACCTGGTGCAAATAAATGTTTTAATATAGTAACAACTCTTTTACCTAATTTAGTTTCAAACCCATCAAATATTAAATGTGGATTGACTTCACTCACATTTCCACGGTTTATAATGTCATGTCTTAATACAACGTTATGTAAACTGAAAAATGCCGTGGGACCATATGGGAAATGAGATATAGTTAAACTGGTAGGCACACCTCTATGTTCATGTAATACAATAACGTCACTTGTACCGGATTTGATACATGCACTAACAAGATTAGACATGATTAAATTACCACGGTTTAACCTGGTTGCTTGTGGGAACATCAACTTAATTTCCTTTGCAAACTGTGATAATCTTGTACTTGGATCACGAGAAGTAGTCACGATAATCCTCGGATCAACTATTCCACTAGTATGTGCATATTCATCATCGATTTCTTCATTTGCTAAATTGATAGTCTGATCATAACGATAATCTTCTTGTAATTTAGTATCCTCTGCAATTTCTTTAGGTAATGGCTTACCTTGTTCTAAAACCTGTTTTATAATTTGACGTTTTTCATTAAGTTGAGCTTCTTGTAATTGCTGGGCTTTACGATATAAATATTCTCTTCTTTCACGAGCTTGTCTTCTTAACATTTTGTCTCTATTCAAAAAAAAAAAAAAAAAAAAAAAAAAGTTTCGATTCGTTATTCAAAGATCTTTCTTGGGTAATATAATTTGTAACTGAGCAAGTCTCTCCAAAAGATGCCACGCTTCCTCAATATATTGATAAAGAATTGTTAAGTCAAATACTTTAACCGGTGTAGAAAGGTCTCTTCAAATGTTCATCTCTCCAAAAAAATTTTCGTGTTCATTTTTTTTTTTTTTTTTTCATTTTCGATATTTGGTGATGAGCTTTAAGAAAAAAATGAAAAAAAATTTTTTCTTTCTTTCCTTTAAAGAAGGTAGAAGTTTGGTAAACGAGACACAAATAATGGGTGACACACAAAACGACAGAGAGATTTGTAAAATATTGACCTATATACAGGTATTATGATTAAAAAGGTGTAATAACAGTGGGATTAAGAAATAGCAGTGATGTTCTTAATAAAAATTTATTAATAGGGATATGTGTACTTTTAAAATCTATACGACTATGATGAGTAAATACGGGTGAGCACAGTAGATTAAGAAATTAGATAAAAAAGTGAATCAATAAATTCAAGAGAAGAAAAGCTGAAGAGTAGAAGTAATTATTCCAAACAATTTCAATTGCCATTACCTAGATGTTTTCTTCTAATATATTTTTCTTCTTCAGAGATTTCCATTCTTGTTTTCAAAAACAATTGACCTCTATTTTTTATTGGGATATCTATAGATCCTCTTCTTGTAGTAGAGGCCTGTTCAATTTGCTCCCTGGATTGGTCTGTACTTGTATTCCGTCGTATTTCTTCCATAGCGTTTTCATTTCTAGATGCTCTTCTCTGTTGGATAATACTATTTGGCAAAAACATATGTGTAGATAATGCAGTTGGTAGTATGGTTTGAGCAGTCAATGGTGCATTCGATTGTTTATTATGGTTCTGATCTTTATGAATATTACTTCTCCATCTAGATTTTTCTTTGACATTGACACCATCGTCCTCCTTTTCTTCTCTTCCTTCTTCTTCTTCTTCTTCTTCATAAAATAGACTATTGAAACTATTGCTATAAGGGGATCTACTTGAATCTCTTGTTGTTAATGGTCTATTCATTTGTCTACCACGTCTCTCTCCATGTATAACTTCTTCTAATGGTACAATTGCATTCATTGGTCCCTGAGCTGCTGTTACTGAGCCACGGGCTGTCACAGTTGTTGTGGTGGCAGTGGTGGTATCTTTATTTAGACATGTAATATTACTTGTTGTAGGTAACACATGGTGATGATGATGATGTAAACTTGGTGTGGACGAATTCTGTTCGGATAATGATTTAGGGTTTGGAGATGGGGTAGAATTATTTGAATGATGATTCTTTTCATTAGAGAACAATCCAGTTAATAAACTTTTCCTTATAATTTGATCATTCGAATTTGATGGAGTTAGACCCTCATTAGATTTACCGAGAGATGATGAAATTGAATCAATAGGTGATATAGTTGCCCTTAATTTGCTCTGTTTTGTGAATACTAATTTGCTCCATTGTCTCTTATAATATTGATCTTCATCTTCTTCATCGTCCTCATGGATAAAATTATTATTTTTTTCATTGGTTGTAATGTTGTTCCCACGATCGTTATCATCACTGTAATCATCATAATTGTAATCATCCTCATCACTAGAAAGACTGTTCCAGTCAGAATCATCTTCATCTTCATCTTCACTGCTAAAAAATATTCTATTTGAATGGTTATTGTTATCATCAGTGTTGTATTTGGATGAAGCGTAAGTGAATAGTGAAGTTTTCTGTCGTTCTATATTATTATTATTATCATTATTATTATTATTACTATTATTGTTGTTATTTTGGTTGTATTTTGAATATTTAGAATTATCATATGAAAGAGTATCATTGTTATTATTATTATTATTATTATTATTATTTGAATTGCATTTTATAGTTTTAGTCTTGGTGATTAATGTATTTGTATCGAAACCTGTAACTACGATTGGATGTTTTCCGTTACTATTAATATCATTACCCGTTTTATGATTATCACCAATATGTAAATAAGTGTTGTTGTTGTTGTTGTTACTATGATTATTATCAATTCTAAAATTCTCATGATGTAGAAACCGTTGGCCTAATAGGGGGAATAATCCGGTAGATGATATATAAGCATTATTTAAATTAGTCATTTTTACTCTTGGTTGTTCTTTATTATTATTTGTATCTGGTACCACATTTTGTTTAGTAATAGTATTTATATTGGGATTAGAATTATTTGATAAATTATTTCCATTAGTGCTATTATTGCTACTGTTACTACTTGTAATATTATTTTTGTTACTACTATTAACTGGATTCAACACATAATACAAATTTTTGACACCATCTCTTTTTTTAGATCTATTAATAGATTTATCCTTTAATAGGGCTTTATTAATGATTCTCCATGACAGATTACTTAATCTTTCACCTTGTTCAATATGTTGCGAATAATTGATCAACGTTGTATATAAAGTGACAGTGTCGAATAAATTTAATTTTTCTGGAGTGAATAGATTAGGTGACACTTTTAGACATTTGAGTATAGGATCATATTGTTTATTGTTGGACTGCATATTTTGTTGTGGACGATACGGTTGCCTGTTTTGTTCCTTCATGGCAACATTCATGACTTTGTAAAGGATCTGACTTGACTTATTGTATCAAAAATATTGGTATAATATATATATATATATATATATATATAGAAGGGAGAATAAAACAAAAAAAAACTGGATAAAGTTGTGTAGTAAGAGACTTAACCTTAATTAGAAATGCAATGCAAAAAAAAAAAAAAGAGATGAATAAAAGAATATAAATAGGTTAATGTCACTTAGTATTTGTGTCTATAAAAATGTGGATTATAATATCAAATATATGTATTAAACACTCTTAGAGTGTATCATCCAACGTATAAAATGAAGAGCTGGTGTGTGTCTACAGAAACTAAAGATAAAAGGTATCTGTATGTATGATCGATCTCCTTGGTCTACTCTTCTTCTTCTTCTTCTTCCTCTTACACTCTATAATTGTTCGAAGTATCTTTTTATACATCTCTAATTGCATGATTGATTTTATTCATTCGTTCGAGAGTTTTAAATTTTTTAAATATTTTTTAAATTTTTTTTTTGTGGAATTAAATTTTTTAAGTTTCTTCAAAGATTCCATTTGGATTTCTCGAGGAAGAAAGAAGTAGAATGAAATCTGCAGGAACTTCTTTCTTTCTTTCCTTCGATTTGATTCCATTTTACTTCAGTCTTGGGTTAATTGCCCTGACATTTGAGAGTCCCAAAGTATACAATGATAAGTTATGGTGGATTTAGGATATGTCGTCTATTAGCGTTTAAATACTAGGTGATTTAGTATTTCTATCATCTCTATTATAATATATATATATATATATATTTGTTAACCATTATAATGACCATAACTATTGTCACTGCTGTTATAACGTCTTTGTCTTTTACATGAACCACCTCCTGTTTCTTATTCTTCTTCTTCTCCTTCTTCTTTTCTTTTAAATTGATTTGAAACATTATCTGATGTTTCGTCCATGAAATTATTAAATATATGCTCTTCTTCTAATTCAACATAATCATAAAAATTTCGATTCCATATTGTGTTATTCAATTTTTGGTTGTTCTTGAGTAAATTTGTCCTTTTGTAATATTGTCTTCAGTTGTTCAATGGTATGTGGCTCTACAATACCTGGGAATTTTGGTTTGGAAACATGAGCTGCATTCGACATTCGACAAAATATTCCTATCTTCATTGATTAAATCTGGTTCATACTCGTTGGCCAAAATTGATATCCCTATATTTATCGTAGCATAACCTTTTCTCTGGGTTATTTAAAATGTTGTGAGCCAAATGAATCAATCATTTGAAACAACAGAGTAGACACTTTTAGAATTGTTGTTTTTATCTGGATGATAACGCTAGTTTCCTACAAGATTATTATTATTATTATTATTTTGATCTCTGAAGCTTTGCAATCTGGTGAAATATTTAGAATGTCATGTAATTCTGTATTAGCCACCATTATCATTGGATTGTTGTTAGATAATTTTATAAAACTATTTTCTAAATTGGATTTTTTCTTTAATCTCTTACTCATTTCTTTCTTATTTGATTTCATTTCCCATTTCATCATCATCTTTTTATTTATTTATTTATTTATTTATTTATTTATTTATTGAATATTAACTAAAGAAAAGAGAGAGAGAGAAAAAATAAAGGAAGATGATAATTTATATATAAAGAGGTAACTGTATGTGCATGTGTATGTATCCCAAGATTTCCCTTAACAGTTTTTAATCTTTTCTTGAGTTGGAATAGAATGCATTCTATGGGAGTTCGTTGATGATCCAATCGAAGGTGTCGGTTGGCTTTTAAGCAATGAGAGTCTTAACTTTATCCTCTGTGTAATGACAGCTTGTAAATATTGTGACCATGTTTCCCTGATATTTTCTTCATCATCATCATTTTTTCTATTGAATATCGTGGTATCGTATTGGTAATTATTTGGAAGAGTTTTCGATCTTTTCGGTCCCTTTTTTATGTGTGTGTTTTTCATTGTGTTCAATGTCTGCTTCCTCTTTGACAGTTTTCTATGTATTGTCAGATTATGGAATTTGGGACTGTCCAGCATTTTATTGACTTGTTCTTGTATAAAAGTGTTGGAAAATTTGTGATTAAGATAGACTTCCATAGGTAAAATTTTGTTTACCACGATTTGATTATTGTTGCTTGGTTTATAAAATGTGATATTCGTTGGAACTATCGAAGAATTTGCCCCTTGGGAGCGATTCAATAGATATCTTTTCTTATATGGGAACACTATAGTATTAATATCGTTCAATGAAGGGTTATCCCTCGATTCGACCTGGTCTCTATATTCGTCGTTTATTAGAGACACTAAGTCAATATAGTTTAAATAAGAATTAAATTCATTTTTGTTTCTGTATTTGGGTCCTCCTCTTTTATTCAATAATAATAATTTTGATCTAAATTTTTTGATGTTTGATCTTTTAAGGAACCCACGATGAAATATGAACCGAGACAAAAAATCCAATCTTTTATTCTTCCCCCCATGCTGCTTACACTTCGAAACATCATTATCATGTATTTCTTTCCATGATGTAAAATCTTTACTCCTTATAGAAGGAAATTTTCTAATCCTTTGATATTTACTGAATTGTGGCTTGTCTCTATGTTGCTCAATAAAAACCGTCTGGCCTTGCCTCTGTGTTAATTGCGGTGTAGATTCAGGTGTGTTGTACGCATGACTGTTTGATAAATAGTTATCCCATTGAGTAAACTGTCGTAACAAATCACCGTCCCTTCCCAATGGTTCGTTATCGTTCCTGTTGTTGTTGTTGTGGGGGTCCCTTACGTACATATTATTATGTTTCTCAAAGGAACTATCATCCATTGTAGCCATGATGATATCAATGAATAGTTAAAAGAGAGATAGATAGAGAGAGACAGAGGAATCTATTAGTTGGAAATATAACCTATGTATATTCTTGCTTATATCAATCTTTCTTTCCCTCGTTCCATCCCATCATGTGAAAGGGGAAAGATCTTTCTGAGATATGGATACGATAGCAATACTGCATCGAATATATGAAGGTGACACAGGAAGTTGTTCCTTGCAAATCACAATTGCTATCTGCACCAGAGGGGAACCCAGTGGTCCTTACCTCTGCACGCTGGGCAAGACGACTGCCTAAAACGGCATGGCAAACCCAGCACCGTGTGGCTTCTTCTGTTTTGGTTTTTTTTCCTTCCTTCCCTGTTCCCGGGACTTTGTTCTGTGTGTGTGGGGGGGGGGGGGGGGAGTAAGAAGAAAATGGTGACAATTCTGTAGAAGAGAGCAAAGGAGAAAGAGAGATGATGTATGATGAGTGTTTAGTGTTGTGTTGTGTTGTGTTGTATTGATGGGGTTATGTGGTCTTTCGAAACTGGTCTGGGTTGATAGCATAGAATTGCACTAAATAAATATAATATAGTGCAGAACTCTAATAATAATAATAAATAAGTAAATAAATAAATAAACAAATAGATCAAAGAAAAGGATTCCAAATAATAACCAGTTGATAAATGACTACTAGGTCGGGAGATAACCATAGCAGTACTAGCAGTAGCAGTAATATCGATAATCCATATAGGTACAGTGTGTTCCGATCACACTATAATAATATTTCGAGGTTATATGAAAAACAAATAGCATCAATAAAGACATTGTCTTTGAATCATTTAACTGCAAAACAACATATGCTACTGGCCCTTTTTAGAGATATATCGTTAATTCCAGCTGGGTTCCATTGGTTTAAAGCTATACGGAAAGCATATTTGATATCAGTGAAGGATATTTTTAATAATAGAATAGACCCTAATAATAATAATAATAACATTAATATTAATAATTTTAAAATAAATGAAATTAGAATATTATCCAATTTAATCACTGGGAGAGCTTCAGAGTATCTGTTATGTTCGTTATGGTGTCTTGTATCCCTATACCTATCCTTCGCTATACTGGATAATTTAATGGTTCGTTGGATTATGAAATACTCTGTTATGGCCGTGATATTAAGAATGTTTTCAATGTCTTTGGTCCTCATTACAATACAACTGTTCCTATTGAACTCTTTGTCTCCAGATAGAGACTACTATTTACATACTTGGATACTCATTAGTTGTATTTTGACTGGGTTTTTCATATGGCAAAATTACTTGACTTCCAATTTGGACTATATTAAAAGACCTCATTCTTCCCACAGTCATCAACATCTTCATCATCCTCGTTACCCTTCCACATCATCCATGAATGATTCTGACACTACTCGAAATAAACATCCCTTTCCTTTACCTTCTTCTTCTTCTTCTTCTTTCGCTACTGGGGCTGCCACTTCTGTTTCTCCATTGGTACATTCCACTGATCGAGACAATAACGATTTTGATCCCATTAATGAGAATAATCAAATAAATGATGATGATATCCTTGTATCACATACCATAGATTGCGAGGACAATAATGAAAATAAAGAGACAAGAAAAAGATTACAAGAGTTTACCGCTAATCAAATGAAGATAAAAAGAGCTTTCGATATATACAATATAATCGTCTTTTGTGTGGTCCCTATTGGATTGGCGAGTTTCATCACCATGTTGTGTCTTTTAAGAAACCTGTTTATTCAAAGATTGGATATCGAACAACTGATTGATTTACTGGGTGTTGATCTGTAAGAAGTTTTCTCCTTTTTATCGTTTGCTATATAAGTATCAATACATTCTCATTCTTCTCTCTCTCTCTCTCTTGTATATGGAATGTCTATATATATATTTATGCTATGTTATGTTATGTTATGCTTACCACATCAACATACCACTTTAAATAGCTCTTTATTTTTTTTTTTTTCTTTTCCCTATCTTAACGAGAACCTAATGCGAGGAGGGAGGTGTGGTGGGTTGGACATGTGTACCTAAGATACAAATGACAAACTCTCGTTTCTTGTAAACTGCAAATAAAGGAACGCAGGTGCCCTTTCGTATTCATATCCATGTAATGTCTCTCTAATCATTCGACTGAACTAATTTGAGTCTGTGGAAAGGTTGGGGGAAAAAAAAAGTTTATATTTCAGAACTCAACAAATCAGTTGCAATTGGAAGACACACGCACAGACGTATTATATACAATAAACAATATCAATGGTGGTTCATGTATTTGGGAAAGCATTCAAGGGCAAGCAAGTCATTAGTATTGCCTTGGCCTCGAAAATTTATGGGATTGGGTTACCTACAGCCACCAGGATATGTTCCAAATTAGGGTTCTATCCATGGATGAGAATGCATCAATTATCTGAATCACAGATTTTGAATCTTAATAATGAATTGTCTAAGATGACTGTTGAAGAGGATGCAAGGAGTAAAGTTCGTGCCAATATTGCATTAAAGAGAACAATTGGGTCTTATCAAGGTTTTAGGCATGAAAATCATTTGCCTGTTAGAGGTCAAAAGACTAAGAATAATGCTATGACTGCAAGAAAATTAAATAAATTGAATAGACTTGGTTAATTATAGGAAGGACTTATACATACATACATATATATATATATATATATATAGCCTTTAATATTCATGATCATCTGTGAAAAAAAAATTTCCAATCCTTTAATTCCATTAAACGTCTCATCGTAGGTCTACCATGTGGAGCAATTCCAAGACTTCTCTAAAGTGCTCAACTTGTGTACAACAACAACACGTTCCATCGTTTTACGTGTCAAAGGTTTCCCTATTAAAATTCTCAAGTATTAAAAGTTCTTCAATAACGTTTAATTTTAATGGTTGTGGGATAATCAAATTTTGACACTGAATCACTGTTTCTCTTTGTAAAGTCTCAAAATTATATTTCTCATCACTTGCATGTTGATCCACAATAAATAAAACATGCGTTTTCGCCATTCCTTCTTACCACAATGATTAATCCCCGTTGTTCCACTGAATTTCTAATAGGAAATCATCTAATTGGAGTCACTTATTCTTTCTCATCTTGGGTTTTCCTTCTCTTTCCTCGCTTCAACATCATTGCAATCTTCATCTTCTTATTTTTTTTATTTTCTTCTTTCAAGCCTTTTGAGCTTATATTATCATCCAACGTTACATTAATTACAGAATCCATAATATTACTTCCTTTTGAAGGTCTTAGTCTCATTATCTCTTGTTCTTTTCCTTCTTCCTCTTTCGATTCTTCTCTCTTTAAATTATCATCTTTGATAAATGAAATATCTATAAATCTAACCACAACACTTCAATAAAGTTGGGTTTTCAATAAATCTTTTATCACTGTAAATCTATCGTCTATCCTTTGTGTTTCTACCACAATCAAATAAGTTCTTTGATAAATATAACCTTTCACTCTTATCCTAGAATCACTGTCATCAACATATATCCAATCTTCATGCATCCTTGAGAAATGTCTCTTTATTTGTTTTTTTTTTTAAATGGATTTAATTCTAATGTTGATTTGATTTCGTCCAGTATATATTAATTGCTATAGTTATATCAATAATTCCTTGACCAGACGTTAACTTGTGTATGTATCCTTTGATTGAATAGCTTTTATTTGAATCATTCCTCTTTCACTTTATTTCTCTCTCTTTACTGACTTTCGGGTACCAACACTACATACAAATGGGAAAGAATTCCTTTCCATATTAAGACTTTTGAACAGATGTAGACACTTCATAGAAGAATATTTATATTAAATCTGTTCTTACCTATCTGTAGTCTTTCTGTAAGCTTGTTTACTCTTTTCCCCCCTATGTCTCAGACTTTATTTCTATACGTTAAACTTTAAGTGTATGATGTGTACTTATTAATGAGATTGTGTTACATTGAATGGTCATCTAAAGGGGAGGAAAGAAACGCTTAAGAGATTGTCCTTGTTCAAATGTATATGTTAACCTCTTTATGGCTAAATATTGTGTATTAATATATATAAACATATATATGTGTGTGGTGATATATGCAGGAGAGCTGAAGATATATATATACAAATTATATGTAAAATAATCGATTTACTTATTAACAGTAGTTATGGGTAGAAAAATAACGAATAGATAAGAGTAATTAACGGTAGAAATAGCCACAAAAGATAAACAAATAAATATAATGGACAGATAGTGGGAAAGGAGGAGGAAAAGGAGAATATAATTAATAATGGTATAGTTGCAACAAACATGTGTGATAAAGTGTACTAAAGAAGAGAGTGATAATCACTGTAGATTAGCTAATTTCTTTAAGTTTTCATAACATAAATAACTGATCGAAACAGCAACGAATACTCTTTGTCAAAGTCGGTACTAAACCTTTATAAAGACCTTAGTAACCCTCCCATCTGAACAGTTTGTCTATACATTCGTTTTGCTGTGTTGTTTAATAATTTGTTTCCACGCAAGGAGTTATTTAAAGGTACGCATTGCATTCCAAATTTTAAAGTGTGTATCGGAAAACTTGAAAATTGAATCATTACACCAGATATATCACCAGGCAAAATATGTTGTCATCTGTGAAAGATATTTTGTAGATTTTTAAAATCTTCAATCTTTGATATGACTCTTTTCACCAATTTAAAAGTATTAAACCTTATTGGGGATTCAGGGAACGTTCTAAATGAATTTAAATCATTTCCTACACAAAACGCTTTAACATCGTCTTGTCCATAAGTGGATATAATAGTTTTGATTATAGGTGATCTGATCTTAGTGATATTGGTTTTAGGAATTTCCATCAATCTATCCTCTTATGAATTTGGATAGCATGGAACCCAGATCAATTTTTGAAATGAAAAAACACTTTAATTCTATCAAATGCTGTTGTACAACTCTGTGATATCACACCTGTGATCTCACCCGGCAAAATTTATAAGTTGGACTTTACGAATTAATTTATTAGTTAGAGTCACGTCACCCTCTGATGATGGATCTAAATATTCTTTAGAGATAATAATAATAATGATAATAATAAGTGTAAATTGTTTTCAAACGTGATCTCGCTTCTTTTGATGATCCGAATGTTGATTAACATTATCAGCAACTATGGATGATGTTGCAAGCTAAAAGTTTTGTTTTTTTTTTTTTTTTTTTTTGTATCGTGGATTTATATATCTTACCTGTATTATTTGAATGTAACTGCTTAAATAGATAACCCTCTGACTGCATACAGTGTGTGTGTAAACTTTCTTTCATCCCTTTCCATCGATCTATTTCCCTCTGTCTGTTTGCAACTTTACTTTAAAGAGTGGAATTTTTCTATATATATATATTTTTTTTTTGAATGAAACAGAAATTGACAAATTTTTGAAAAGTCATAAATTCTTTGCGAGAGATTGAAAGTTGATAAATGAAGAAGGGAAATGTAGTTTAAAGAGAGACCTAGATTTATATATATATATATATCCTCTAACCTCTTCATACGAGACAAAACAAGACAAGAAGTTTCTTTACAAAAATAAAAATAAAAATAAAAATAAAAATGCCTAAGTTGGAACAATTTGAGATTAAAAAATACTGGCAAATCTTTTCTGGCTTGAAACCAATCGATCAAAAGGTGACACATGACCAGGTTCTACCAATCCTGTACAATTCAAAACAGGATTCTTCAGTCTTGAACAAGATTTGGTTCCTTGCAGATATTGATGATGACGATAATTTAGATTTTGAAGAATTTGTCATATGTATGAGATTATTGTTTGATATGGTTAATAAAAACATTGACAAAGTTCCTGATGAATTGCCCGACTGGTTAATTCCTGGCAGTAAATACAAATCAGTCAAAGAAAGAATACAAAGAAAGGAGAAAGAAAATGAGTCCTTACCACCACAGAAAGAACCACCAAAAGTGGATTGGTATATATCACCAGAAGATATGAAATATTATAATGAAATATTTAATCAATGTACCAGTAGCAGTAATAGAAATGATGGTTCTGTAACTTTTACAGAGTTATCTCTTCAATTGAAGAATAAATTCTTCAATATTGGTCCAAGTGATATGGAAAAAGTTTGGAAATTGGTTAATCCAAGAAATTTAAATTCCATTGATAAAGATCCTGCATTATATTTTATTCATATTTTAAGACAACGTAACGATTTAGGTTCATTGATACCTTCAGAAGTACCCAAGAATTTAGAAGGTGTCTTTAACAAGCAACCAATTCAATATGATTTAAAATCTGAACAAGCACAAGTTAAAAGAAGCAATGTTAATAAAACAACTGTTACGTCTCCCCCAAAGACTACTAGCAGTATCCCTATCAATACTAGCAATATATCTAATGTTACTGCAAACATTGATACTAGTAAAATCACTACTTTAGAAAACGCTAGATTGATTAGAGAGCAATTACAAGGATTGTTAAAATATAGAAAGGGTAAATATGTTAATGGACAAAATTTGTCAACCAATTCATCAAATTATAATTTACAATCATTTATTGAAGATCTTGAGGATATCGAACAACAAGTTAATGAATTAACAGGATATTTAAATCAAAAGAAACAAGAATTGAATGATATAAATAACGAACTTAGTCAATAATTAAATAAATAAACAAATAGGAATATAAAGATATTTATATGTATATATGTGAAGAAAACAAAAAGTTTTATTTTGACTTCTATTTTTTTTTTTTGTAATTTATTTATTTATTTATCCTAGATATCGTTAGAAAGTTTCAATAGTGATTCGTTTCTTTGAAGTAATTTTGAATATCGTTTATTTAATTTTTTCAATCTATTCTCTAAATGATTCAATTCTTTACACCAACGTTTATATTCATCTACACTATATAACAATCCATTCTCCAATTCCAATGATCTGCTTATCTTTCTCATTGTAATTATCAGGATAGCTTGAGATTCTCTTAACTCATTGATAGATTGTTGGATCCCATCTAAATTACTTGAAAGTATAGAGTACACACTTAGCTCTACTGGATGTACATTTTCATTACTATGTTGATTCAGAGTGTTATTCGAATTAGACATAACTAAGCAACGAGTCAAATTTTTTACCTGGAATGTAAGTGCTTTCTTGTTTGTTTTCTTTTTTTGGTTTGGGATAGTTGTGCTCTTCACTGCTGAACGTAGTCCATTTAATCCAATCCTTTTATTTTTTTTTTCTCCTCTGTCGTTCTCTATTCCTTTTTACCATAACTATTGTATACTATCTTTCTTCTTCACTTTTATATCAAAACCAATGTTCTTCTTATTTGAATGGAACAAAAAAAACAAAAAATGACAGTGACCAATAATTAATTAAAAGGAACATATATAAAAAGTGATAAAATTGTTATTTCAAACTATATATATACCTACATATATTCAGTATAGAAGTATTTTGACTGAACTTTTATTATCTAAGATAGTCTTCAATACTTTACAAAGCGTCATGGTGTTTTCAAACGATGTTAATGAATTACTTTTATTGTCCAAATAACTGGCATCTAAAATTATATCCAATTTATCTTTACCTTGGAAAAATACATCTGTTGATTCAAGGATCTTTTCCATTCTATTTGGAGTAGCAATAAAATATTTAATATCTTTGGAAGATGGAGTTGGGTCTCTAACAATCTTTTTATTTTTCTTGTTCTTTGATTTCCCATTTTTATCATTGGTATTAACATTGCCCTTGCTGAAGATATTATTTACGGTATTAATATCCTGATCCAATTTGTTTTTGGCGAAAAGTTTAACGGAAGTCTTACTACCACCCAATTGTCTACATACATCAGCTACTCTCATATTAGACATACAGAAAACAATAACTTTTGGTGCCTTTGAATAATTCACTACAAACTTACATAAATTGTTTAAATCTCTTTCATCTTTAAATGACTCAGTTGAGATAAAATCATTTTTCTTTAAATAAAGGTTATCTAACTCCCAGACACTTAAATCCGGGTTCTTGGAACGGATCAATTTCACGAAATATTCCGAGATCGTATCAGTGTTGCTTTTAGGTATCAATTTCCTTTGATTGATCTCATACTGGATCTTCTCCCTCTTCTTTTCATGAAACTTTGAGTTTTGTAATTTTTTCTGTCTCTTCGATAACTTTCCCACACTATCAGTATTATTGTCGAATTCACTTCCACGTTTTAGGGACTTTGACTCAGTTTCTCGGCTGGTGTCTGATTCCTTCGCAGTTTGTTCAATCTCGTTATCACTAGAAATATCAGAGATTGAATTATCTTCTTGTCCACTAAAATCGTAGACTAGACCACCATCTAAATCATCTGGGTTGGACATGAGTAAAGTAAAAAAAAAAAAAAAAAAAGAGGGGGAGGACGGGTTATTTTGTGTGGAAGGTATATCTTATCACATGAGGTGTATTTGGTACGTAAGAACATTAAATATATATATATATATATATATATCAATGTCCTTTAATAGTAGTTCTTTCCATGTGTTTAAATGAAGCTCATCGCAAAATGAAAAAATAATGGAGAGAAAAATAATTTTTTTTTTGTTATCTTTTGCAAAGAGAAAGAAGACAGAGAGCTAGACATAAATAGGAGATATAGATACTCTGAGAAAGTTGTGTAGAGGTATTTGTGTTATATATTCTAATGATCAACAAATATGTGCTTTAATGGGGTACTTTATGCTATGATGAGTTTATGTTGAAATATTTTTCGAGACCAGAAAAAATAAAAGCAAGAAAAGAAAAAAGTGAACAGTATACAGGAGTGATATTAATTAGTTGGCTAAATTTTATTAGAAGACATTAATTGTAAGTTTCCTTGTTCTCTTAGAAATCATTATTCCTAATGTGTCCTCCTCTTGTACACTTTAATGTATTCATAGAAGTTGCAACATTCTGTGGATCCCTGGGTATTAATTGTCAGTACAATTCTGTAATAGATGAAGATCTACTACGAGAGATATACTCTTCTAGAATGATAAATATAATAAATGATTCTTGGTTCTTCGTTGTTGTACTCTATACAAGATATATAAACTATACTGTATATACAGAATAAACTAAGATACACAGATACACAGATATATATATATATTATAAACAAGAAAAACAAGAACGTCGTCGTCGACTAAAGAGGGTGCAAGATCGTCTAGCGTGACATCAGGACAACATATGTCACAAATTCCCTGTTCTGTTACGTGAGCTCAAGGTCCAGGGAACAAGTAAAAAAAGAATAACCCGACAACTGCAGGATTCGAACCTGCGCGGGCAAAGCCCAAAAGATTTCTAATCTTACGCCTTAACCACTCGGCCAAGTTGCCATCAACCTCTGCTTCCCACAAAAAAGACGTTTGCTTTTTCTATAGCATGATATTACCCCTTTTTCTCAGTCACTGAATAACAATACTCTTGTTAATTCAACACAGTAAATATAGCGGGAATTATTTTTTTCTATGAAATTTGCACTTTTCAAAATCCAAAGTAATGGTACATGTCTTTAAGTTTATAGAGTTGTTTTTTCTTTTTAATTTAAATATAGATATAATTATCTTATAGTCTTCTTTTCTTTTCTTTGCCTTTTCCTCTTTGTGTACGTTTTGTTTTTAAGAACAGTTGGAAAAGAATTCTGCTTAAATATCTTATTATTATTATTATTATTTTCTATTTTAGTAAAAAAAACTTTTTGTCTTCCACAAATTATAAAGAGTTTTTACATCCACATTGTAATTAAAGTTTCTTTTTAATAAAAATATTATCTATAATAAATTAATAAGTTTTCTTTGCCACAATCATATGTTGTTTCTAATGAATATTGAAAACTCAGTGCTAAGGGGGGGGAGACTAAAGAGTGGGAGGAAAATTTAAAAAAGTAATAAAGAAGATTCTTGAAGGATTAAAAAAGAATACGACTTGTATTATTGGAGTCGTTTTACCAAAGTGGTTCTTTATCTTATTATACTCAATTGTTTCTTATTTTTAAAAGTTTTGTACGTTAAAAAATATTTTGGTTTTGAAAATTTCAATTTTTTTTTTTTTTATTTTTTTTGAAAAGTATTCTGGTATAAGTGTGGCAAGTTTCAAAAACTTTACAACTCTTGTCAATTAAACAAACAAAGAATAAGAGTGCTAGCAAAATGTAGTGCATATTATAGGTTCCTTGTGTTAATTTGTAGCAAAAATGAGAAATACAAAAAAAGAAAAGGGGGAATTTCCTTTGAATATAAGTAACTAGAATATATTTACTACGGTAGAAATATGGTTACCTATTTGTGTATAGAAGAGTGAAAAGCCAAACCAACAATATCTGTCATATTCAGAATACTAAAATATTACCATTATAAATAAACTTTTAACACAATCTAATAAAAGTCATTTCGTAATGAATTACAATATATCCTTTAATTTGATTAAAAGGGAAAGGTTCAAAAACTTTAATCCCATACAAACACTACCTTCACACACACACATATATATATATATTGCTGAAATAGAATATCCTTGAATAAAATAGATGGAACAATGTGTTTCTACCAGATCACAAAAAAATAAAAAACGGAATATTTTTTGTCTAGTCAAGACTAAACTTTGATAAAATTGTTTGGTTAAGATGTTTCAGTTCGTTGAGAAAATTTTTTCCATATTTGTTTATATAAATACAAGGATTTTTTTCTCTCATATCTTATTTTTAGATTATTTGCATTTTTTACGTATATCTGTTTTGTTTATCTTCTGTATAGAGAAGAATGGTGAAGAACTTTATTTCTATTTGTATACTAATAATATAGACGATTTTCTGCTAAAGGAATCAAGTTAAACCTTCAAAAACATGGCTTAATAAACCAAAAGAAGGAAATATTGGTTCCTCAAAAATATTATCTCCGAGGTCTCACTAAACTGTTTTTCACCTGCTTTTAAGTACTCCCTCTAACTCTCCTTTAGATTTTACTACTCGCATACTTGATGGAGTTCCTCTAAAAACTTTTTTTTAATTGATACCATGACTTTCCTATAAGTCAGTATAACCGAAGACAAACAACCAGAAATCTTTTAATTTAAAAGGTAACCAGTGCCACCTATGTATAAGTCTTCAAAACAATAAACAAAGGTTTCGAAACAAAAATGAAAAAGTTGATACAAAAAGGAAATTGATCAAGTATCTAAAAACAAGAATAAAAAAAAAAGGAAACAGAATCCTAGCCATCAACATAATATATCATAAAGAATAAAATGATTGACTTGCAAGCAATGTTATCAACCAAGATGTATAGATCCTTTTGATAGACATAAATAGACTTCTTCCTTGTATGCTGAATTAAATGAAGGATTATACAATCCTTCTCTACCTTACTTGAAGAGGCCTGAACAACTTGTGAAAATAAATAACTCCCCCCCTCTACTTTTTAAATCAGATTGTTGACACTAAGTTAATATGGTCTTTTTCCTTATAAATTTATTTCTTTATTTTTAGACAAATTCTTTCCAACAGAGAGAGAAATTGAAATAAATCATAACACTAACTATATTCAATTGCCAAATATCCTCTACCAAATTAAAAAAAAAATGTAGAATGGGAAATCAAATATGCATATCCATGACTCACTCTTAGTGTAACTGTCGAGGTCTATATTAAGAAATAACATCAAAACAACCTACCAGCACAAATATTTTTGGAAAAGTAATTTTAATAACCATATTTTGTGTTTTAGTTAGAAAATTTCTTATTAATATTTGTATCATCTTCTATTTTTCTTCCAGTGCAATTTTTGCTTTCGTACTTTAAGAGTATTCTTATATAAGAAGACAATAAATACATGTATAGTCGAGACTCTGGGAACTCCAGAATGGTTTCATCTGTGGAATATTTTATTTTTATTTAGATCTGCTTCTAGTTGAGTGGGGAAACTTGTACCTTATCTGATAGGTTAATCCGGAAAACAGAGAGGATATGTAAAATTAAAGGAATAAACCAAGTGGAGATTTAATGTATGATATAAAATAACTTATAATTCAATCTTCTAAAATAGGGCAAAGGAGGGGCAAACACTTTGTTATTGAAGAACTGGTACAATAATACCATTAAATATTATTCTTTAATATTTTTACTGTCTGTTTAATGATCAGATGTTTAATGAAATAATTGGAAGATAAGGACCGAAAGTAGCAAAGGAAATGCAATTCGTTGCTATAGTTATACCTTTTAGAAGAAAAATATTATGACAATGCAAGACACAAACACAGAGTCTCTATAAATGTGCAACATCTCTTTTTCTTTTTCTATACACGCAATGTATGTGTATTACAGGTTGTTTCGGTGCTTTTATTCGTTCTAATTGTTTCTTCAAGGCTACAGCCACTACCACACGTGTATATCTCATAATACACACAAATATTTATACTTTAATAACTTGTACAACATGTACATGCAGTAGTAATATTGCAACATGCCTTTGTAGAAATACATACCACCAGCTTCATTCCATATTCTAAGCGATTTAACTGTTTGCATCATACCTTTACTTTATGTTAAATGAGATTAACTATGGCCAGGATAAATGTTTGACTGGGAACTTGGCAAATATATTTTATTCTGTTTCCATCAATGTTATGCTTCATGAACTCATGAATTTTTATTTTATATAAGAAAGGGCAAAATATCAGAATGACTAATACAAACAGATAATGACTCTTATGTACATATAAATATGTACTATACAAAAATAACAATTTATACTGCAAAAGTACTCTAAAAGGCACGCTCTTGCAATTAATTAATCCAAGTCACACATCAAAATCTATGGTTCTTTACTATCAACAAACAGCTTATGTCTCTTCACTTTTTTTGTTAATATTTAGTAGCTATATCGTTTGGTTTTGTTGCACTTCCTCTAAAATTTATGATAAAGAAGGTTTAAAAGAATCAAATCAAATCAAATTAAAAAAAAAATAAGAGTTTATTATCTTATTCAAGACACAAGAAAAGAAGCAAGTCAGTGAAATTAGACTATCACTAAATAATCATTACACTAAGAAAGGATTTTTGACTTCTGTAGTGATGGATTTAATTCATTATACCCCTTTTATCAATTAATTGATCTTAACTTTTGGTTTATTCAAACTTCTACTTAACGACATAGCCATATTCCTTTACTTTACACTATTTAATTGATCCTGTTCTAAACTGACACTATACTCATTCCATCCCTCTTTTCCAGTTTTGAACCCCTTCTGGTTTCTTAACTTTAAGAATGTCTTTTGACTGGTTGAAGGCACCGGGTTTAAATTCTAATAACAATTTAAGTAATCCAAACGTCTAAAAAGATGGTATAATGCACCACCATCAATGTCTTTTGTCCTTATTCAATCTTTAATCAACAACAAACATAGCACAAACCTACTATGGTTATTCCAAAGAAAAAATTATCTTTTTACTAAATATATACAAATCACTCCAACCATCACAAATACTTCTACACTTTTAAATCAACAACTTCCACAAAATACAAGTTACTCAACGACAACTATAAAGGGTAATATCCAAAATAATTCACCAATTTTAACTGTCCCATCTGATAATAGTACCATTATTAATTACGAAGAACTTTATGTAGATACAAATGAAGATTTACGAATTCCCTTATCATTATCACAAGTTCAATTATCACATGAAGAGATATGTACATACCTAAGGTGAAATAAATACATAATAACAAGGATACGTGGGAAGTTAGTTAGACTAAATGGTGTTTTCAAGTTCTTAAGCAATTTCAATAAAAGAAAGAATAATTGCCAGGAGGGGAGGGGGGAATTTATCACTTTGAACAAGTTATTACTAAGAGTTTAGAACCTCTAAACAATCATTAAATATTGGCCTTTTTTTTTTTGCAGTTTTAAGGTTAATATCTTTTGCTGTATGTGAATCAGTTCTACCTACTAGAAGGATGATTTTAGAAAAAAGCTACAGTACCCAAACCTAAACCTATTTTAAAATCCGAAACTGATGAAGAAGTTTATAAAGATTATGATCAAAATAAACAAGGTGATTCCAACTTCGACTTTGGTTCCTTTATCTCTTTATTATTAACAGGTAAAACAACTAGAAAGACGATATGAAGAAAGATTAAGGACTCTGCTTATAAAGCTAGGAAGTTTAGATTTTCAGAGCATTTAACTTTTCAAGAACCTTTTCTGGAAAATATAACTATTACTGATGTGGATAACAATAATTTCGGTGATGATAATCTATCTGACAGTGGTCCATTAGATTTATCATTACCAATAGAGCAACTTTTGAAACTAATGGAAAAAAGAAAGAAACATAATACGTCGTTGATATTGGAAGTCCCCCCATTGGATAACAAGAGACTGAAGAGGAAAAGGAAGAATTAAAAGATATGCAAGATTCTTTATCACATTTTAATCAAATTAGAGGTCCTGATTCTGTTTCTTTGATCACATCATTATATTTAAGTCCTAATAGATTTATGTAAATTAGTTCTAAACAAGTACCATCGCAATCCCTAAAATCAACAAGTACAGGTTCCGCTAATCATTTTATGCCTTAAGAATATAACACTAATTTCGGATCACATGATTCTATTACCCAACAAACCCTGGATGCTTTAAAACCTACTGCAACATGATCTGCAAATTATATAGTAAAAAGTCAATATAGGGGTAGTATAAATGTTAATTGCACCACTAACACTACTGCTATTGCTACAAATAATAATAACAATTTAATGGAAAATGACAATACCATTCAATATTCTAAACCATATCAATATAACAACATATCAAATACTTGGAATCCGAATATATCACAAACAATTGAACCATTAAAACCAACAGCCAAGGGTTCTGCTAATTATATAATGAAAAAGCAGGTTAATATGGTTAATCAAGTACCTCTAATACCCAGTGAGATTAATACTGTATCACAGGATTCATTTATAGACTTTCCTCAGCATAGAGTAGAAATGCAAGAATATTCACAGTCGCTGCAAGCATTACAGCCACATCAGACTCCTACAAATCCCTCAATACAACAAAATACATATAGAAATAACAGTTATAATTTATTACAACATAATCAATCAGTTTTACCACAAAATACCGCAAATACTCCAACTGATATGATGACGCAACAATCTACATATCCATTAAGTGGTAGCACAAACTCAAATCACTTGAACCCACAATATACAACACAACTACAACCTTTGAAACCAAGTAATAATGTGGCACAAAGCACAATTCCAAGTAGTAATTTATTATCGGTTTCGAATGTAGCAGGAACTTATTTTCAGTCATTATTATCTCATACACTGTCCCCTAATGGTAGCAATACTATATTGCGATATTAAAGTAATATGCCTCAACAACAACAGGTGTGTAGTACGACGGCCACGAATGCGGTGCCATCTCATGTCCCACAACAAAATACATACAATAATAATATGAAAGGTCCGATTCATATATCAACCACCTAATACTACACAACGAATCCAAAATAAAAATAGTTTTGGTACTAATTCTCAAGTGTCATATAATAATCAATCACAACAACCACAACAACAAAGAGTACAATATTTTAGGAATCCTGGATCTCAACAAAATCAAATACAAACACCAAACACAGCACAACTAACAAATTCTCATGACACGTAACCAGGAAACACATTACAATCTTGGGTACTGACAATGGTTATGAGTCAACGGAATACAAATCAATGTCAATATTTGGAACCATCGAACCAATTTGGGACATATAACAAAAGTAACCCATTTAGTCCTGTCACTCCTATATAACCTAATATTTTGATTCCAAATACATCTTATAGTGATTCAAATATTCTAGGCAATTACCAAGCATTACAACAAGTGAACACTTTACAAAATACGTATAAATGAACAAACTGAGTCTATCCCTTCAACATTTGTTTTTATGTTTGAATGATATTTATATATTATATTTATTTATTTATAAAAAAAGTTAAAAACCATCATATCTTAATCAAATATTTATAACGTTATATAATAACTCATTCTATGTTTATATATTATAAGACAAAACAAAAGTGTCAATTGTTTAATCAAAGAAGGGGAAAAGAGAGAGAAGAAAACAGACATTTTCAATTAGTAACCTAACTTAACTGCTTCTTCATAAGTTGGGTAGTCCAAGTAACCTTTATCAGTCATAGCGTAGAAAGTGCTTCTATCATATTTGTTTAATGGCAAACCTTTCTTTAATCTTTCGACGATATCTGGGTTAGAGATCCAGAATCTACCATAACCGATCAAAGTTCTGTCATCCTTAACCATTTCCTTGACGACTTCTGGGTGTAAAGCCAAGTTACCGGCTCTAATGATTGGGCCCTTCCAGATAGAGTAGACGAAGTCGTTAGTACCTTGGTCGTATTCACCTTCACCTTCGACTAAGAATGGGTCAGTGACACGTGGTTCAACCAAATGGACATAAGCCAATCTCTTGCCCTGTCTAGCTCTCTTTTCTAATTCACCGATAACATGAGCATATTGAGCAACGATTAATGGTTCAGCACCACCAGACATGGTACCGAAGACACCGTATGGGGAGAATCTGATACCGACTTTCTTGTGACCAATAGCTTCCACGACGGCATCGACGACTTCCAAGACGAAACGAGATCTATTTTCGATGGAACCACCGTACTCATCGGTTCTCTTGTTAGAGATTGGGTCCAAGAATTGGTTTAGTAAGTAACCGTTAGCAGAGTGGATTTCGACACCATCGGCACCAGCAGCGATAGAGTTCTTAGCAGCCTGGACGTACTCCTTGATGTATTGTTTGATTTCATCCTTGGTGATACCGTGTTGTGGGTTATTAGCTTTCAAAGCTCTCTCCTTTTGTTCCTCACTCATGTAAACACCATCGGAAGCGGAATCGTAACGTAGACCGTCTCTAGCCAAAGTGTCTGGGAAGGACTGTCTACCCAAGTTCCATAATTGGACATAGACAAAGGAGTCATTTTCGTGGATCTTTTTGAAGATCTTGGTCCATTCAGCGACTTGTTCTTGAGACCAGATACCTGGGGCGTTATCGTACCCACCTGCTTGTGGGGAGATAAAGGCACCTTCGGTGATGATCAAAGTGCCTGGATACTTAGATCTTTGGTCGTAGTATTCGACGGACCAGTCTCTGTTTGGGATGTTACCTGGGTGGTGAGCTCTCATTCTGGTCAATGGAGGCATAACAGCACGGTGTTTCAATTCAATGTCACCGACTTTAATTGGTTTGAACAAGTTGGTGTCACCTAAAGCAATTGGAGTGAAATCTTTGACGAAGGACATAATATCTAAGAGATGAATTGGTTGGTTGGTTGATTTGTTATATAAAAGTAATTAAATAACAGGATAATGAAACGAAAGTGGAAGATATGAATAAGACACCTATATATATATATATATATATATTTATATATTAATAAAGTCAACCAATAATGTAAAAGAAAGAAGAAGGAAGAAGAGAAAGGAGAGGAAGGGTTAAGAAAACGAAAGCATAACTGAGAAAAAAAAAAAACGAAGAAGAAGAGACAAGGAGAGGGAGAAGGAGATAAACCATCTTATCTAAAAAACACAAGCATATATATAGTCTGTATCTTGAATTTGATATGAAAAATTATCAGTTATATATAAAAGCTTACTAAGCAAAATATTCAATATGAATTTGTGACACCCATCACATAAACGAATATCCTTTTCCTCCCCACCCAAATAGAAAGAAAAAAGGAGGGAAAATTGGAAAAAATCAACTTTGAAAAAATTTCATCTGAGATCAAAAAAAAAAAAAAAAAGAAACGACAAAAATGAAAAAAAACTTCTTTGTTTTTTTGGGTCGACGGTGTCTGGGTGTGTGTGTGCCTTTGAGATTAGGGTTTGTTAGGGCAAGAGAACTTTTTGGATTTATTTTTTATATTATGTGTATTACTATATGTATAATTATTATATACACGCAGAATATCTTTTGCTTGTTTATGTTCCCTCTTTACATCAACTTATCGATCCATGATATATCAAGATTGTTTTCATTCAAAATTTCATGGTACGCATCATTGGCACCAAACATTTCCGTAGTCAATTTGTCCATGTTTGGTACTTTACCATCACTTAGACTTATCTCCAATATAGTATTACTGATATTTCTAAACACTTTTGCACATTTCTTGGCGAACACCCATTTGGATCCAAAATGGTCTAATATCTCTACACATTGCTGTATCTCTATCTTGCTCTCAATTAAATCAATGGTCCATTGACACAAACAATACAATATAATGTTACAGATTGTTAAAGTCCTGAACAATGTTATCCAATTCAGTGGCAATAGTTTCTCCCGGTATAACGTATATGTATGTTTCCATGCCTCTAAACAATATTTCCCTAATATAGATAAAGATTCAATAGGTGGCTTAGGGATTAGAATGGATGGTCTATACAACAATATCATTAACTGCGAATATTTCGTTGCTAACCATACATCTGAACTGTGGAATGATAATGTACTAGCTATCTGTTTATGATAATTCATACCACTACTACTACCACTACCACCACCACCACCACTATTACTATTATTACTATTATTGTTTTTATTGGATTGTTTCATCTTTAATTTCTCTGTCTCAAATATCGCATCCAATTCTTGTCTTAATCCATTTATTATCTCAGTTCTTTCCTCTACTGTCAATTTCTTCTTAGAAACACTTGTGGAATGCACCTGTTTATATATTCTACCAGTTAACATTCTAATCCGTATCATTGTGTTTGTAATACCAATGTCCTCTTTCTCAGATTCATTCAAGGGACGTGGAAATGGCACTGTGACATCATCGTCATCGATCGCAGAGGCTCTACCTAAACAAGTGGCAACTACTCTCTCAAAACAATATGCACTCCAAAAGACACGGTACCTTGCCTCCACTTCAAATACCGTCATGTGTTTCATCTTCTCTCCTATTATATCCCGATTTAACCCTAACCCAATAACCAACCTCATAATTATCCCACTGATTGTCCACGATGACCAACCTTTCGGTTCAAAGAACGAATATATACCTAACAACAATAAGCAACGAATCGTGTCAGCGTTCTGTAGATTCATCACATAACAAAAATTCTTCATTGCTAAAAATGCCAAATGTTCACTTAATTCTTCCTCATCTTCTAACAACATTCCTGCTCTTGTGAGAGTCGTGCATCCAATAGCCATGATCATATATAGCTTGAATATGAAAACTGGATCGTACGTCTTACTCAATTTGTCATAATCGAATTCTCCAATCGTTGACACTTGATTCAAAAATGACGTTTTGTCAATCATCGGATATAACCTATAGTTATGTCTGAAGAACCCTACAATAAACCTATCTAAAAGATTTCTATCAATGGGTTTCATACTGCCATCTTCATTGACCCATGTCCCTACACGACCACCTTTAAAAATAGTCCCCACTGTAGCTGTCTCAATAGATGCTGAATTAATAGGAACGGATTCAACTTTGGCTATATTATATGGATCATCATTTTCTAACGGTACATCATCACTATCTTCGTCTCGTTGGACACCATTGTTCGTATCAACGTTATTATAATTGCTTCTTCCAATGTATTTGGCACTAGACGTGGTGATGGTAGTGGTAGGTATTTGGGTTGGTCCATTATTATTATTATTATTATTATTGTTGTTGTTGTTATTCACACTTGATGGGGAAAGAGGTGCAACCGAATGACTGTGACTCATATTGTTACTAAATATAGGGTGGACCGTTATTGGAGAGACTTGTATGTTATCTAATGATGTTAAAGAATGATTAATTTTTTTACCTTGTTGGAAGTTTGGATCAGGAACAAATCGATTACTACTATCTATATTATTAGTATGAAGACCAGAATTATAATTTATCGCAGATGGTGAAGATAATGAAGATACTTCTGACATCGATGGTAACGACGAGATCCTTGGAATATTTATCATATTATTTTGTCTTCCATTCATTGTAGTCAGTGAATTTTGTGTCTGTTGAGTCAGGGTATTTGTCGATAATAATGGAGTCTGACCAATTTTCTCGGTAGTCGATATGTCCATTGTGGAAGAAGTGTTGATAGGCAGAGTTCTTTGAGTGGCGGCGTTCATGTTTTCAGTGGAAATAATACCACTATCAGTAGTAGCAGTCATAGTGGTGGCGAGACTATTCATTGGAGTATTAATAGATGATATTAAAGCTGATACGGTTTCATATAGTGGTACATCGTTCATTGACTGATTTGTCATTGGTGTTGTAGTGGCTACAGTAGCCGTTGTAGATAAGGGTAAATTGCTCGTCTGTGCCATATTATTGGATTGAAATGATTTCATTACATTCGAATACACGTCATTATATAGTACATTAACGGAAGGAAGAGATACATTATTGTTATCTCTTTTAGGATTATCATTTATAGTTGATGATTGTTTTTGGTTGGTTATTAACTGAACAGGATTTAATGAGGTTTCTTTAGACACCACTTCTGGTGCTGAAGAAAGTGTGGTGGCTGATGTGCTATTCTTTGATATCTTCTTACGTCGCTTTGCGGGAACATATTCACCTCTTTTTATTGCTTCTTCTAGTTCCTTTTTGGTTCTTCTAGGTGCTCTACCAGGGTATATACACGGTACATGGAGTCTAGTACACGATAAACAAGCTGGTGATTCTTTAGTACATCTTTTTTTCAAACGACGACAACGAGCACATGAATACTCTTGTTTTCCAGGCGAATTAGCCTTATTTTCTTCCATAACTGCTTTAATTGTATGTATAGATTGCTTGATTGTAATGTTGGGTAAAAAATTAAATTGAAATTGGTGGGTAACGCTAATAAGATCACTAACTCTCTTTTCCCCTCCCTATCTCTCCCTCAGACTTGCTTTTCTAATAACGCCTTACCAGTTGTTGAACCCTCAACGAACAGAATCTTTATTTTTATTACGCTATCTTATCTCATTTGATGTTTCAGCGTCTTTAAAACTTGGCTTGAGAATAAAAATAAGAGTTATTTATTTATTTATTTATTTTTTTTTTTTTGAATATAAAATTTTTCATAAACAAAGAGGAAAAAAAGAAGAAGAATCAACTTTATACAATAATGATTAGTCGAGGATCATTAGTGTTGTATATCTACCATCCAAAAGCCCATAAAATGTACTTATTGGGTTATATTTAATGTTATGGGGCATCAGACGCTAATACGATACCTTAGGAGTTCTAAAGATAATGGTTCAGTTTGTGTAATAATTTGTTGTTGTCTTTGGTTCAATGAATTTGAGTCTTAAGTTGTTTACATGGTGATCCCATCAAACAAGTTAAAATAAACCTGTTTTATTATTATTGATATTGTTGTTTTTATCGTTATTTACTTAAAAAGACCCCCCCTTTTTATCAAAAATAGATAGATAATGATAGAAACGTGTGATGTTGGTAATAACCTTACTATCAGTCGAACTTGTTCCTTTTTTCTAATTTGATATAATTATTCCTCCTCCCCCCCTCCTCCCCCCCGGTCCTCTGAAAGAAATTTAACGATTTTGATAGAATAACTAGTTCATCAATAACGAGGCAATTTATCTGTGAAAAATCAAAGACAGAATGGTAGAAATGGCTGACTCCAGAGAAGGCTTGGTTCATTGTATCATGACTAAGAAAGTCCGTCTTTGTCTCTTGCAAAGTCACAGTTTGAGATATTATTAAAATGAATCGTATCACCGTTTGAAAAATCATTGATTCGATCCTTTTTGATCTTCTCAGAGAATATAAAAAGACGTTTCAAAATGTATAGTCTGTTCTTTGTAATAAGTGTTTTTTCTCTAAATTGCGTTTATCTAATACGGTATCTGAGCATCGAATTGACATCTATAATCCCATTCCCCATCCTTTCTTACCTTCGTAAATAAAAAAAATCAATACACGTTTTAAGTCGCGGGCAATTAAAGTCGAAAGCTTTAGTAGCAGCAACGACAAAACCAGTTGGTTCACCTCTAAAGGGTACCTAATCTTAGCAAAAAAAAAAAAATTTGTAGAGCAGTAGTGGTGATGTAAAAGTATAATATTAGTCCACAATGGGATATTACAAGTGTGAGTTGGTTAGTTTATAACTGTGGATGCAGATATGTATAGTTATGGTTAGTGCATAGTGATACGTTTGAATATATGTATATAGTAAAAAAAAAAAAAAAAAACAGTTGCATTGAAAGTGACTGCAGCTGTTCAGCGGAAAGAGTATATATACAAAAGATGTAGAACTCATAGACGTAGATCCATAAAGAAAGAAGAATATAGACACATCAATTATATACTACATATAAAACAAAAAAAACAACTAGAAAGGGAGAAAGGGAAGCGAAGTACTAGTGTAGAATGTATATTCTTGCCAGTAGCCGTGGTGATAACAACAGAAAATGGACGTCACTTCAATGGCATGCCAATGAATCATTCACCGTCACTAAGAATTGGTCCTGTTGTTGTTGTTGTTGTTGAAATCTGTAACCAAACAAATAATGACCAACCATAGCACCAATCAAGACACTCAACATAAGCCACCCATTATAAGTCATAAACACCAACATAAGTAAGAAAGAGAACCCGACTCGACATCCATAAAGACAACTGCCGACGACACAATTCAGTCTGGTGTGGCCATTTAAGTGGAGTGGCAGTGACACTTGGCGACTGTTGTATAGTTGCAAGTTGTATTTGAGCCATTCGTATGTGAGAGACAAAGAGATCAGTACCACGCAACTTAGCAATAGATCTAGACTTGTTTTGATTTTCCAGCAGGAGAAAATGATGCATGTGTCCTTGTATGACCATGTAAATGACGTGTTCATTGAACAAGTGTCTTTTGTGCTGCCGGCGTCTGCATGGTGATGGTTCATTATCGTTTGGTTATATCTCTGTGTATATAAATAGAAAGGTTGTGAAGAGTGAGGTGCAGATACAGAGGTGGGGGCGGGGGGAAGAAGACAGAGTTCCAATAAAGATGCATGTTTTTTTTGTATTTTGTCTTGTTTTCTTATTAAACTTGAATCCAAGTTCTCTTTAGCTGAAAATATAGAAACTTGGGTGCAAATTAAACAAAAAAAAAAGAAAAGAAAAATCGTAATAAAAAACCATTACGCATTTATTATATGCAAATACATAATGAAGATATATATATACATATATATATATGTAAATCAATCATCAAACATTATAAATGGTTGGCATCAAATATATCAAGTGGGAAGAAATTATAAGAATCAAAAAAACAAACAAACAAACAAAAAAAACCAGATATCGATGTTATTTTTTATTGTTTATTTAAGTAGCTTATAACTTGTTACCGTGGTGGAAGTTGACACCAGCGTAGACAGCCTTGTCACCTAATTCTTCTTCAATTCTTAAGATTTGGTTCAACTTAGCTAATCTTTCGGATCTAGCTGGGGCACCAGTCTTGATTTGACCAGTTCTTAAACCGACGACCAAGTCAGCAATGAAGACATCTTCAGTTTCACCGGATCTGTGAGAGACCATGACACCCCAGCCGGCGGCGAAGGAGTCGTTAGCAGCCTTGATGGATTCGGATAAAGTACCGATTTGGTTGACCTTTAATAATAAAGCGTTAGCAGCCTTCTTTTCGATGGCGGTAGCAATTCTAGCTGGGTTGGTGACAGTTAAGTCATCAGCGACGATTTGGATACCGGCGGTCTTGAAGAAGTGAGTCCAAGCATCCCAGTCATCTTCAGCGAATGGGTCTTCAATGGAGACGATTGGGTACTTCTTCATTAAGTTGTGGTACATTTCAGCTAATTCTGGACCAGATAACCACTTAGATGGGTCAGATTCTGGGTTCTTGAAGTCTAAGTCGTACTTACCGTCCTTGAAGAATTCGGAGGAGGCACAGTCTAAACCGATTTGGACCTTACCTTCGTGACCAGCGGCCTTGATGGCGTCGACGATCAAGTCTAGAGCTTCTTCAGCGGTTTGAATGTTTGGAGCAACACCACCTTCATCACCGACGTTACCAGCGGAGGCACCGTATCTCTTCTTGGTTAAGGACTTCAAGTGGTGGTAGACTTCGGAACCCATTCTTAAGGCTTCAGAGAAGGTCTTAGCACCAGTTGGAGCGATCATGAATTCTTGTAAAGCTAAAGCACCACCAGCGTGAGAACCACCGTTCAAGACGTTTAAGAAAGGAACTGGTAAGACGTATGGGGAGGTCTTAGCACCGGAGATTTCAGCCAAGTGTTGGTATAATGGGACGTTCTTTTCAGCGGCAGCGGCTCTAGCAGCGGCTAAAGAGACACCCAAGATGGCGTTAGCACCTAACTTAGACTTGTTTGGAGTACCATCCAACTTCTTTAAGAAGTCATCGATGGCTTGTTGGTCTTTGACATCGATGTTAGCCTTGATTAAAGCTGGGGCGATGACGTCGTTGACGTTAGCGACGGCCTTTACGACACCCTTACCTAACCACATGGATTTGTCACCATCTCTCATTTCTAAAGCTTCGTGGACACCAGTGGAAGCACCAGATGGGACGATAGCTCTGAAGACACCCTTTTCGGTGGTCAATTCAACTTCGACGGTTGGGTTACCACGAGAGTCGTAGACGGATCTAGCGTAAACTTTAGAGATAGCCATTTTAGAGATGTGTATTGAGGATTGATTGATTTATGCGCAAATTTAAATAATTATAAAAATGCTTGGTTTTTTTTGGAAGGGGAGAGAGAGAGAAAGGAAAAGGAGTAACAAGCACTACAACAACAAATACATTAATAAAAGTTACAACAAGAAAAGAACACTGAGACTTAAGATAATTAAGAATATTTGAATCCTTTATATATCTTCTCTTGATTCAATCCAAACAACAAGAACAAGAACAACAGTAAGTAACTGAGTGAATTAATAAAAGATAGATATTAAATTATTCTCTTGTGACGAAAGAAATGAAACAAAGTATTCTTAAGACATTTAATTGATTCAATAATTAATTATTATAATAATTTTTGTTTTTGTTTTTTTTCCCTCACTGTTCTTTCTTGTTTTCCCGAATGTGTTTTGGTGCGGCTTCTTGTTTTTTGTTTATTTATTTATTTATTTATTTATTTTACTTGTGGGCTGTGCTGGGATTCCACACCTTTTTGCAGCTGTGTGCTGTTTCCACCCACACACCACACCACACAGCACTGGCGTTTTACAGGAAGCCACAGAGGTGGTTGGGTGTGTGGGTGTCCTGTCTGGGTTTAGTGGAAGCCCCAGGGGGGTTAGTTAAAACCATTGCAGGGTTTGTTTGATGGCATGTCTTTTGTTGTTGTTGTTATTCTTATATATATATATATATATATATGTGTGTGTGTGTATATGTATGTATGTATGTCTGATTGTTTTCTTTTAGAACGGTTCTCTCTCTTTTCTTTCAATGGGCATATACATCAGAGCACTTGTTCACTATCATGATTAGGGTTACTCCTACTTTTTACTTGTCCCTGGAGAGAGGAGAAAAAGGGAGATCTCTTCTGTTGTTCTCTATATAATATTAATAATAATGTCGTATAGGATATATTTATAAAACAGTTGGATCATCATCTGTGGGTCTTTTGGTCGTGTACATTAAATAAAAGAGAGTATTGATTGGGTTCACTCTAATGTTGTTGTATAACGTAGACTCTACTCTTCTTGTCATCATCATCATCTTTTTTTTTTTTTTTTTTCTTGTAGATTGGTATACTCTTTATTCAAGCACTCATAGTAATAAGATACACTTTGCTTCTTCCTCATTCCTTTTCCAATATTAACAAAGCATAGACTAATCAGAAGCGGTACAAAACTTTTTTTCCCCTTAATATTACAAATATACCTTGCAAATGGGGTATATCATTTAGTTAAGTACTGAAAAAAGAAATGTTTAAGAATGGGTGAAACAAAAAAAAAATAATAATGTACAGATGTTATATATTACAAATATATATTCACCCAGTCTCTTATTCTAAACCCTATTACATCTCCATTGGTGTATCTTCTAATGTCATTTCATCCAATTCATCCAATAATTCATCTATATTAATTTCTGGTGCATCATCATCTTCGTCGTTATCATCTTCTCCACCTGGATTGGCAATTGGGTTACCATATTGATCAACAGCATTTTGACTTGCTTCAATAGCGTTATTGTTCTTATATAAATTAATATTCTTTCTCAACTCTTCATCTTCTTCCAATTCTTGTAAAAACAATTCATAATCTCTTTCAGCACGTTCCATCTCTTGTCTTTGAGCTCTGGAACTGTAGTCTTCAGACGCATCAATATCCTTATGTTCTCTAGCCATTCTTTTCAACTTCCACTTTCTATTCTTCTTATTCTTTCTACGGTAATTCTTCTTCACTAATACAACATCTGGAATATAATCAACGTTTAAACTATCGAACAACTCTGAATTATAATTCGAGTTTCCTACAAAATATCCCATAACAGAATCACCAGCATGACAGATTGCACCTAAATGAGATCTAATGTAATACACTTGATCATTGACGCCCAGATCTGCTGCCCTAGCCACTGTAATATCAGCTAAGACGTGTTTACCCCTCACAATAGCAGTCGGATCAACATCTAAGACAATAAATTCAACTAATTGGGAGACATCAGCTAATGAATTAAATGGATTTCTCCAATAAACATCCGCAGCCATATCTGCTGTTTGTAAAGTGGATGGATCAATAAATTGAACGGTGTTAGAGACTTTCGAACACAACACAAATTGTGAGATGTTACCCATGGATCTGGCCAATTTCTTAGGTAAGACCACTAAATCGTCTCTACAGATCGGAATGATTTCCACTGAATATGAAAACTTATATGTCGAGGCACCAGTATGTGTATCTTGAGAGATTAGCTCTTCTGATTTCTTATATTTGATTGGAACAACAGTGTTTAAGAAATCAATCATTTTAACCGCATGATTCTTTTGAGCATAGAAGAAGTCTAACCCATCCTTTGTCTCAGTAATGGAAATAGTATCGACGTGTGCGTTATGTTTCAATATCAATTGTTCTAGGTATAAGAATGTTCTCTTATGTGGTACTTTCTGTCTGATTTGAACAGTAGCTCTCCAAGTGTGTGTAGTGTAAGATTTTGCACAATCTGGACATTGCATAGCAATAACAATATATTCAACTTCGAAAGTCTGTTGAATAATGGTATTTGCCATAGCTTCACCTTGCACAGTCAGTTTGACTCTGATACGTCTAGAATGAGGCTCAGTCCAAATGAACGAAGCATCCACCAATCTGACCTTATTCAAACCTTTCAATCTTCTTAAACAAATAGCCAACAATTCTCTGGATTCCAATTCAGCTTTAATCCAAGTCCCTGGTGGCTGTAGAAATCTTTCACAGTTTCTACAAAAGGAGATATTGGATTCTCTTGGGATCCCCTCTGTGATATCGACTGTCAATTTGATACAATCATAACACATGACCAACCCACTAGATCCGTCTATTGGAGTCCCACAGTTACAACATAACACTGTGGATCCGTTGTGTTGAATCTGTTGTTGTTGTTGCTGTTGGTACTGTATTTGATTGAAATCCATGGTCTTTTTCACTTTTATTTCCCCCTTCTTTGATTCTCGTCCTTGTCTTTTATAAACTGTTTCTCGAGTCACTTGTTATTGACAACTAGGCAAGCTGACCGCCCACTTAAACAGTGATCCAATTGACCAACTAGTTTGTAAAATAGTCATTTCTTCAATGAAAAAGGTTCATTGCTCATCGCTAAAATACGCAAAAAAAAACACATATTGGAAAACAAAAATTTTTTTTTTGTTGCCAACAAATATTTCTTTATTCAAGAGTATTAAAAAAAACAAACTCCAAATACACCCAGAGGAAGAGAAAGAGAAATTAAATAAAGGTGACAATATCTGTATTTATGTTATTACTACCATGAATATACTTCTAATACACAATACCAGGGCTGATATCTATTTATGTATTCTTGTGTTTAACAAGAAAAATAATAATAATAATGGCATAATACCACGAGTGTTTTTTTTCTAACTTACTTACATCTTATTTACATAATAACAACATTTTCCTACTTATAACATATTTTTGCCATTATATGTGTCAACAGATCTATATTATGGTTTTTCTGTGCACTAAAAAGGGAAAATGTCCCACTTATGTTCATTACAGAACTGTGAAAGGTTATTCATATCATGCAATACTCTCAGGAGATCTTGTGAGAGCTGCCTTGTTAACTACCACAAGTACTTTCCTTATACTTACGTTCTCAATACCTCAAACATCTTCTATCAATATTGTAAAATCTTATAGAGGGTCTTCACTTCCTAAACTTAGAATAAAACACCAGTATTTAGATCTTTTAATATATTTTAAAAATTCTAACTCCATTCCACGATCAACGTGTGCACCCCCCACTATCCTAGGGATGTCTGTCACGATAAAAAGTATCATCTACATCAATAACTCCTAATATTACGGTGCCGACACTAAGTGTTAAAGTAGTAAATTCTCAATGGCCAACCTTTGGTCTGGAATTCGATGTTGTATTCAAAATTGTTGATTTGTCTGCATTAAGGATTCCAATTACTCCAATATCTGCAATAATCTTTAATTCTAACATTCTAACCCAGGTCTATCCATTTTTGAAAAATATTGGATTTTTAATCATTCTTGTTAAAAAAAAAAAATACAAGTTACTTAGACATCCTTGTACACTATTTAATAATCGAATGGGTCCAGTTTTGTCCATATCAGTATCAATATCATACAGCAGGAACAAATCATTCCTTCCTTCCTCAAACCTTAAATATCAATCATATTGTTTCATCTTATCATTTAGAGAACCACAAATCTTTGCTTTTCCACATTATATGCTAATGCTTTATCTTTAAATATCCAATTCCTAAAAATATTTTTGAAATTAGAAACATATTCAGAATCAGTATAATATTTTCTTGATAACTTTATACTCGAAGAAACTCGTGGACTTGTCTTGATACAATGCACTGAACCCTTTTTATATTTCAATGCATTCTTTAATGATGCTGATGATGTAAACATATTTTAATGGGGGGACCCATAATCCGATAAAACTTCATTTCTTATCAACCTGGGGTCGACACACCAATGTATAGTGTGACCACAAGGTACTTTAATCAATATACCTTTCCCATTTGCCCCCCTCTATTTAACCTGTTTGTCCTGTCTGTCTAACGTGTACTTATTTTAATTAATGGAAACAAATCTTTAACTGGTTGACTATATATATGTTACTGCCATGTCCCCCATCTTCATCTTATAGTGGACCTACTCCTCTATCAGCGTTTCTAAAGAATGAAACAAAGTCGCCCCCACCACTATCTCTCCTACAATAAATTATCTTGACATTTTAAAAATCCCCTTGAAGATACAGTTGTTTCCTATTATGTCTTCTATCAAGTTGTTTCAAAAAAATTTTCTTAGAACTGAACTTCGCTAATGAACTAGTAACTTCGAGATTGTTACCACATTTCCCAGAAGTCTCGGTTATATTAATTGCAATCTTTTTATCAGTTTTATAAAATCTAAAAGGATTCTAGAAAGTAATAAGTTGAATAGAATCATCTTTATAAGAATTTTTATTCAATTTATTCAACCACTTATCATTTTCGTTCAAAATGTGTGTATTATCTGGTGGTTTTCTATTCATTGTGAATTGATAGAACCATGCCTATTTTTTTGTCTGCTTTTGATAAACTACACCCTTGTTATACACTGATTTATCATATTATCAACATCCAACAGATCACCTATATTATCTCTACCTTCTACTAATTATTTCCTAATACACACAGAACTATATATAATATATTGGCTGTTTATTTTTGACTACATTTCCTTGCTACCATACTCAAATATTTTCTTTAATATATTCCAAATAGTTTTAAATAGTAATCTTAATAAACGTGGGTTTTTGTATATTGAACTCTTTTATGCACATTACATAAATGTATATACATATAACTATGACACAACCAACATATTATGCATATATTCACACATGCATCTATCTATATGTACACATGCAGAAGTATATATGCACATGTATTTGTTTATCTGTTTTATCTATTTGTAACTTCTACAAAACTCTTTCTTCTTTCCTCTTTTCCTCGTTGACGCTACTCGAAACATTTGTTTCTTGATTTTTCTCCTGTTCTCTCTCATCCATCAATCTTTGCTGCAAGGATCTGATTGTTCTTAACATACTTTTCATGGACCTAGGATCGTCACCAAACATCAAAGATTCCATATTATTACATTCTTTCCTCCATTGATTAATTTCACTATTTAATTTATTCAACTGTGTTTGTAACTGATATTTATTCTCAAGTGTATATTTAGCTCTAGACAATTTAATCTGATCCAAATAATCTTTTAAATCATCATCTATTATTGATACATCCTCATCCATATTAGAATATTTATCTAAAATGTCTTGTAATTCTTTGGGTGGCCTCCAATTATCCATATCAAAGTTAGATACATTAGGTTCTGAAACTTCCACTTGCTTTGCTAAATCTACCGACATTCTATCTATCAAAGTGGTATATTTTAAAGAATCTCTTTGGATAGTCTCTAGGATATTCACGTATTCCAAAAGATCATTACCAAATGGGGATCTGTTCAATCTTGTATGGTTAGCAGTCTCCATGGACTCTGCACTCCGGATTTGAGCTTCTCTAGCCTGATATTTAGCCTGTTTTAAAGCTACGGATGTCTCAATTAAAGAATCATAATCTCTTGATAAAATATCGAGAAGTTTGATAATATCATTATCATTGGCCGTATCTGTTTCTTCTACATTTTCGATACCACTGGTAGTATTAGGATTATTGGTAATAGATGGTTGAAGTTGCAACAATTTCAGCAACGTTTTTAATACATCTTGTAACTTTTCAAAATTTGTTTGAGAATAATTATCCAATTCACATAAGGAATCAAAATATTCATTACCGTTCTCTATATCGGACATTGCTTCACCAACCTGTTTCCCCCTATCATACACTTGTAATCACACAACTGATACACACGTCAACTGAATGATATCTAATACCGTTTGATTACCTCTCTATCCCTACTTGACACTACTAACTTCATACACATACACAAATGTATCTACTGTCGTATGTGTTTTCCATACACTAGATTTTTTAATTTTTTTTTTAATATGTTTTTCCATTCTACTTTGTTGTTTTTGTTACTTACTTGTATTGACCATCATCAAATCATCAAATGTACAAGATACTATTAATAACTCTTTCCTTTATATGTTGATATCGTGTTACGTCTATACAACATCCTCCTTGGTGTGTCAATGGAATAAATCCTCAAGGTGAATGCAAATATAATTAAATAAGTAATGCTCAATAATGAATCATTAACAATGGATCTTATAACAGAAATTAAACAGAAATTGAGACTCTCTGTCAGAGATTTGTCACAATGGAAATTATATAACTCCTCCAAATGGTCAGCAGAAGCACTTAATGGGATCATCAAAACACAAGAAAATGATAACAATAGCAACACGGGTAATACGAGTGATGTTGATAACCATTTGTCGACACCACTAATGACTAACGACAATTCCCCTTTAAGATTAAATCTCCCATTATCATCAGATGGTCATGTTTCTCCTGATAACATTTTTAAATCCACGACTGGATCAAAGACCTGTTCATTGTATAGTGATCCAATGATGGGACTCTCTGAAGAAGAATATGATACCTATCTTTTTGCTTCCACTTTATTTGATTGTAAAGAATTCGATAGATGTTCCTTTTATTTGAAAAATGTAACAGAACCAAGGCTAAAATTCTTAAAACTATATTCAGATTTCTTAGTATGGGATAAGAAATATATGGAAGCTACTGAAAACATTTTAATGACTGGAAAGTTAGATAAAAGAACAATGAACAATTTAGGTAAACAAGATTCATCAAATGGTGATCCTATTAGAGTAGATGGCAAAATTATAAATATGTTTAACAATGATTCTCAAAATAATAATAAATCTTTAAATAACAGTACAATTTTGTCAGAGACTGGTCATCAAACGAGTCTGTCTTTACTTTTATCCGAGTTAAGAGAATATATGGATAAATATATTAAAATATTTTTAAATGATAATACCAATACAATGTCAGGTACAACAAAATTGGGGGTAGCACTATTATATTATTTAAAGGGGGTAATACTTGCACGACAAGGTAATAAATCTATTGCTATGACTGCATTTTTAAATTCTTTATCATATTACAATTATAATTGGAGTTGCTGGTCAGAATTATTGAATTGTATATCAAGATTCGATGAAGCACAATTACTTTTAAACTATATAGAGAAAAATCTTGTTATTAGACATGATTCCGAAAGTTCCCAGTTAATAATAAACTCTAATATAATGGTTGATTTTTTCAAATTGGCTATATATCAAGAATTCCATAGTTCTTTAGTTGACGTATCCTCATCCTCAAATTCTTCTACAACCGATAATATAGCAACTTTCAATCTCAATAACTATAGTAAACTCCACTCAAACGAAAAAAATGGCAGCACTCAAAATAATAATAATATTACTACTACCACTACAATTCCTAATGACAACGATAATATAGATGAATTCTTTAAAATCTTAGAATTTCTATTAATAATAATGCCGAACTTCTCATTCTTGAAATCAATAAATGCAATGATAAGTTATAATTATATGGACTATACCAATGCAGAAATAGTTTTTGATGATATTGTCAAACACGATCCATACAGATTAGAAGATCTAGACGTTTATTCAAATATATTGTATGTGATGCAAAAATACTCCAAATTAACATATTTGGCTCAGTTTGTTTCCCAAGTAGACAGGTTTAGACCAGAGACATGCTGTATAGTGGCAAATTATTATAGTGCAAGACAAGAACATGAAAAATCTATAATGTATTTCAGAAGAGCATTAATTTTAAACAAAAAATCAACTAGTGCATGGACATTAATGGGTCATGAATTTGTTGAATTGAAAAATTCACATGCAGCTATTGAATGTTACCGTAGAGCAGTAGATATCAATGAAAGAGATTACAAGGCATGGTATGGTTTGGGGCAGGCATATGAAGTATTAGATATGCACTTATATTCTCTATATTATTTCCAAAAAGCCTGCACATTAAGACCGCTAGATCGTAGAATGTGGCAAGCTGTGGCTGATTGTTATGCTGTATTAAAGAATACTACTCAAGCTATTAAATGCTATCAAAGAGCATATCAATTATCCTCTAATCCTGCTAACGATGCATTACTTTTATACAGGTTGGCTAAACAATACGAACAAATGATGGATATAGATAGCTGTAAAATGACTATGTTGAAATGTATTGCACTTGAGAACGAGTCATCCGGTGAACTGATAACTGATGAAACAGTAAAGGCAAGATTATGGTTGGCACAATATGAAATGAGAATGGAAAATTATGAAGCTGCATATAACCACGCCGTTAATATAACCAATGGAACATCTGAAGAGATTGAAGAGGCAAGGAATATAGCTAGAAATTGTCGTATTATCTTAAAATAATGTCAATATCCTAAGTAACATTATTAAAGAGTGAATAATTATTCTCAGAACCCGACATAGCATACATGCACAAATGCACACACACATATATATATGTATAGAATTAACTATATATTATACACTAACCACATATCATTAATGCAGTGGTTCTTTAATAGAATCTACTATTAACCATTTAATAGCTACCAGTTACTATAATCTCACCCTGTTAATTATAAAGGTTTATTCAATTTCGGTTAAGATAAAACGGCTTTTTGAGATTCCGAAAAATAACAGGCGGAAACAAGAAGGAATGTACCAAATTCCGCATTTGTTTGGGTAAATTTTTCAAACTTTGAAAGTTATTTTAGTTACATTTTTTTTTCTATCATCAATTAATACCTATTCAATATATGGGGCATCTTGATATTCACACTCTATGGTAACACCCATAAGATTCTAATAACCTATTAAGCAACTATTTTTAGAACAATCCATATTTATATTCCGTTTAAATTGTTGTTCTACTCCTTTTGTGAAATTCGACAAAAGTGACCATAATAAGAACACATAGTAATTTCCCGATTAATCTAGTGAAAAATCATTAAACAAATAACAAAATTTACCATATCAACCGTATTTCTGCTTTTTTCACCATAGCTTTATCATAGAATTAGTATGCCTGATTTAATACCGCCTCCACCTCCTCCAGGATTGAGTGATTTCGAAAGTGACTGGGAGGATGAAAGCAATGCCTTTAATAACGGTAATGATCCACTTCCCCCACCTCCTCCTCCACCAGGATTCGAGGATGAAGAAATAGAAGAGGAAGCAGAGAACCTACCCAGCCCCCCTCCTCCACCACCACCGGGATTAGAAGAAATAGATTCATTGGAACCATCATCTCTACCACCACCTCCAGGGCTTGATGAAAGTATGGTAGATGACATAATCCATCCATTCTCAGTATCTTCTTCTAATAAAAAAACATCTTCAAATATGTCATCTAAGAGAACCCCAGAACTAATTAAGATTAAAAATAAAAGACAGAGACTTGAGAAGAACAAATCATTTAGAACTAATAAACGTTCAAAAAAAACTTCCAAAGGTGGTCTTGTTCATTCACACAAAGTTGACATGCCTGCTGAACATTTGAGAAAAATTATCGACTCTCACATGGATATGACCTCAAAGAGGTTTAATTATGATAAGCGAGCTTATCTAAATGCATTAAAATATATGCCTCATGCTATATTGAAACTTTTAGAATCAATGCCACAACCCTGGGAACAAAAGAAAGAAGTTAGAGTATTATACCATACATCAGGTGCCATCACATTCGTAAACGAATCACCAAGAGTAATTGAACCGATATACACTTCACAGTGGTCCACTATGTGGATTGCCATGAGAAGAGAAAAGAGAGATAGACCCCATTTTAAAAGAATGAGATTCCCACCGTTTGATGATGACGATTTACCATTATCTTACTCCGACCATATAGGGGATATTGAACCTCAAGAAGCAATCTCATTGGAGTTGGACGATACAGATGATAGAGAAGTGAAATCATGGTTATATGACAGTAAACCATTAATAGACGATGCAAAGAGAGTACCAGGGAGTGCTTACAAAAAGTGGAAATTGAATTTACCTATTATGTCAAATTTATATAGGTTATCAACACCTTTAAGAAATGAATCATATGATACAAATCAGAGTTATTTGTTTAACATGGAATCCTTTTTGACATCTAAAGCACTTAATACAAGCATACCTGGAGGACCTAAGTTCGAGCCTCTATATCCGAACGAGGAAGAAGAAGATTACAATGAATTCAATGCAATTGATAGAGTAATTTTTCGGAATCCTATAAGAAGTGAGTATCGAATAGCCTTTCCACATATTTATAATTCACGTCCAAGATCTGTAGAACTACAAAAATATCAAGAACCTCTGTTCTGTGTTATGAGTCGTAATGATGATGAGTTGGAATTACCAGAATTTTATTTTGATAAATCATTAAATCATATTTCAATGCAAAATATCAACAAGAAGTATACAAGGGAACGAGTACAGAATGATACAGAATTTTTGGAAAACATACACCCATTAATGGAAGATGTGAAATTGAATACCCCCAATTTGAGAGATGCAATTGCATTATACAATGCACCATTTCCTTTCAATAGAAGAAGTGGTAAAACTGTAAGAGCACAGGATGTCGCATTGATAAAGAAATGGTATTTACAACATCCTGATGAAGACTATCCATTAAAAGTAAGAGTCTCATATCAAAAGCTATTGAAAAACTATGTATCTAATGAATTGAAACAAAGAAGAATAAATAAACGAAGGTCAAAAGTTAAGAATCCCCCTCTATTGAAAAGTTTAAGGAAAACAAAATATTTTCAACAAACCACAATCGATTGGATAGAAGCAGGTCTACAGCTGTGTAGACAAGGTCACAATATGCTAAATTTATTGATTCATCGTAGAGGTCTAACTTATTTACATTTGGATTATAATTTTAACCTCAAACCTACAAAAACATTAACTACTAAAGAAAGAAAAAAATCTAGATTTGGGAATACCTTCCATTTAATAAGAGAATTGTTGAAAATGATTAAATTAATAGTCGACGCCCATATTCAATATCGATTAGGTAATATAGATGCATATCAATTGGCAGATGGATTATACTATATTTTAAATCATGTTGGCCAGCTTACTGGTGTATATCGTTATAAATATAAAGTTATGCACCAAATTCGTGCGTGTAAAGATCTTAAACATGTCGTTTATTACCGTTTTAATAGAATTATTGGTAAAGGACCTGGATGTGGATTTTGGCAACCCGCATGGAGAGTATGGATATTTTTTATAAGAGGTATTATTCCTTTACTAGAACGTTGGTTGGAAAACCTGCTGATCCGACAATTCGAAGGTCGTACTAATGAAGTGATTAAATCTACCACAAAACAAAGATCAGATGCCTATTACGACTTGGAACTTAGAGCCTCTGTAATGAATGATATACTGGATATGATTCCTGAGGGAATTAGACAAAACAAAGCTAGAACAATTTTACAACATTTAAGTGAGGCGTGGCGTTGTTGGAAAGCAAACATTCCATGGGAAGTGCCTGGTATGCCAGAACCTATCAAGAAAATCATTGAACGTTATATAAAAGCCAAAGCTGACGGATGGGTCTCATCTACTCATTACAATAGAGAAAAAATCAAGAAAGGTGCACATATTGAAAAGACTGTTGTCAAAAAGAATCTGGGAAGATTAACTCGTTTATGGTTAAAAAATGAGCAAGAAAGACAACAACAGATTGAGAAAAATGGCCCAGAAATAACACCTGAAGAGGCCTCCAGTATATTCTCAACTATGGTAAATTGGTTAGAGTCTAGGGAGTTTTCACCAATTCCATTTCCACCATTAACCTACAAAAATGATACTAAAATTTTGGTTCTTGCCCTAGAAAACTTGAAGGACGTTTATTCAGCAAAAGTCCGTTTAAATGCTGTCGAGAGAGAGGAATTAGCTCTGATTGAAGAAGCATATGACAACCCTCATGATACATTGAATAGAATAAAGAAATATCTTTTGACCCAAAGAGTGTTTAAACCGGTTGATATATCCATGACTGAACATTATCAATATGTATCACCGGTTTATACAGTAGACCCATTGGAAAAAATTACAGATGCATATTTAGATCAGTATTTATGGTACGAGGCGGAAAAAAGAAATTTGTTCCCCAATTGGATAAAACCTAGTGACGAAGAAATTCCACCTTTATTAGTCTATAAGTGGTGTCAAGGTATAAACAATGTTTCTGGTGTATGGGACACTGATAATGGCGAAAGTACGGTTCTACTTGAAACGACCTTAGGAGAATTGGCGGAAAAAATCGATTTTACTGTACTTAATAGATTATTACGTTTAATTATGGATCCAAATTTAGCAGATTATATTACTGCAAAAAACAATGTTGCCATCAACTTTAAAGATATGAGTCATGTGAACAAATATGGGTTAATTAAAGGTCTTCAGTTTGCATCCTTTGTTTATCAATATTACGGTTTAACAATCGATTTATTAATTCTAGGACAAGAAAGAGCAACCGATCTTGCAGGGCCAGTTAATCAACCTAATGCGTTTATGCAATTTAAGAGCAAAGAAATAGAATTAAGGCATCCTATTAGACTTTACTCAAGATATATGGATAAAGTACACATATTATATCACCTTGAAGAAGACGAAGCTGAAGAGCTAACAGATGATTATTTAGCTGAAAATCCTGATCCAAATTTTGAAAATGCAGTAGGATATAATAACAAAAGATGTTGGCCAAGAGATGCTAGAATGAGATTGATGCGTTCTGATGTCAATCTCGGAAGAGCGATATTTTGGGATGTGACAGGAAGGGTTCCACAGTCATTAACAAATATTGTCTGGGAAAATTCATTTGTCTCAGTATACAGCAGACACAACCCTAACTTATTATTTGAGATGTGTGGCTTTGAAGTTCGGATCTTACCAAAATCAAGATCTGATGATGTCTTAAGCACTGATGAAGGTGTGTGGGATTTAATTAATGAAGAAACAAAACAGCGTACTGCAAAAGCATTCTTGAAAGTTTCAGACGAAGAAGTCAAAAATTTTGAAGGAAGAATCCGTGGTATTTTAATGTCTGCAGGTTCATCAACTTTTACGAAGATTGCATCTAAATGGAATACAGCAGTTATATCACTTTTTACATATTTTAGAGAAGCTATTATTGCAACTGAATCATTGCTAGACATATTAGTCAAGTCAGAAACAAGAATACAAAATAGGGTCAAACTGGGTCTTAATTCCAAAATGCCCACACGTTTTCCTCCAGCTGTCTTCTACACTCCGAAAGAACTTGGCGGATTAGGTATGATCAGCGCATCACATATATTGATTCCAACATCTGATTTAACGTGGTCTAAACAAACAGATACAGGAATCACTCATTTTAGAGCTGGTATGACACACCAAGATGAAAAAGTTATTCCAACTATTTTTAGATATATTACAACTTGGGAAAATGAATTTTTGGACTCACAAAGGGTATGGGCTGAATATGCTGCTAAGAGGCAAGAAGCAATTGAACAGAATCGTAGATTAGGATTTGAGGAACTAGAAGGATCATGGGACAGAGGTATTCCGCGTATTAGTACTTTATTTCAAAAGGATCGTCATACATTAGCTTACGATCGTGGTCATAGAGTTCGTAAAGTTTTCAAACAATATACTTTGGAAAGAAACAGTCCGTTCTGGTGGACAAGTTCTCATCACGATGGTAAGCTTTGGAATTTAAACGCATACCGTACCGATGTAATCCAGGCTCTTGGTGGTATAGAAACTATTTTAGAACATACATTGTTTAAAGGCACCGGATTTACGTCATGGGAAGGGTTATTCTGGGAGAAGGCATCAGGTTTTGAAGATTCTATGCAATTCAAGAAATTGACTCATGCACAAAGAACGGGTCTTTCACAAATTCCCAACCGTCGTTTCACTTTGTGGTGGTCTCCTACAATCAATAGAGCAAATGTGTACGTCGGTTTTGTTGTTCAACTTGATCTTACAGGTATATTTTTACATGGTAAAATTCCTACATTAAAGATATCCCTAATTCAAATATTTAGAGCCCACTTATGGCAAAAAATTCATGAAAGTATTGTGTTTGATATTTGTCAAATCTTGGATGGTGAAATGGATGTTTTGCAAATAGAATCAGTTAATAAGGAAACAATACATCCCCGTAAATCCTACAAAATGAATTCTTCAGCGGCAGACATAACTTTAGAAAGTTTACACCAATGGAATGTGTCAAAGCCATCTTTATTGCACACAACTAATGACAATTTTGATTCATTCACCACAAACAAAATATGGTTCGATGTTCAATTAAGATATGGTGACTATGATTCCCACGATATTTCACGTTACGTTCGTGCTAAATTTTTGGATTATACAACAGATAATGTCAGTATGTACCCGTCTCCTATTGGTGTGATGATTGGTATTGATTTGGCATATAATATGTACGATGCCTATGGTAACTGGTTTAATGGTCTAAAACCTTTGATTCAAAATGGTATGAAAACAATTATGAAGGCCAACCCTGCTCTTTACGTCCTCAGAGAGCGTATCAGAAAAGGCTTACAAATATACCAATCTAATATCCAAGAACCATATCTAAGCTCTTCTAATTACGCAGAGTTATTCAATAATGACATTAAATTATTTGTGGATGATACCAATGTATACCGTGTCGCTGTACATAGAACCTTTGAAGGCAATGTTGCAACAAAACCTATTAATGGTTGTGTTTTTATCTTGAATCCAAAAACTGGTCATCTTTTCCTAAAAATTATTCATACCTCAGTATGGTCTGGTCAAAAACGTCTAAGTCAACTTGCAAAATGGAAAACTGCTGAAGAAGTTAGTGCATTAATTAAATCTTTACCAAGAGAAGAGCAGCCAAAACAAATTATTGCAACAAGAAAAGCAATGATAGATCCATTAGAAGTCCATTTACTTGACTTCCCAAATATCGCCATTAGACCTACCGAATTGAAACTACCATTTTCTGCTGCACTATCGATTGATAAACTATCTGATGTTGTTCTAAAGGCCACCGAACCTCAAATGGTATTATTTAATATATACGATGATTGGACTGAGAGAGTATCATCTTACACCGCATTCTCACGTTTGATTTTATTACTTCGAGCTTTAAAGACAGATGAAGAAAAGGCTAAAATGATTCTTTTACGTGATCCAACTATTGCGATCAAACCTAATCATTTATGGCCATCGTTTACCGATGATCAATGGATTCAAATTGAAACAGAGATGCGTGATTTAATTTTAGAGGAATACGGTAAAAAATATAATGTTAATATCGCTGCATTGACACAAACGGAAATCAAAGATTTAATTCTAGGTCAGAATATTAAAGCACCATCGGTTAAGAGACAAAAGATGGCTGAATTAGCAGCTGCAAGAGCTGAAGATAGAAGAAGTACTGAAGAGACAAGTCATGCTTCAACTACCATGAAAACTAAAACAATTAATGCTCAAGGTGAAGAAATTGTTGTTGTTACGTCATCTAATTATGAAAACCAAGCATTCATATCTAAGAACGAATGGAAAGAGAATGCAATTGCTAATAGTTTATTGTATCTAAGATTGAAGAATATCTACATTTCTTCGGATGATTTCATTGAAGAAAAAAACATTTATGTTTTACCAAAGAACATCTTACAAAAATTTATTGAAATATCTGACGTTAAGATTCAAATTGCAGTTTATTTATTTGGTAGATCCCCTAAAGATCATACTAATATCAAAGAAATTAAAACCGTCGCACTAGTACCACAATTAGGCACACACAAATATGTCCAATTGAGCAAAATACCAGATTTTTCGGTATACCCAGATTTAAGAGGACTAGAATTACTTGGCTGGATGCATACCCAAGATAAATCTTTTAAATTTATGACTCCATATCATGTTTCCACTCATGCCAATATATTTAAAAATCATATGGAGTGTGATCCAGTGAATATCGCTGTTTGCTCTCAACCGGGTTCCATTTCTATCTCTGCTTATACTTTAAGTGACGAAGGCATATCCTGGGGTCTAAATAACAAAGAAGTTATTGATGATATGCCTTCAAATTTCGAACCAACATACAGTATACATGCACAATTGTTATTGTCAGATCGTATCATGGGTAATTTTATGATCCCCTCAGAAGATGTATGGAATTACTCAATGATGGGTGCTGCTTTTAATCCAGAACTGGACTATAACTTAGAACTAGGTATACCTATTGAATTCTACAATGAATTACACCGTCCACTACACTTTTTACAATTTAATCAATTAGTTGGCAGTGAAGAACTTGAAGCAGAACAAGAAGATGTTTTCGCATAAGAAGGCCCGAGTCAAAATTACCTAATAGTGGGATGAAAGTGAAGCTTAATACTTTATAAATATTCATAAATATTCATTAGTATGTACACATACATATATATATGAGTTTATCATTCATTTTCATATTTAACTTTAACATATGTAATACCATTAATTTGACACTGTTTATGAAATATATGAACCTATACTATGTTTAAGTCATGTTTTTTAATTGTTAAATTTTCGTACTTTTTGTAGAGGGAAGTAGTATCTTAAAATTTATAGCAATTATTTTCATTTTCATTTTTACTTATTTATTTTTTTGATACAAGATATAGAGAAAAAAAGTTAACTACAACCATAAACACCTAGCAATAGGACTCTTTTTATTTTTTTCAACAGACAACATTCTCTTGACATTCAAGGAACTCACACGATTACAATTGTATATCTGTTTACTCCAATAGTGTTTTATAAAATTTTATCCAACCTTAAAAGAAGATAGCAACATCCATGGAACATTTGAAGGAGAACTCTACGAATCCATATATAGATAAAGAAACACAGAATCTCGTTCACGAGTTTCTAGACAGGATAGAGGCAGGAAAGCAAATCAATATTAATAAACCAAATAATCAAGACTTGGTATTTGATTGTATCTTTTTATTACTGAGATTAGGATACGATGCCCAGAAGTTGTATCAACTTGCCAATTTAAGTGATGGATTTCTACGATCAAATTTTTTTCAAATGGGGTTACGAGAACCTCCCAAGCCATTAGTAAAAGTACCTAATAACCCTCAATTACCTAACAGTAAACCAAGCAAGATCGAATCATTTTTGAAAACTGTCCATTCTGTGAAAGAACAATCACAAAAAAGTCAATCACAGAGTATCATAGTCCAAAGTAACACATCACCACCACGACAATCAGTACCAATTTCAAAGCAAACAGAAAGTGAACCACCTGTCCTAACTGTTTCAACTAAGGAGGATTGGTTAACCAAATCTAAAGTTTCTTTAACTGATAGCGATTTGGACAATAAAGATGTATCTGTTCAAGAGGCAAATACATCACCAAAGCCAATTCAAAAAGAGACTATTAATAATGCAACCATTACTACCAAAGTTTCAGATATTGTAAATGATTCAAATGCAACAAGAAGGAGTTCACTTACCAATACAGTCAAAAATCCAAGCTCCACTACAAATGTTACTAAATTGGTCTCATTACCTGCTTATAATAATAAAGAAGAGAAATTCCAAAAAGTTATTAAAGATAGGCTTACAAAATTATCTAATATTAATTTTCTTAGTAAGAATAGTTCATCACATATAGAAGAGACAAGACAAAAACTTTTAGATGATGTAAATAAATTTATGGATTACATTGAATCACTAAGAAATAAAGAAAAAAAGAATTTTAATAGAATCCACTCCACAAATCACGAAGATACTTCTAAGAGTAAACTAAATACATCATTGGAACATAATTCACCACAACAAGAAGTTTTAATATCTGACAGTTTTGTCAAGATGACTAAGGTATGTTTTCACCATAATTCTTTAATTTTACTTTTTAAATTATATTGCAACCCACTCCATTACATTTACTAACAGTTATTAATATTACAATCTTTTACAAAAAAAAATATATATATATATATTGTACCTTTCTTCTTTATCCCTATTTGCTTGTATGATCTACCCAGTCCAAAACACAGTCATTTACTCCCTATAAACCCATAATTCCTTCCGAAAAATAATATTTAAAGTAATATTATATTATATCATTACTGAAGCTAGTAAACCTCACTACTATTATTAGTCCTTATGAACATATTCATAGTTCTGCGATCATTGTAATATTACGTTATACATTTTTGACATTTATACGATCCTGATACAAATGTGTTTAAATAAAATTTTCGGTTTTGTATGATAATTTTAAATTCCTTTTGGTAAAGTAGCGGAAATTCGTTTATATCAAGATTAACTTTGATTTTAACATGGAATATCAATTGTGATTATTTTATTTTTGAGAATCATTTATATATAATTAACTACTAATTACACTCTATCTATCATTACAAATATTAGAATGTATCTACATTAATATATTCAATTTTCGATATTGTTACAGAAGAATACACACACATACATATATTCATATATAATTATTTCATAGTATCTATATCACAAACCCTCTTTTTTCCATATTTTGTGTCACCTCGAATTTTGTCCCACAAACAGAAAATTAAGATGCTTATTTTTTTTTTTAGGTTTATATATTTGAGAAAATTTTAAGACACCAATATCACAAACAAACGGATGACCTCGTTGATATAGTTTGCTTGTAGTAACTATTCAAATATATATCAAACTGAGTATCTTACCTATATTAAAAAATACATTAAAGATCAATAATCTTTAAGAAGTGACTTTAGCTGTGAAAACAATAAAAAGACAAAAAGGAAAAGTTTTTATCATTTCGTTTGCTGATCTATGGCTGGAGAGTCCAATAAAAATGGTAAAAAGTTCATCTCAAATGATGATATGAAGAAATTACACTCAAATATTAATGTTCAATCCATAACTGAGTCTAATATTAAGGAAAATGCTAATAATAAAAGGGCAAGAACTTCCAATAGAGGTACAAAACGGTATAAATTTGCAGTTATTGACAATATATCTGAAAAAAAGTCTGAAAGTCATGGTGTATTAAAATCCATATCTGTATCACAAATTAGAAATACTGCCACAACAAAGAAGGGTGAGGTGGAGGAAAAACGTAATATGAAACATGGATCCAATAATAAAAATAATCCAAAAACTTTGGCAAACAACAGTAAATCTGGTTCCAATAATGCTAATAGAAACGAGGATGTCAATACCTTATGGAATCATGCAGCTCTGAAACTAAGTAAAACGCTAAGAGAGATTAAACCACCAGAAGAAGTTGTATGGCAGTCCAATCCGGATGATAAGTTGCCAACTGATAAAACTGCCAGTACTGTAGATCTGTCGGATGATATAGATATGATAGACAATGCTCTAAGAAACCCATCTTCATCTACTCCTCTGTTCAATAATAGATTGAAGGGAATTCTTGATTTTAACAATATGTCTGAGCGTAATCAACAGTTTCATGCTATGAAACAACTTAAGGAGCCAAATACAAAAAATGATGGAAAGATGGAATTAAAAGAGACGGCAAATGAACAACGAAATAGCACGGATCTTGGAATATTCACAAGTAACAATGATCCAAACATGTGTAGTATAAATAAATATGAAAAAATGGTCACAAACACAAACTTAATTAGAGATATTGACGACATTTTAAATGATATCAAGGGCGATCTATCTATTAAATCGAAAAGTAGTCTCCCAAAGTCTCAAAATTTGAAAGATATACCATCTTCTCCATTACTTATGGAAGAGCAATATCAGACAAGAGATCTAGGTTTAACCGAAAACTCTAAAAAGAATCAGATTAATTTTAAAACACCTTCAAAATCGAATAAATCTCCTACAGGCGCAAAGAGTGCAACTAAACAAGAGGAAGAACAGTTTTTTGAAAGTGATGAAGACGATGACTTAATTATAGAAATGCTTACACAGAAGTTATCACCAAAAAAACCTTCATTAGAACAGCTGTGTGATTTTAGTACCCAAGGTACTTCAAAAGAAGTCTGTGTGGAGGATAATAAATGTTCTTCAAAACGTAATGGTGAAAAAATACAATCAAATGTGAATCAGAATAATGATCCACAAAAAAATAATGCATCTATCGATAAAATACCGTCAGATGATTTTTCAGATGATTCGTTGTTAGATTATTTTGACGAATCAAGATCAACGTCTGACCCAACAACAATACCTAGAAAGAGTACCGTCATTAAAAATGAAAAACCTGTGGCTATTGAAAATAATATAAAAAAAGGGCTTAAGAGTAGTAGTTACATAGAACGTGCAAAATGGTGTTGTAATAGAACGGGTGTTATTAGATTAGTGATTGTATCAATAAGACAAATGACTATACCAAATGTAGGGGAGCAAAAAATATTAACAGGTGTTGATGGTACTGGAAAGACAGAGACTGTAATTCTTCGTTCACCATGGGTTTATCTTGAAATTAAAGAAGGGGATATTATACACGTTATAGAAGGTAAAAATTTTTCAAACAAGAGATTATTATCGGATACTAAAGATCCACAAACGCAGCTGCCGAATGATAACTTATTGGTGTTACATCCAGACTTATTGCTTTCTGCTACAACAATTGGTTCAGCAATTCGTTGTCAAAGAAGCAGTTCCATTCAATTACTTTTCCAAGATACCCGAGGCGAAGTTAGCTTACCTATGACGATCGGGAACATTGTTCACGAATTATTACAAAGTTCCTTAAAATACAAAATAGAAAACATGTCTTTAACAAAAGATTATATGAAACAAAAATTAGATGAGTTGTTAGAACTCTATTCCTTTGCCATCATAGTATGTGACGAAACCATTGACAATGTCAGAGATGAAATCATTAGAACCCATTTGAACAATATCCTTGTATTTGTTAATAAATTTGTTACCAAAGATAATTATGGTTGTTATGTTAGTATATCAGGGACTAGGAGGACAACTCCTCTATCTATTTCCAATATTATCGATATTGAAGAAAATATTTGGTCGCCTGTTTATGGATTTAAAGGATTCCTTGATGCAACTGTTATTGCACGAAAAGAAAACTCTAATGTTTTGGTCCCATTGGAAGTGAAAACTGGGAAATTAAGAAGTATTGCACACGAAGCTCAAGGGTTAATCTATACATTATTATTACATGATCGTTACGATGTTGCATTTAGTTTTTTTCTTTTATATTATACTAGAGATTCAACTATGACAGAATTTCCATTTGCATTGCACTCTATAAAGCATATTTTAATGATGCGAAATAAAATCGCCACGTTCTTACAGTATAGACTAAAAGAAATAAAGGAACCTAATGAAACGAAACTTGATCTTCAACCATTAGACGAATGCGGTTATTGTGAAAAATGTAGTGATAGAATAGAGTCATTAATATTACACGCACTCTTAAGTAATTCTACCACCCTAGATGATATCAACGTTGAAGATTATTCAAGCGTAACTATACATCTTAAAGCGAAACTAAATGAAAATCGTTACTTTTTTAGGAAATATAATGATTTAATTACCAAAGAGGAATCAAGTACAACATCTCAAAATCATCAACTGTACTTAAAAGATTCTGTTACTAGAGAATCTGAAGATGCTATTACTTTATCCCATCTAATTATATCCAGTTTCTCATTAGATCCTTCTATTGAGGACCAATATTTATATACTTTTTCGAGAAATCCAGACTATAACAAGTTCCCTCCGCTGTCACATTCTCAAATATATCAAAAAGATCCTGTATTTATAAGTGATGAAGTGGGAAACTTTGCCCTGGTTCAAGGATATGTGGTTGATATAACAGATTCACAAATAGTCATTTCAACCAGACGTCAATTAATTACCAATAAACAAACTGTAACTGATAATTTAGGAAATATGCATAATTCTATTATAAGTGTTATTCATCCTGTTACAAGCACATATCAAGCTATTCAAAGTCAAAATGTTGTTAATTACAGAATTGATAAGAATAATATTCAGCATGACCTTTCTACATCAAGGTTTAACTTGCTGAATCTTTTTCTCCCACCAATGGCGCCAGGCGTCCAACTTGTAGATGAAAGAACTGGCAAGACAAGAGTTAGTAAGAGGTCTGATGGAGGTGATGAGATAATGAGAAAAATTTTAATTGATGATATAACACCTACTTTTGTACCTATTAATAGATATCCTCATGTAGTATATGACGAATCCCGTTTAGATGGGTTTAACGAAGATCAAATTAGAGCAATAGACCAGGCATTACGATGCGATAATTATTCTTTAATTTTAGGTATGCCTGGGACAGGTAAAACAACCGTGATTGCAGAATTAATCAAGATTCTAGTAGCTAACGGTAAAAGTATATTACTAACATCATATACACATTCTGCAGTGGATAACATTTTATTAAAATTATTAAATTTAGATATTAGTATTGTGAGATTAGGTTCTAAATTTAAAATAAACCCATCAACACAAAAATTTATGCCAAACTACGACGATATTAAATCATATAAGGAATATATTGAATTAATTGACAACATATCAGTAGTGGCAACTACATGTTTAGGAATAAACGATTTGCTATTTTCCTTAAGAACTAAAGATTTTGATTATGTGATTCTTGATGAAGCTAGTCAGGTGTCTTTACCTATTGCTTTAGGTCCATTACGATATGGCCAAAGATTTATAATGGTTGGAGACCATTTTCAACTACCCCCATTAGTCAAAAATAATATCGCTAGAGAGAATGGATTAGAAGAATCATTATTTAAGATTTTAAGTGAAAGACATCCAGAATCCGTTGTAGAATTAACATATCAATATAGGATGTGTGGTGATATTGTGAAATTATCGAATTATTTAATCTATGATGGTAAACTAAAATGTGGTAATGATGAGGTTAATAATCAAACTTTAGAGATCAATGATCCAATTAAAATACTATCCAAATATAAAAGATCAACTTCTCCAACAAATGATAACAATATTAATAGAAGTGGTGCTGATAATAACTGGTTGTCAGATATTTTACTACCTTCCAAGAAAGTTATATTTTTAAATTATGACAAGATTCCTTCTATCATTGAGACATGTGATGGTGATAATATAACAAATAGAGGAGAAGTTGAGATAATCAAATTATGTTTGGAAGGAATGTTAATATGTGGAGTCAACTATGAAGATATTGGTATAATGTCGCTTTATAGGGCACAATTAAGACTATTGAAGAGGGAATTGAAAGAACATGAGATCAACGGGTTAGAAATCTTGACAGCTGATCAATTTCAAGGTAGAGATAAGAAATGTATTATAATATCTATGGTTAGATGTAATGAGGAATTACATGGGGGTGTATTATTAAAAGAATTGAGACGTGTTAATGTTGCAATGACAAGGGCTAAATCTAAATTAATTATAGTTGGATCAAAAAGGACAATTGAAAATATTAAAGAACTTATTGGATTCATGAAACTCTTAGAAGATAATAAATGGATATATAGGTTACCATCAAATTCTTTAGACATTTATGATTTCACTAGTTAAGTAAATAAATAAATAAATATAAGAAAAAAAAAAAACTCTTATAAACAATTTTTGAATAGTATACAAACATATATACTTATATGAATAATTAGTTGATCATTTTAAAACTTTTATTTTCAACTTTAGTGAAAGCTTTATCATTAACAAACCAGGTAACTTTATCACCATATAAGGTGTTCATTAAAGCAGTTGGTAATTTAAGATCCTTTAAGTCAAAAAAAAATTTCATACATGATTGATTGTTTAGATTCACCTTCAGCGAAGAAAGCTATCTCTACTAAAGTCATTTAGGACAAGTAAAGGGATTGTAATTCTATCACTTGGTGGTTTTGGATAAATCATGACCCTTCTAATCTGTTCTTCTAATAAATATTTATGTTTTAAACCAAGGAATAAAGAACATGTAAGACCATCAGGCACCACAACTTAATAATAAAGAATCTAAGTGTTTGGTTAAAATCTTTTCATAATCTTCAGCAATTTTAATATTTGAATCCTTATCCATAGTGTTACTAATTAAAGAGTCAGTTATTGGGAACACTTTAGGCAACTTACTACCAGTCAAATTACCTAAGACATCTAAGTTGAATGCTCCATAGTTACTATCTGGATGATTCAAATGAACGATTCTTTCATTGACAAAATAGATTTCCTATTGATCCCATTTAATCCTTGATGCGATATCTTAATTTTCAATCAACCCAAGACGTAGGCCTTTAATTAAAGAACCACCACTGATAGCAACCTTGAAAGTGTTTGATCTAGGTAAAGTTTTATCTTGTTGATTTAATAGGTACTGACCCAACTTTGCTGGTTAATTGTCAGATTCTGAATGGATATGAACAGTGACCATTCTTATTTTACTTTTTTCTTTTTATTTTATTTTTTATTCTTACAGATTCGATATTTTTGTATGTAGAACAGCCAGAAATATGGTGGTTATAAGAATCAATCGGAAAGTACTACAGTATACGTGGTTTATTGGAAGAAACCATGTATAATTATTTAAAACAAACATTTATCGAGTAATGTTCTATTAATATTCTTTAATATTTCGCTCGAGGATGCTATTCTAAAAGCAAAGGAAAACGAACATTTTTTTTGAAAATCAACCCTAACTTTTCGGAAGGTAATTTTAATAAACCATTGTAGAAAACATTACAAGCCCTAACTTTTCCATCACTGCCATATATATATATATATATATATATATATATCTATAACCGTCTTGGTAGGAGAAAGTAATTAGAAACAAGGATCTCTACATGTTATTTGAGAGGGTTCAACGTTGCCTTGTAACCATTTATTATATGGGTAGATCGTTCGTCAGTTTCCTCTACACTTCCCTCACATTTCCGAAGTGCAAGCCCTACCGGGTTTTGGTTGCCGCCACCGGATAATTACCGGAACCAAAAGGCTGTTAACGGAACATTACCGTCGGTGCGGAATACAAATTTATTGATGAATCCGTGTTTGTTTGTTTTATTTATTTATTTTTTTCGTGTTCCAAACACATATTTTTATTTTTTTTCTTTTTTAAATATTAACATAGTAGAAAGTTTAAATATCATCTTTAATCTATTACATACAACTACAAAACAGAAAACAGCGACACAAAATACTATTACTAACTCTATTTGTTCTTTCTTTCTTTCTTTCTTTTTTTTTTCCTTTTTACCTGGTTTTGCTGTTAGTCTATTTATTATTATTATTTACAATCAACAAAACAACAACAAAGATGCCTGTTTGTAAAGTTTGTAAAGGTACAGAGTTTGAAAGAGATCTTTCTAATGCAAATAATGATTTGGTGTGTAAAAATTGTGGTGTTGTCTCTGAAGATAATCCAATTGTCTCTGAAGTCACATTTGGTGAAACGTCATCTGGTGCCGCTATCGTACAAGGTTCATTTATCGGTGCAGGTCAATCACATGCCTCCTTTATGTCACATGGTGGTTCGAGTGCTTTGGAATCAAGAGAAGCTACTTTAAATAACGCAAGAAGAAAATTAAGAGCCGTGTCACACGCATTAAATATCCCAGACTATATAACTGATGCGGCATTCCAATGGTATAAATTGGCTTTAGCTAACAATTTCGTTCAAGGTAGAAGATCACAGAACGTTATTGCTTCGTGTCTCTACGTCGCGTGTCGTAAAGAAAAGACACACCACATGTTAATCGACTTCTCTTCAAGGTTACAGGTCAGTGTCTATTCAATAGGTGCCACTTTCTTGAAAATGGTTAAACGGTTACATATCACTAAATTGCCTTTAGCTGACCCGTCTATCTTTATACAACATTTTGCTGAGAAATTGGATCTTGGTGATAAAAAGATTAAAGTGATTAGAGATGCAGTCAAATTGGCACAAAGGATGTCTGACGAATGGATGTTTGAAGGCCGTAGACCCGCGGGGATAGCAGGTGCATGTGTCTTATTAGCATGTCGTATGAATAATTTAAGGAGAACCCATTCTGAGATTGTGGCTGTATCACATGTGGCTGAAGAGACTTTACAAGAAAGATTAAATGAATTTAAAGCAACTAGGGCAGGGAAATTATCTGTTAAAGAATTTAGAGAAGTTACAAACGACGATTTAAATAATAATAATAATAATAATAGTAATGAAAATACTGAAAATAATAATAGTTTAACAAAGGACCCAAATGCTAGACCCCCATCATTTATTAATAATCGTAAAAGGGAAAGAAAGATTAAAGAACATATTAAACGTAATGAAGTTAATGAGACAAGTGAGGAAGCCTTGAATAAAAATCCAATTTTATGTCAGCTATTCTCTGCACAAGAATTGTCTTCAAAGGAATTATTATTTTATTTAAAAAGATTCTCTGAAAAGAGGAAAAAAGATTTTAATAGAATGAAGACATCACATGGTATTGACGATGCTGATTTATTTGAAAATCGAGACAAATTAAATGAGACAAATGAAGGGGATGTAAATGAAGAAAATAACAACGAGAATACATCTGAAGAAGGAGAAAGAGAAGGGGAAGAAGAAGAAGGGGAAGAAAAGAAACAAGAAACAAAAAGAGATAAAAATAAAAATGGGAAACGAAAAAGAACGAAAAGATCAGAAGAAGATGATTATATAGAAAAGCACAATAAAATAAGAGAACTACCACCTGTACCGTTAAGAAGAAGTAGAAGATTAACTAAGAAAAAATTTATTGAAATCATTGAATATAATATTCATGATGATACTTTTGATTCTGAGAGTAATAGTGAAAAAGAAGAAGAGATAGGAAGAGCTCTTGATCCAAGTGAAAGTGAATCAGAAGAAGAAAAGGGGGAAAAAGAATTGTATGAGGAAGAGATAGCTAAAAAGAGAAGAGAACAAGAAGAGCAAAAAAGACAAAAGGAGGAAGCCAAAAGAAGGAAAATAGAAGAGTTAAAACAAAAGGGTCGTAATTTTGGAGAAATCAAGTTTCAAGATGCAATCGATGGTTATTCATTGGAAAGAGATCCTTATAGACCTAAAAATCTACATCTATTACCAAAGACAGAAGAATATTTAACTAAAATTAGTGATGATCCAGAGAATTTATCAGATGTAGATGATGAAGAGATAGAATCTGTTTTACTAGATGAAGAGGCATCTAAATTAAAGGAAAGAATATGGATAAGTATAAATGAAGATTATTTATTAGAACAAGAAAACAAAAGATTGAAGGAAGAAGCGGATCTTATTGCAGGTAATACAACTACAAACAAAAGACGTAAACGTGGTGGATCTAAGAAGAAGAGAATCAAGACAGAAGGATTGGATCCAAACATGATGGCACAATTGGGTATATCAGACACAATGAGTACGAATCGTACCAGTTTACAAGAAGCGTTACGTATAGCTGAAGCCAAAGGTGATTTCACCGCAGCAGATAGTGTGAAGACAATGTTACAACGGGCTAGTTTCTCTAAGAAGATAAATTACGATGCAATTGATGGTTTGTTTGGATAGAAATAATAAAATTAAACTATACAAGCATGTACGTAAATAAATAAAACCAAATTAATAATGTACTTTCATGCTTTGTATGTATCTATGTATGTATTATGATGTATCACTATATTCAAATAGTGTTAGTATATTGAGCATCATTTAAAGGACTTTTCTATTGTGAAGGACTATTCATAATATAATTAACGGTTTGTGAAACAGTATTACTGTACTATATTCTATAATCAATAATTATTAATAAATGATAAAAGCTGTTCAAAATAATAATCTAATTAACCGTATTTATTGCATAATTTTGAGTATCAGATCTATATTTCCACTGTTTTATTTTTATCGAAACGACCAACTAATAACAAGGCCCATTTCAAAGGAGAAACCTGAAAAAGAACATTCCTTTGAACCAGAAGAACTAGACCAAAAACTTTTGCAAGTATAAAAGCATGATATTAATCTATATATAGAGTTATTGTATTTTCCAGTGTCAAAACGTGTCAAAAAGAGTAACTACATAAAGAAAAGTTGCACTTAATTTGCAAATTTTCACAAGGTATAAAACACTATTACAAATGCTAATAATCAAAATAAGATCATATAAGAATAAACCTTTATTGTTACAGAAACTCGAACAAATTCTGGTCGAAGAAAAGGTAATTGTGTATCATAGTTATTTGAACCAAATCTAATCCCCATACGGGTTAGTCAAATTATTTCTGTTAGTTGTTACACTGCAAAAAAAATAAAAAGAGACGAATCATACATCATAATGACACTTACAGGAATGTATTGAGAAGGACACTGATAGAAAAAAAAAAATTGAATCACCTTTCCAGAAATTGTTTAACATGTAAATAAATTTAATAAAACACGTTTTTTTTAGCCATCTAATATATTTTTTAATTTTTAATACCAAATTTACTTAATATGTGTAAATAAGCTTCCCTCGTTATCATAGTATTTTTTTTTATTTTATGTCAAACTAGTAAATTTGGCAAATATGACATTTATATACATATATTATGTGCTTAAACATAGTGCAACAGAGTGAATATAAAGGTAAAATGCCAAGTGTGTCATACTTAGCATTACAAAAAAAAGGTCCATTAACATTGAAGGTGACCATTTAACACCAAGTATTATCATTAAGAACTAAAAATAAATGCCATCTCCTAGAATCGAACCAGGGTTTCATCGGCCACAACGATGTGTACTAACCACTATACTAAGATGGCAAAATTGCTGCTACATGTAACATATGTAGTGAAAGTCAAAGAATATTAGTTAGATGTACGGATGTAAGACAACAGTCTCGGTTCGATTCTCGAGAGAAGCACATTCGTGTCGATGAAAAAGAAAAGAGTTGCAAGAAAGATTTGAGAAAAGGAGATTTGGAAAAAGGAATTACAGAGGTGGAGAAGAAGAACAAGAAGTGGAGAAGAGGAACAAGAAGTGGAGAAGAACAATAAGGTAGGAAAGTAAAGGTGAGAGGAAGAGGCTTTGAAATAATAATAAGGAAAAGAGTGACTCATTGGATTGATGTTTTGTTATGACCACGTGGATCAGAAGAAGTCGAGAACTAAATGAATTACAAATCAATGAAACAATAATTGTCTATCATTTTGTGTTTTCGTAGTTGCAAGAGCCACTAGGCTATTATTTTGTGTTTTCGTAACTGCAAGAACGTGTTTCCACGTTAGTAAGACTCATGAGCAATTTTCTATTGTATCGAGGGACGCCTCATTGTGATACAATAATTTAAGACAAGTTTCATTAGACAATTTCTGATTCACATGTGGACATATATAAGTGGGCAGGATATCTGAGTAGATTCACGAATTTGTGAGTTTATAAGAATCTTGTTTTACTTATAATTCCTTTATGTAATTTATATATATATATTATATAGAAGTAGATCAAGACAAGATAGGGAAATAAGCCCAGTATATAGTTATATAGTCTTAGGAGAGGTAAAGTCTATCTTAACCTTTTCTATTTTAATATTATATTTTATCTAACCCTCTATCCCAACCAGATATTTTACACTCCAATTTAGATAAAATGTTGGTTTTGCTTACAACTGATTCATAATTCGAACCCATTCAGTTAAGACTCAGTTTTAAGAAAAAGAAGCCTGGTCGGCTCTATATAGTATATATATACAACAAGAAAATACAAGAAACACATATAACATAGAAAAAATAATATAAAATATTATAAGACCGTTTTAGTAAATAGATACCGTTTGTATTACGTACTCTCTTCGATTTAGAATATTATTTTGTTAAGATATATTTATGGCCCTCCCCGTTTACTATAACACTTTACTTAGGTCCATTTTGCTTTACTACAACCGAAACAATACATTTTAATTTTAATGTCTAAATTAATACAGTATTATAATGTCAACTAAATAAAACACATATCAAATCGGAATCTGGATAAGACAAATTAAATATTTAACTGAAAAGTATGTCAAAAACATATAGAACTAAATATAATTTTTGTTTTTCATTAAATGATTCTCTCTGGAGGTCTTTATACAATAATTCTTTTCATACAAGTTTCCAATTTTTTTTTTCAAAGTTTTTATTTCCAACTACTTTGAGTGGATATCATATGGTTGCACTAAAAGATTCTATAATAATATAGATTAAATCAATAAGATTTTAACAATTGATTTTCCCTTGATGATAAATCTCCCAGCAAAAATATATCAGAGTAAAATTGTTATTAGTATGATATTTTACCCCCTGCTATTCAAATAGAATATTTTTAGGTTTTTATTAGGTTAATGTGGTAAACTATCATGTACCCCCCTGAAATGAATACAGTTGCAAATTATCATTATCTATAACATTTGACACTCATTTCCAAACATATATAAGGAACATGAAGTTGTCGATAATTCAAATTATTTTCCTCACTCTTTTTATACATCATTTATTTTATTTTATTTTATTTTATTTTATTTTATTTTATTTTATTTTATTTTATTTTTGTATTGCTGTCGATTTTGCGTCGCTGTCGTTTGTCCACAATATTTTCAGAACCCTAGTTTTTATTTTTAGGGTTTGTTTTGATTTTTGTTCTGACATTTTCGTACAGAGTGATATTTCGTATCTGCTTGTCTTTTTTTTTTTCAATTTTTCGTTTTGGTAACTTTTTATAAAAGCAAGTAATTAATTTATTTCAGTGTTTACATATATAGATTTATACGTACAGTATACAAGTTAACTTGTTATGGTTGAAACATAGGGATATTATCATCTCATTACCTCATATCAGTATAATAACAACACCAACATCATTATCATTGAACTTTCTTTTAATAATCTTCCTTTTCTTCATCATCATCTTCTTCCCTCCTTTTTTCTTTTCTTTTCTTTTCTTTAGGTAATAAATATTATTGATAAACATCATTCCTCACTGTGCCATCTTTCTTCTTAGTCTTTTTTTTTTTTAAAGTTTTATTTTAATAATAATCACAGTTACTGATGACTACATACGCCAAACTAGTTAAGGGGGCTACAAAGATTAAAATGGCCCCACCAAAGGATAAGTACGTTGACCCCATTTTATTGGGTACTACTCGACAAGATGATTTCCAGGAAATTATGGATGCTTTGCAACACAGAATTAATGACTCTGCATGGACCATCGTCTATAAAGCTTTGATTGTCTTACATCTCCTAATAAGAGATGGTGAAAGACAAGTGGCTTTGGAATATTTATCTGGATCTTATCATACAGATCAATTTTTCCATATTAACAATAATTTGTTGTCACAGAGTACACACTCTGGTGATGTTAAATTGTTACAAAAGTATTCAAATTACTTAAAGGTTAGAACACAGGAATTTTCAAAGATAAAGAAAGATTTCGTTAAAGATGATTATAAAACTTTGAAGATCGTCATAAGTAATAAAGATCATAAGTCTATTCAATTTGCACTAGATCAAGTAGATTCTTTGGAGTTACAAGTAGAAGCTTTAGTCAATGTAAGATTCTCATCCTTTGAATTGTCAAATGAATTGTTCCTATATTCATTTAGATTACTGGTTTATGATCTTTTACCCTTATACAATGCTTTAAATGAGGGGGTCATCACCCTTTTAGAATCCTTTTTCGAATTGTCTCATTCAGAAGCAGATACTACTTTACAACTATATAAAAGATTCGTGAATCTAACTGATATCGTAGTCAAATATTTGAAAACAGCCAAAAATGTAGGTCTTAGAATTCCAATTATTAAACATATTACTACTAAGTTAGTTAAATCTTTAGAAGATCATCTGGCAGAAGATAATAGAACTCATAACACTTTCAACCAAGATACAACTACAACTGCTGCTACGGCGACTGCGGCTGCCTCCAATGGTGGCACACCTTCGTCACCATCAACTTTTGCTCAACAGAGATTGGAAGAAATTAGAAAGCAGAAAGCTTTATTGGAACAACAATTAGCGAATCAACACGTTTTGGTACCTTCGCAAACCGACTCACAGTTACATAACCCATTCATGACAGCAGGGAATCAAATCACTAGTATCCCCCAGCAAATGACAAATAATCCATTTATTCAATCAGATTTACAAACAGTACATCAACCAGTTCAAATGATCCCAACACAGTCACTACAACCAAACTTATATGGTGTTTCATCAGTGCCTGTATTATCACAACAAGTGGCAGCACCTATAGTAACGTCTGTATCAACCACAGTGGCTCCTACCATGATTCCAACTATGACTCAACAAGTGGTTACTCCAAATATAACTACTGCTCAAACTGTTCCAAATCTTGGTTCAGAACAATTAGCTCCATTGCCAACTGGGTCAAACAACCCATTTGCATTGAATAACATTGAAAAGTCAATGCAATCCAGAAAGGAGGTCAACCCTTTCTCTAAGATGAACTATACTGAGTCCAATAATGAAATTGATAACACAGTTCCAAACTATGTTTCTAATAATCCATTTTCTCTAGTTAATAACTCACAGGGACAACACGTACAAACCAATATACAATTCAACCAATTCACAAACCAACAGTATCAAACACAGACACAGCAACCACAGATTTATAATAGTATAAGTTTAATAGATATATAATTATAATATTATGCTGAGTCATTCTCCCATGAAAATAAAAAATATAAAGATTAAATGCAATTATATACCCTGAATATACTACCAATAGACATTAATATTCTATTAAATTCATATATTATATACTAAATGTATGACATTTCGACAGATCTATCTATTTGATCATTTTCTTTCACTGTATTAAACTCCTTCATGGTAATGGAATCTTGTGAACCACTTTTTCCTTCATCTATAATATCATACGTACCTAATAAACCTTCTTTCATGTCATTAACAAACCCCCATAGTGACGTGGAGACACTTCTAGTCAAAGATTGGTTGCTAGGCTGTAGATGGCGTTTATCAATAGTGGGTCTATTACGTAGATGGTCATTTGTATTTGGGATATCAGGATTATCATAGTCAGATCGTATTATATCATCATGTTTATTTTTATCTACTTCCTCGGTAAAACTTGATTCATTTTCTGTTTCATTATTCCAATTCAAAGATTTTTCTAATTCATTTTGCAATAATTGATCGAATTGATTGAAAAGTGTAAATGGTTTAGACCACATCGATTCATTTCTACTCTGGGGTTTCTTAGGCGGGTTATAATCAACAGGATTTAATTTAGTTACTGCAATATGTGACTCATTTGTCATATCTGATGGATTCTTTCGTATTTTCTCTCTCTGAAGATTAATTTTTGTATTATTATGATTCTTCATTCCTAGAGGACTAGTTGATTGTTCTCTCTTATTAATATTTACATAATCCGATTTCTCCTTTATAATTGGAGAAATTTTCTTTGGAGTGGATTGGGCTATTTCTTCTTGAGATTGTGGCTCCTTCATGGTTGAATTCCTTGAGGCATCGTTTTTCATTGGAGATTTATAACTTAAATGTTTAGAAACTTTTTCCTTCAATTTTTTCAAATCATTGTATTGTTTTTCATATAGTTCTTCATGATATATCAATTTTTTTTTCAGTTCTTCTATTTTTCTTTTACTTTCCAATAATTCTAATTCTTTATTTGCTAATTTTTTTAACAATTCATCAACATCATTAGAATCAACTAATGAAGTAGAGGTATACGAATTTTCATTAAAATTGTTAGAAGTATTAGAATCAATTGATGATGTAGTAGAACTTTCATTATTAACAGTTTTTTCCATATTTTTTTGAAAACTATGATTTGTATCTATACTACCACTCGAAACATTTTTTTTATGCCTGTGGTCATTATGTATTATAAGGGGTTGTATTAATGATCTTCTTTTATTAATTACGGATTTTGAAGATGATCTGTCCCTTGATCCTTGACTATTTTGACCATTAAATTGTGAAGTGTTTGTAAACGTATCATTTTGAACTATTTCATTTTTTTTGTAATTTTCACTCTCAACATCATTCAAAGGTTGATCACTCAAATTGTTAATCCTTATTGGTGTCAATGGTCTTTGAGATATAATAGGTTTACTATTATTACTACGACTACTTTCTGAATTTGGTATAACAGGAATCCCCGACTTCGATTGTGTATCCAAGTCAGAATAGGAACTATGAGTATCATCAATAACCTCTATACCATTATCACTGTCTCTTCTTTTACCCTCCTTAGTACCATTAACTAATTCTATTGAGGTTTTTCGAGAGCTTGTATCAATGTTAAATTGTCTATCAGTTTCTTCTATAAATCTATCAAATTGATTCATTTTTTTGACAACAAAATATACATAATCTGGTTCAGTTGTTCTGTAAGTGATAGTAATAAACAAAAAAAAATGAAAAAAGGGTGTAAATTTCTGGATACTTGCCTTTTATTTTGTTATATAGTATTTATTATAAATATGAGCCAATGAAATTTCTTTACCTTCTTTGCCTCAATTAAGCCACACATACGTTTTTTTTTTATTAAAATAGTTTTTTTATTTTTTCGGTTGTCCTTTTTTCTTATTTTTACCATTACTTTTTGAAGGATTTTACAATTGTATTATCAAAGCTGCTCACCTACATATGGATAAACAAACAAAAAAACAAAACAAAACAAAACATGAGAAACACTATTGCTTTTTAACAGTATTTTGTTTCGTGGATATCAAAAAATGTACTTTTTGGTCGTAAAGTAAGTTGAATACACCTAATTTTCTTCATGACTCACTAGTGTAAAGTAAAGTTTGTGTTGTTTCTTCTTGTTCATCATCAACATCATCCGAAATTAAAATCTTCATATCATTTTTAATAGGGTTTGGAGGAAGAGATGATTCTAGTAAATCCAGACACACCTCAGAAAGTGTAATATCTGAATACAACAAAATATTGTTCAGATATTGTTTATGTTCTAAAGATGAAGTGACATTTTTATCAAGCTTTAACCTTTTCACATCTGTTTCTGAGAATTCTTGTATCCCTGACTCATCCTGAAACCTTATGTTTAAGGGATTTTTCAAATTGAAATCACTTGTCTCCTTACCTGTCAGTGTAGAGGCTAAGTTACCATTCATTTCCGGAACAACTGTAACCATCCTTTCTTGATTTTCCAATTTTTCACATAAAAATAGAATATCTTTAAATTCTTGTTCTTTTATTGATTCAATATTGGAATTGTCAATACCAATGCACATTGCTCTTTTATTTGAAATATTATATTTCTCACAATACACACACAAAGGTACAATTTTCTCTTTCTTTCTACCATCTTTGCTACTCATCTTCCTTCCTCTTTTTTTTTTTAATCGTTATTTTTAACTAATTTATTTACAAAGAATTTACCTTCTAATTTACACACACGTGTACACTTGTAATCTTAACAAGGATAGAAGAAAATAAACCATCGGATTATGGATCTTGCAGGAATGTTCTTTATAATTCAAAGTGTAGAGGTTAAATGTTTTTTAGCCGCCCAAGTAATATTTTTAAAGGTAAAAATACAAAATAAAAAAATACAACCTGGTACAGGCTCAAAGAAAAATGGTAGCGCCTCATTTTCTAAAAACTTATTTTAGTTTTATATGTCTTCAGGATGATAAGATAGAAGAACCGGTATTGGTAATAGTAGTGCTTGAAGTAGAAGTAGTAATAATAACAGTACGATTTATATAAACAAGAAACACTTAGAAAACTTATAGCCAACTCTTTGAGCAAAGCTCGAAGGTATAGAAATTACGAATAATATATAATATATATGTTTAAGGCTAGTAATGTTTCTTATCTTTCCTTTTTCTTAGTTTTTTCTATAACTTAACACTTTGTTAACTAATTAACTTAGGTAAAATATACATCCATATATATTAGATATTTTTTATAATGAACTATACAGAACATTTTTTTTATCGTTGTAATCAACATCCAATTTGAAAATACTGTCTACACACCAATCCCATGTAGTAATTAATAACTCATCCACACTGTTGTTATTCATAGAACTCCATTGCTTCCTCCATTTGCGTAAATTGGGTTTGGAACCAGATACAATAATACATCTAGGTGGATGTATGACCTTCCCATTTAGCAAACTAATTCTTTTATGAGGATGGTTATTAATTAATAATGGATTTTTCCCTATCTTTTGTATTTTTTTAATACCATGATTCATGAGAATTGATGAAACAGTTTCAAATCCACCTGTTATATCTGGTGAAATATTAATATTTGTTATATGTGCCCTTTCAAATAATTTATTATTCAATTTTGTCTTTTCCAATGTTTGATCATCTATCTCTTTCAATCTAAAATCTTCATATTTTATAATACCTACTGGATTATCTTTATGGTAAACGTATTCAAGTATCTTTGTAATGAATTCTGGATTTAATATATGTTCTAATGGATGGAAACTTAAGCCACTTAAAAATTTTGCTGTACGAAGTCTCTTTGGAGCGATAATACAATTCAAATTTGATTTATACTCTTCGGTGATTGTGATACCTAAAAGAGATAAGATCTCTATATCCAATTCACTTATATTATCATGACAACCGGTAACAAATGCTTTTATATTATAACTGTGTTTCAATTTCTTCAAAGCTTCTTCTTTATCATTCTCATTAGATAACCCTTTCATCGACAAAATAATGTCTTTAGCTTTATTCTTCAATTCTTTTGAGTGTTCCAATGTTTCGATTTCACTTGGTAACAGATTCCTGATTCTTTTCTTCCTTTTATTCCTTTCAAATTCATTCAACGATTCAATATCCTCATGCAATCGTTTCTCTGCTTTAGTTCTAGCTGCCCGTCTTCTAACCGGAGTCTCGATGATATTGGATTGTATTATAGCATTATTTATTGGTGGTGTCAATTGTTCTTCCCTAGAATTTGCTAGTTGACCAGCACTACCGATAGATTTATTCACTTCTTTATTTGTTGCTTTCTGATTAGACCGTAAACTTTTTTCTTTGTTTGTGGAAGATTGTCTAGAAACTAAGGGTGTAGATGGTGTTTCCCTTTTATTTGTATCGATGTCATCCTTAGTATTTATATTGCTGTTCTCAGCATCATTAATATTAGAATCTGCAGCCGATTGGGATAATACACCAAACAATTCTTGGTATGGATCCTTTTCTGTTACTTCCTTCTCACCTCTCTCGTTTTGTAATGAAATATCTACCTGGTTTGATACTAGATTATTATTCCCATTTTGCGATATATTTGTATCATGTAACATGGCTAGATTAACAATCTCGTCTCTCTTAGTGTCGACGTTTTCCCTTTTATCTGTTGGCCTATAATCAACTAAAGTAGCAACTTGGTTTTCATTAGCAGTCGAAAATTCAATATCCGTCTCCTCACTAGAAGATACACTATCATTTATTACACTATTACTTCCAGTCAGTTCATGTAATTTTAAGTCACTATCCATACCTTCTGCATCATCCTGTATGTCATCTCCCATTTGATTCAAGAAGTAGGATAAACCTTTTTCACAGATATTAAAATCCTTGAATTGATCTTTACCAGTGTCAAGAATAACCCCATCAAAATAACAATTTTCCAGCCAACGATGATTGATAACTTTACAAGTTGGTCTCTTTGTAGTAGCATTAGTGAATTTTTTCCCAAATGGGACTTTAACCAGAAGATGTGTATTATGAGAAGAGAAAGATGTTGTAGTGGAACCTCCTAAACTTTCTACCAATTTTTGGATATATATCCTTTCTTGACCGAAATAATTAGTATGACTTAGAATTAAATCATTTGATTTGAAAATTTTAGCTTTAAACGGACCCCAAATCATCTTTCTCTGTGGTTCAATAAAGGTGTCAAATGACCAAAGATTGAAGAACCATATTATGTTACCTGTATAGATGCCTCTCTTTCTACATAGTTCGAAACTTTCAGTGTTAGTGGACTCACCAATGAAACAGTCAATATCTTTATTTGTTTCTATATCATTAAGTTTAATGTAAGGTACGAAATTCCCACCATAGGATTTAATCAGTTGAATCAAAAATTTATGAATTTTGGAAGATAAAGATAAATCCAAATCTATTATAAAAGTGTGACCTTGAAGATATTTTTTATTTAAAGACTGTGAAGATACCACCGAAGAAGTTTCTAAATCTTCCCAAAGATCTTCAAACCGTTCATCAATATGTGTACATTTACCATTATCATCATTTATAACTAAATCAATCTTATGTTTCATCTCGTCAATATATTTTAATGACTTAAAACAATTCAAGAGCCATGTTGGATACACAATCTTAATACCTCTAACATTTTGTATCATTTGACATATTCTAATAACATTTGGATCAAAACATGAAGTAGCTATAATATGAGTCACTTTTTTGGTTAATGCATCCACACAAACCCCACCTAAAGTTGTTACAATTTCAGAATAAAACCTATAATCCGTATGTGACATATTTGGACTCCTAACGATATATATTGTCGTATTCTTTAAGATATGTCTTGGGTCTGGAGAGAAATTTAAGGTTCTTAATAGATGATTTCTGTGAATACATTCTTTAATCCATTGAATAGATACCACAGGGATCAAATAATCAAAAGCAGCAATTTTATAAAATGGGAAACTTATATTGTTCGATATAATAAAATGGATATTTTTATAATTGTATTTTTTTATGAAATATTTTTTGATTGAATTAAAGTTAGTCAGGTTTGGTAAATCTTTCACATGAAAAGTATAAATATTGTTGTATTTGAAATCTTCCAAAAGATGAGTAACTTTCTGTATATTTCCTTTATTTTCCTTATCATCCTCCACTATAAGAAAATTAAAACATTGAAATAAATTTGATGTCATAACTCTACCCACAAGTAACAAATTGGATATAAATACCTACTAAAGTGTTTTCTATGTAGTAATGTAAATAAAATATAATGAGGAACTGCACAGAAACAAAGTAACCACCAGGGCTTTTAATTTTGTTTTTTATAGAAGTTGTACAGGAGATCACGCCATCGCCAAGTAACAGGTTAGAAGGTATTAGATAGATTGTGGATATGATGTTTAAAAGTATTTGTTGTTAATTCCACAATTTTCCACTCTTCTCTAACCTCATTAAATTTCACGTGTCCTCTTTTTTTTTTTTTTTGTTCACGCGTTTTTTGTTTGTGGTATACACAACATTTTCCTTAATATACAAAAGGCCATACAGACATATTTAGAGAAACACCCATATACAAAATATATATATATATGCCTATAGCAGTGGATGTTTAGTATATCAAATGCATCAGAGTCTAATGGTCGAGGGTGTGCATATTTCTATATAAATATATCTAAGTAGCATAGACAACTAATACAGTGTGAAGTATTTTGGTTTTAATATTATTTGGTGACTGAAATTTGGAAGGGAACTTCAATCTATAATATTACTGTCTCTGTATATATAAATATATATATATTATTTTATAAAAATCAAATATTTCCTTAAGACATGTTCAATATTACACTGTTGTAATGGTATTCTTAGTATTATTTAAGACTTTATATTCCCAATGATCTATTAACAGCTATTTAATCACTTGTATTAACCTCTGATCTTTCGCCTCTCCCTTGTTTTGTTTGTTTGTTTGTTTGTTTGTTTTCAATTCTTCTGAATGCTTTTTGTATTAAAACATTCTTTCAATTATAAGAGTCATTAAACAGAGTGAACATAAAAAAACATTGTATGTATGTGAGTAGGTGTATAAAAAGTGATTGGTAAAGAAACAGGTAAGCTAATAACTATAAAATAATAAAGTGGTTTTATTTCAAAAATGGAAATTACTAGGAAAATCTATTTAAAGAGTAACAAAACAATCCCAGATGGTTTTAACCCAACAATTTTAGTTGTTGATGTTAATACATCAATACTTTCTACACAATTACAAATCGTTACTGATGAATTAAACCAACAAAATATGTTAAATGAACTAGATACGATAAATAACGAACCTAGTAAGAAAAAAGTTCAACATAAAATATTTAAAGTTGTACAAAATGAAATGGATTCTATTCTTAAGGATATACTTATCAGTATCCATCCTGAAACACCCATTATAGTAAATTTAAATTTTTCTAAATTAATCATTCCTTTACATAATTGGCAGTTGATAATCGATCATATTATAGTGAACCCCTCCACCAAAAAAATTAACTTCCCGTATCATATTTATGTAACGGAACAAACATTAATAGAAAGACAAGATTATATTGATAATAATGTAAATTTAACTAAATGGATTGAAAATATGACTGACTCCAATGAATTTCAAAGTGATTATACACATCTTGAATCCAACGAAACTTATTTAGATGATGAATTGTTTGTGAAAACTTTATTAATGCAATTGTTCAGTGAAAATAATTTAAATGAGAATGAAATAGAACAACTTTTACTAGAATATGATAACCTAGGTGATTTAATTAGTCAGCTACGTTCCTAAATATTAGCTATCCTTTAAAAAAAAAAGGAAAAAAAAAGATTATTCCGTTTTCATTTAGTATTAGAAATGAAAGATAATTTTATAGGAGTTGATTTAGCTACAATACATTTAGATCTATATTTAATTAGTTTTCTAGAACATGGTGATAATAATTGATCCGTAGGTGATTCATAATGTTTTTTTCTTTGCCCAGTTATTCTTGGAGGATGTTTCATATTATAAACGGACTTATGGAGATGATGCAACAGTTTTGATTGATTATTAATAAATTTTCTTTTATCGCTAATCGTTTTATCCTTTTCGATTTCATTTAAAACTTGGTTGCATTTTATTGTTCCCTCTTTATCCATTTTGTTCTAATATTTATCTATACCTCTTTTAACAATATAAACAGAAGCAGATTACTTGATTCCAATAGCAAAAATGAAAAGAACAAAACCGTATATAACAACAACTAAATACAAAACTTAAAGAGTTTGATATATCTAAATATATATACATACTTAATTATATAACTATATATATTTGCTCCATTTCATTATGTCTTACTTTCTCGAGAGGAATTTGATCTGCAATATTGTTTTTTTCTTTTTGTAATTATTACCCGTTTGGGTAAAGGAGAGCACTAACATTTCTACTTTAGGATAAAGTGTAAATAATCGCCCAAACAAGAAATTTGTAACCTTTCGTTAGGGCTTGGCAAAGTTTTTTAACCCTAATTCGTAACCTTAACTTTTCTGTATAAATGAAAATATCAAATAACGAAAAGGAAAATAATGAAAATAAATAAATTTAAGCTGCCAATGTCAACGGTCAACCAAGAATTCTAGTGTGCTTATTCTACTGTTACCAATTTTCGGCATGGTCATTTACCAAGGGCTTATAATCTTGTTATAAAGTGAATAATTCATTATATTTGTTAATATCAAAGCAACAACAACAACAATTGATTATTCTTTCCAATTAATTGTAATCCTTTTCAATTTTTTTTTTAAGTAATTTTAATAAGGAGAGGCAAAAAAAAAATGGTAATAATAAAGTGGATAACTCTTTTCCACCTTTGGTTACTATTTCTGCATACTGTGATAATACGACGTTGTTCAGCAGTTAGTATCACTAATTTTTTCAATGAAAATGCATGGCCATCAATCTCTGTTCAAAGACAAAATGCTATCAGATCACAGCGTGATATAATGAGAAACATTACAATAGACCAAATACCTTATGTGGGAGTAGATTTGAGGAAAGTCTTATTCAATAAAGAGAGTATAAATAACATAAATGAAGTCAATGAACAATATGGTTCAAAACGGTCCAAAGTTAACGAAACAGAGGTGTTAATTGATAATCTGTCATCCCTATTTAATACAGGTTTACAGGCCATGGTACTGGATCTAGAGATTAAAAATAATACTTGGATGATCGTAGAGACAAATTTAACTTTTCAACAATATTTGACCACTTTACACGCGTTTTTAATTGATAGTCACTATGATTTATCAGCAAATATCCAAGTACTTTTACTTAATATTCACAATAGCACCAACATGGTAAAAAATTCAAATCTTGATACAGCCACTAATATGACATACCTTTTTGATACTTATTTAGGTTCTCGTTATATTTATACTCCAAAGGATTTTTTGTCATATCAGTATTCGAATTTTTCAATAACAAAGATTTCTAGATGGCCAACAGAACAAGAATTCTTATTTGAAAATAATCAAAGATTAATAATTACTGAATTAACTTCTCATTTGAATCTTACTGAGAATCCCTACATTTTCCCAACTAACACTTTACATTATGAAACAGAAAAATCCTCTTTACAATGTCCTCTAAATAATAATCAAATTAATGAAATGGAGAAAATTTCATGGAGGTTTCTTAATTCACAATTCACATCAACAAACATCACAAAATCTATTTATTGTGGATTATCGCCTATTATATCAAACCCATATGATATCTCAAACATCACAGCCATCGTTAAACTGATTAATCCTAGCGTTGTTTGGACATGGGCACCCAACCAACCAAGACTCTCCAATTCAAAATTATTATTGGGGAAAGATGCCATTAAAGCTTACAGTTGTGCCAAAATAAAATACCTAAGTTCAAATTCCACATTGTCATGGACCGTTGGGGACTGCTACAATAAACTAAGTGGCCTGTGTAAAAAAAGGGACACAGATGATGACTGGTTGGTGACTACAACAGAATTATCCTTTTTCCATTTCTATACTAATGTCGATTCAGCTTGCCCGGATGGTTATAATTTTTCGCTACCTATCACACCATTAGATGGTCTTTCATTGACATATTACCTTAATAGTTCAAGTTTCTCATCTCTTAATGAAAAAGAATTTTGGATCAATGTAAATTCTATTTCAGTTAGTAACTGTTGGGTAGTCGGTGAGGAAACAATGTGTCCATATCGTAGTGAAGTTTCAAGTAGAAATTTCTTACAAATGATTTTGCCTATATCTATTATAGCCTTTTTATTATTGGTAGCTGTATTTTATTTAAGTTTATTGACTGTACCGATTCATGATAACCGTAAAAACTGGAGAACTATCGTCAACCAAGTATCAAAATCGGAATTTGAAGGTGTACCATCATAATAAAATAAATGAAACAATGATAATAATAAAAAAAAAATATTATTACCTCCATTACTCCTATCAATTACTTCTCTTTTAAAAAATAAAATAAAGTATTATTATTATTATTATTTTGCATTCTGAGTATATTGTTACTCAGTTCTTATATACAAATTTCAAAAATATTTGCATTTCTCAACAATATTATTATTTTATAATTATTATAAAAGAATATATAATTTCATTATTATTATTATTATTATTATTATTATTATTATTATTATTATTATTATTATTATTATTATTATTATTATTATTATTATTATTATTATTATTATTATTATTATTATTATTATTATTATTATTATTATTATTATTATTATTATTATTATTATTATTATTATTATTATTATTATTATTATTATTATTATTATTATTATTATCAAGAGACAATAACATCTAAATTAATTATTATTTATTGTGAATTACTTCAAAACTCTTCTTGTTAGTCTACGTCTTTTAAACATATTATCACATAAAAATTCTTTATCAATCTTCAAATTTAGCAACCCTCTACAATAAGCCCACTCTTGTACGTTCTCATCAATCTCCCATTTAGAATTGGTATCGAATTGCCATGTCTTTGGTGGATACAATTCATCTAAATTTTTAACACCAGGTGGTGGTTTTTGAGCCCTTCTGTATTCATCATTGTAATCAAAAACATTACTAGAATATAAAAAAAATTTCCATTCACCTGGAATAAGACCCTTTCTATAAATTTCAAATACTTCAATTTCTTTCAGCTGAGGTGTAGTATCAATAATGATTTTATCGATATTATTTTCTTGATTTTTAGTACTTAAAGTATAACTTTTTGTAGACAAAAAAATTTTGATTAATTTTAACACATATTTAAATTTTGGTCTCCATTTAGGATTCAAACTTAAAAATAATAACCAAATTAAACAACTGAAAAATAATGGCCAATTGACCCATGTAGAAAAAATTTTGAATGAAATATAACCTAATATACATTGTAAAAATAGAATAGTGGTCCTTTTTTCATCTTTAAATGACGCAGTCTCATGAATGAATTTAGATATTGAGTTAGTCAAATTCAATAGATTTGTAGTCATATTTTGGAAATCTCTGATGTTAGTGATAAGTTTCAATCCAGAATCAGAATCCTCCCAATCTGTCAAATTAAGATCATCTATAGGATCATTTAACTGATCCATAAAAGAATTTGATATAGATGTTGCTGGTTTACCACCAGAGAAAATTGTTTCCAATAAAGATTTGCCGTATTGTTTCTTTAGATGATAATTGGTATTCCTTAAATTATGTTTTTCAGTGTAACTTGGAGTAATAATACCATATGCAATATAAAGTAAAGGTAATAGAAGTAAATATAATGGATGGAAAAGGATTAATGAAATTATAAGTAATGTCAGAATGGTCCGGGATGGTGTTTTCCAAGTTAACAATCTAATAAATGAATCCTGAAATTCGAATATGTCATTTAACTGTTTAGACATTTTCCCCAGATTTGATGCCAAGACGGAGGGCGAGACCAATTGAACATGTCTTTCTTTAGATGAGTCTGCCTCCTCAGTTAGATGTTCTCTTTCAGGTAATTTGTCAGTTATGATTCTAGATAGTAACCTTTCCATAAAAAGATCAAGAAAACTATCATTTTCTAAGATTGTTTCTATAGATGCATCACTTTTCTCTTGTTTTATTGACGACGACTCCTTTGTTTGTTTTATATTCCTGTCTGATCTTATCTTATCAATTGAAGCATTTATGAAAGTGGCCATCGCATGGTACAACAATTCTTTATTGCTGATTGTAGAACTTGAGGCTACATTTTGTTGTTCTACTAAATAATGAAATTTTTCAACTTCATTTTCATTGTCAGTTAAAAGACCACGTGTATGATTTAATCTCTTTATCGGTCTCTTATCCACCTGATAACTTTCAGATGTTCCAGAATATTTCAAACCTATTTGTTCTTCAGTGACATTTAATATAGAATTCAAAAGTTGATCATATTTATGTTCTATGAACTTCCTGATGATTCCCTTTTCTTTTTCATTAGTATTTTTACTGTGTGCATTCTCTGTCATAATAAAGATAAAGATAAAAAGAAAAAAAAAAATAATGGTATAGATATATATATATATATATAGATATAGATATAGATATAAGCCTGTTATGTACTAAGAATAAGTAGTCTTATCTAATAATACCTCTTTTTCTTCTTCTTCTTCTTTACACGACACTACTGAATTAATAATAACTTTAAAATATACATTTTCCTTCCATTCCTTTCTTACATTGAACAATTCTTCAACGCAGGAGAGAAAAACCAAATGGGAAATTTAATTGCAACCCTAACAAAAACACCAAAATGTTGTTGATAAATTTCCAACTTGAAAACGTAACCCTAACTTTAAACATATTTTCAATTAGGGTTCTCTCTTTTGTTTTTTTCGTGTTTTCGTGTTTTCGCGTTTTTCGAGAACGGAGAAATTTATCGCACAGCCACCGTCGATCTTTTTTTTAATTTTATTTTCTTTCTTTCCTTCTGGGGAACTACATCTTCGAAGGTAAATTCTATCGGATCTTCTCTTCTCGAGAGAGAGGTAAGCAAGAACGTATACAAAGAAACTAGTTGGAAACCATCTTAAAGAAGAACTTTTCGTCTTTTGTTAAGGTCTGTAGTAGTCTAACCTGTGTGTTGCTCTTCTTTTTAATTGATGCTCATTTATGAGAACGCAGAGGGAATAGAAACAAATCTTTTCTTTTTTTTATTTTTGTGGTCTTCTTCTTCCTTATAATAAAGTACTCTACAAGTTTTTTTTTTTTTTTTTTGAAACGATTTGGTTACTTCTCTTATATTCCACATTGATAATTTGGCATCCACTCGTTATATTTAAACATTGACAGGGATTATATTACCTCCTATATAAAAGTGTTGTGATAATTCCCCTATATCATCTTTTCCAAAAAAAAAAAAAAAAAAAAAAAAAAATAATGTTTGAATTTGTGGTAGATACACCTACATTAAGATCTGAAATAGTGTCTTATTCCACATTATCTAAGAAGACATATCATACTACTCCTACCAAGGTTTTATTGAAAAGAGATGATAGCACCAGTAGTACCACTACTAGTAGTTCAAGTGCTTCAAAGACCAAAACTGCCAAATGTACTGGTTCCAAACAAGAATGTGAATTGCCAACAAATTCTAGCCGTACCACTGCAATCACTGTAGGTGTCGCTGTCGCTGTTCCTGTCGTAGTTGTCGCTATTCTCTTATGTGTTATTCTGTATATAGTATACAAGAGAAGTAAAAAAGAGGAACAAGAAGATAACGATCCTGAATTCGAAGGTGATTCAGAATACTTGCCCCAGCATAACACATACGAAATGAACCAACAGTTCTCCTCAAGTGACTCAAATCAAAATCCTCCAGAGAAAAACAATCACGCATTCTACAACGGCATGTCCATGGCTCCGCCTGGTGCCTCCATGCAACAATACCCACACCCTGCCGCAAATCCATTCGATAATAGAAATTCCTCGTGGACTACTGACCCATTCCAGTTGCCGGAAACTGAAAATGTGGAATCTTTAAGAGAATTCGCTAAACATGTCCAAAATGATGGGTTAGGTGGGTATCAGTTGGCTTCAAGGAATGGAAGTCAACTTTCCTTGCCTACAAGGACTATGAATATAGATCAGGCATCGTTTTCATCGGCTAATAGATCATCCAATATGCATGTAATGGCTAATCAAAGTGGACCATCGAATCCTGCTGTGGTTACAAATGGCTCTATTGGTGATAATAATGCATCAAATTTGAATTCAAGGAATGGGTCTCCTTTAAAGGATGTGTCAACTATTCCTAGAATCGAGGAAAGGGATGGTTCTGAGTATATGGTTCCTGAGAAATTAACATTTTCACAAGAAGTTCAATCTGTGGAGAATGATAATGAGGAAAATTTTGATTTTGAATATAGAAACAATACGGATCACGATACTAATAATTATAACAATATCAACCAAGAAAACCAAAGTGATGAAAGAGAAGAAAATGAATACAATGCTACAAATTCACATCAATTAGAAAATGAAAAAGAATATGCCTCAAGTTCACCTTTATCACCAGAAGAAGAAAATGTACAAAGAATGAAGAGTATTTATAAGGTCTATTTAGATAAAGATGAGAATGCTCAAGATCATAGCAAGATAAAGCCGTTTAACAATAAAAATGCCAGCAATATTAACACAGCTATAGAAACAAATCCACATGAACTTAATAATAATGATTTTTCTAATAACGAGATACTCCCTGCTCAAAATTCTAATGAACCAATGCTAGGAGATCAAAATGTAAATATACCACAAGTTAAGGTTGAAGGATACGATGGACAAGAAGTTACAAATGACGAAAATAATGTGTATAATGACATGGACAACAACCGTATTTCTCATAGAATTGCCTCTTCTATCTATTCAGAAATTCCACCTTCTGCATATATTCCAAACCAACAACAGTGGCAACAACAACAACAACAACAATATGGGTATTATAATTATAACCCAAATATGACAATGCAACAACCACAATTTTATAACAATTATCCACCTTTACCAAATATGCCTTCACAATATGTCCATCCACAAACATTAGAAGAGATTGATGAATTACCAATGCCCTCAAAATTACTCCATTCTGGCTCTTCTCACTCGTTGACCTCATTTAAAGCAAAATCAAAGCTACAAAATCAACAACAACAAACGCAGTCACCGTTACATGGTCTTCAACCGGTTATTATAAATGGAACTGCAGTGAATCCAATGGATCATCCAGAAATGTTTTATTCTAACAATATTGATGAGATGGAAAATGGACATTTTCAACAACAAGCACAATATCCTAACAATTCCTCTATGAGCTTCACAAGTAGTAGTAATCATATGAACTCTGTACCTTCACCATACCAAATGAGGAAAAGTATTGTTATGACTAATCCAGCAGAGTTACAAGTATCAACGACTTTCAAACCTGCTGGATCAATAAGAAACTTAGGACCACAACAACAAAGTGATCCATATACTCAACAGATTCATTCAAGGGTAAGCGGAATTTTAGATAATAGTGATATGATTCAACCACCTAGTATGGGAGGAATATTACCACATAGTGGATCACAAGAGGATTTGCGTAAACAGTTAGGTTCATCCGACAATTATAACCTTCAATAAATAAATCAAAGGAGGCAGAGAAAGAAAATGAAGGCATGGATATAAGAATCCATAAGTTTATGCATCAATGGGTAGCAATTAGCAAAAGGGGGGGGTGAATTATTAAGTTATACGTGTTATATAAATGAATAAATAAATTTAATATATTTTGTTCTAAACGTTAAATAATACAAGAAAGAGTTTAATGAAAAGCATATTTTCCTTTGAATGATGTTTTATTACAAAGACGATTATATATGTGTGAATACATATGCATTTGTATATATTCATGCGTATTCGAAATCATCAATTTCGTTTCTATATTTCAAAACGGTCTTCTTGATCTTGGAGTTATCAACCCAGGTGACGTAATCCTCCATATTTCTAGTCACTAGATAAGCAGGATCGTTAATTAAATTTGGACCTACTCTAATATGACCTTGTTCAATAAACTCAGTGGCATCTTTAATAGTCTCAGCCATCTTCAATCTATGCATAATGACTGGTAGCCTTCTTCTACAGATTGCGCTCACGGTAACTTTATTCTCTAAGTCAGATATCTTTGATTTTGTGGATAAGATACCCATATTATATAGTTTTTCCAATAGCAGTTTCTCATGTTTATGACGAAATGGATCAGTTGGAGGCAAGAGTGACAATTTATGTGCCAATTTACGGATATCACCACATATTCTATTATATTTATGATAATCCTCACGGTTTTGTATATGGTACGTTCTCATGACCTGTGTGTCTCTATGACCTTGGTCTTGTTTCCATTCCAGGAAGTCTACTTTCTTTAATAACTTTTGTTCATGATACTTCAATTTTCTGACCATCTTGCCACTACTCTTATTATTACTTGTGGGTGGTGTCTACCTTAACTGTTAGTAATATATTATTATTTCTTCAATCAAAGAGATATACCCTAGTGAATATATAGATATAGATATAAAGAATTGTATATACCAATTTGATAAATATAGAACCTCTCTGCGATGAGCCTTTATGAAAATGAAAATTTTTGAAATTTTATTTATTTTTTTTTTTTAAAAAAATTTGTGGGAAAATGGTTGTTTTTTTCTTTCTTTGGAATGTGTTAGAGGAGAAAAAAAATATATAATGAAACAAAACGATAGGAGAAAGAGATGGAGGAACTATTTTTACTAACACAACTAAACAATTACATACATTCCATGTAATATGGATTTCAGTTAGGTTAGCAATAAAATTGTGTTCCACTAGTTCTTTCTTTCTTTCCAGAGTTCTGAATAAAGAAGTAAGGAATTAGATAAGGATAAATCCGGGGAGGGGGGAAGTGGAAACAAGATATAGATCGGCCATGCTATTAGAAAGAGCCACGCAATCAAGTCAATTCCATCTGATAAGGCATCTATCTAAAAGATTGTTATCTACTACTGCCATCTTAAGATCACATGTGGGTAGGGCTGTTATTTTCAGTACACCTGAAACACGAGTTAAAGTAGAACCGTTAAATCCTCCAAAGTTGATTCAGAAGGGGATTAAAAGGCTTGTCTTAAATCGGTTAGTCACTGTGACGGGTCCCAAGGGACAAGTTCAAATGGAGATACCCTCATTTTCCAATATTGATATAGATGAAGAACATGGAAAAATCAAAGTTTCTGTTGTAAATCCAGAACAAAAATTACAAAAATCCATGTGGGGGACAATAAGATCTCTTCTAAATAATCATGTCATTGGTGTTAATGAGGGTCACTTGGCTATTTTAAAGTTTGTTGGTACTGGTTATAGAGCTCAACTGGAAAGGGACGGTAAATATGTGGGTGTAAAAGTTGGTGCTTCTATTCCACAGGGGATCGATGTGCCTGAAGATATAACAGCTACATTACCTACCCCAACAACTTTAATCTTAGAGGGTTGTAATAAACAACGTGTAATGCAATTGGCTGCTAAAATAAGAAATTTCCATCCACCAGAGCCTTATAAGGGTAAAGGTATCTATGTAAATAATGAAACAATTAAATTAAAGAACAAAAAGATTAAATGATTTTGTTTTGTTTCAATTATCTTACTCATTACGCTATATATTATTATATTCATGTAAATATAAATAAAAACAAAAATAAATATCAGTATATAAATATATCATGAATCTATTCTTAAAAACATGACAAGTTTAGATAGTCTAGTTCCGTGACTAATATATTTAAAAAATAATGTCTTAACTTGTTCTTCAGTTAAAATAGTAGAATAAGATAATAATAGGTTTGCCATATACTGCATGAGATAGTCTTTTTTTTTTTGCTTTTTGTAGTACTTTATAAAATAACAATTATTATTCTCCTGGCTATGTGGTGACACATGATTATTAATTGATAATTTTATTACTCTTGTTACTACGAATGATTGTCCAGTGAAGGTAGATGTAAGATCAGGTCCTACTAAAATACTTTCTTTTTTTTTTGTTCCTAATGAATTTAATAGAATTAGAACAATACTTTTAAAAAGTACCAAACCTAATGCATGACAGTTCTTTACAATTTCATTCATACTATTTTGATTTTTTGTTTCATTGTCCAAGATACTCAACCAAAAAATAAATAAATAAAATTACTCGTTAGTAATTCTGTAGACATTTGAAAACAATTTTTACAGATAATATTTACAAAAGTTATTTTCAATAAATTATAGAATAAATAGATCGTGTATAGTTCCATTGATATCATTAAAGTAGATTCAATAACCAAAAAGGAAAACGTTGAAATATACCAAGAGTTTATTTATAACATTTTTTTTTTATAAATCAAAGTTTCGAATCGAATTAACGAATTGTTTTAAAATATTCCATAAGAGTTAACCTAGTATCTCTTGTTTTTTTTTTTTTTTTTGAAGCAAAGTCTCTTTTTATTAAATATGAAAACTTTAAGTTGTGGAGTGTCATATTGTAGTATTATTTATTTATTTATTTACTTATTTTATTTATTTATTGTTGGGGAAATGAATCTTCTTAACAAATTTAAGGTATGGATGTAAGTAACAAGCAGATCCAAATAAATTCAAGGTTTTTATATTAAAAATAATCAGAGGATAAAACGGTTAAGTTAAAGAGTCGCCCTATAATAATTACTAATTGGAAGAGAAGTTTCAAAATAGTGTGGTTTGACAAAAATTTCAGTTTCTTTGGAAAATGATTTTGTATATAGAAAAAATTAAAATTATTTATCGTTTTTATCTTATGATTATTAAAATTTTTACATAATGAAGGACAAACAACAGCTTTAAAAGAGTAGTTTCCAAAGTGGTTAGATTTAATGTGTCAATAACTGACGACAATTTATTCACAAATGGAGTAATTTGATGCAAAAAAAATTTTTTTTGTTCAAACTTAATGGAAAATACAGTGATGAAGTCAGGTTAATAATAATTCGACATTTATTTTAGTGTAGTTAATTGATATTCAAGGTAACAAAAAAAGAGTTGTAATGTATTTTTTTTCTGTTTTTTTATTGATATTTGATCTTTTAAAGCAGTGATAAATGAAGCAGTGCAGTGCCTTTTTTTCAAAAGTTGGAACAAAACATATTCTGAATTATACACCAGTTAAATAATAATTATTTTTTTTTACACCTTATCCGATTACTAGGATCATTTATTAATAATAAAAGGGATGGATTAATAGAAAAAGTTTTCCTTCAACTAGTGTATATAATAAGTATGTTATAAATCTCAGTATACTTTACAAATAAACAATAATTGTCTATTCAATATAAAAATTTCAAAGTATTAATGAATTTAACACACAAATATATATATATATATAGATATAGATATAGATATATATATAGATATCTTTTACAGTATAAACAGTGGCCCGAGAAAGAGTAATTGTGTGGCGCTACCATAGTGTTTGTCCAGATTGGGAATCTTTGAAACGGTCTGTCCTCTTTAGGAAATAGTATACAAAACAGGAAACTTTGTAAAATTTTTTTTCACTTTCTTTTTTTTTTCTTTGTTTTTTTTGTTTTTTTCTTTTTTTCTTGATGTTGACGATAAAATTGTAAGACAAAAAATAATAATAATAATAATAATAATATTAATATTAATACTCAAGTGTATACTCGAGAAAAGATTATTTAATCACTGTTATACTAATTGTTAAGTAAATAAGTTTTTTATATATATTTACACTTATAAATGATCTTGTTATAAATAAATATAAACTTTCTGGTGAACTCTTCTTCTTTTTGTTTTCCTTTTCCATTAAATAAGAGAGAAGATAAGCAGGATAGGAAGTGTATTTAGGCATATATATATTTATATACCACAAGTACAATACGTCGTTTTCATTTATTAGACAAACTTATTGTCGTTCTGTTTCACCATTATTTTTCTATAGAGACTTTAAAACTATCGCTACAACAACAATAACTAGTACTTCTCGTCCAACTATTAATACTACTATTACAAATTACACAAATTTTAATAAGACTAACAAAATGACTATCGGTGATAAACAAAGATGGACAGCCCAAAATGTTCGTAACACTTTCTTAAACTTCTTTAAAGAACAAAACCACACTTTTGTCCCATCTTCCCCAGTCGTTCCATTCGATGATCCAACCCTTCTATTTGCTAACGCTGGTATGAACCAATACAAACCAATCTTCTTGGGTACCGTCGACCCATCCTCTGAATTTTACACTTTGAAAAGAGCTCACAATTCTCAAAAATGTATTAGAGCTGGTGGTAAACATAACGATTTGGAAGATGTGGGTAGAGACTCCTACCACCACACTTTCTTCGAAATGTTAGGTAACTGGTCCTTCGGTGACTATTTCAAGAAAGAAGCCATCTCATATGCTTGGACTCTATTAACTCAAGTCTATGAGATTCCACCAGAAAGACTATACGTCACATATTTTGAAGGTGACTCAAAACAAGGCTTGCAACCAGATTTGGAAGCTTTGCAACTTTGGAAAGACGTCGGTGTCCCTGATGACCATATCATCCCAGGGAACGTCAAGGACAACTTCTGGGAAATGGGTGACCAAGGTCCATGTGGTCCATGTTCTGAGATCCACTATGACAGAATCGGCGGGAGAAACGCTGCATCTTTAGTCAACCAAGATGATCCTGATGTCTTGGAAATTTGGAATTTGGTGTTCATGCAATATAATAGAGAAAAGGATGGTTCTTTGAAACCTTTACCTGCTAAACATATCGATACCGGTATGGGTTTCGAAAGATTGGTCTCTGTTTTGCAAGACGTTAGATCTAATTACGATACTGACGTTTTCATCCCATTGTTCAAACGTATTCAAGAAATCACTGGTGTTAGAGAATATTCCGGTAAGTTTGGTGATGAGGATAAAGACGGTATTGACACCGCTTACAGAGTCCTTGCTGACCATGTTCGTACTCTAACTTTCGCATTAGCAGATGGAGGCATTCCAAATAACGAAGGTAGAGGTTACGTTTTAAGACGTATCTTAAGAAGAGGTGCTCGTTACGCTCGTAAATATTTGAACTACCCAATCGGTAATTTCTTCTCCAGTTTGGCTCCAACTTTGATCGAACAAGTCAAAGATATCTTCCCAGAAGTAGCTAAGGATCCTGCTTTCCTTTTCGAAATCTTAGATGAAGAAGAAGCCTCCTTTGCTAAGACTTTGGATCGTGGTGAAAGATTGTTCGAAAAATACGCCGCTGCTTGTGAAGCTTCTGGTTCTAAAGTGTTAGATGGTAAACAAGTCTGGAGATTATACGACACGTATGGTTTCCCAGTCGATTTAACCGAATTGATGGCTGAGGAAAAGGGTTTAAAGATTGATGGTCCAGGTTTCGAAAAGGCTAAACAAGAGTCTTATGAAGCTTCTAAGAGAGGTGGTAAAAAAGGTGATGACACTTTAATCAAATTAAATGTTCATGAATTGAATGAATTAAACGAAGAAAACATCGCTAAGACTGATGATTCTGCCAAATATGGGTTTAAAAACATCGAAGCCACCATTTTGAAATTACATGATGGTACTAAGTTTGTTGATAAGATAACTGAACCAGGAAAAAAATACGGTATTATCTTAGATAAGACTTCTTTCTACGCTGAACAAGGTGGTCAAGAATATGACACTGGTAAAATTGTGATCGATGATGTTGCAGAGTTCAACGTTGAAAATGTTCAATTATATAACGGTTACGTTTTCCACACTGGTTCTTTAGAAGAAGGTTCATTATCCGTTGGTGATAAAGTTATCTCTGCTTACAACGAATTACGTCGTTTCCCAATTAAGAATAACCACACTGGTACTCATATCTTAAATTTTGCTTTAAGAAAAGTTCTTGATGGTGAAGTTGATCAAAAGGGTTCTCTTGTAGCTCCAGAAAAATTAAGATTCGATTTTTCTCATAAGAAAGCTGTCACACTTGAAGAATTATCTAAAGTGGAAGAAATTTGTAATGAACAAATTAAATCTAATTTGACTGTCTATTACAAGGATGTTCCATTAGAAAAGGCTAAGACAATTTCATCTGTTCGTGCCGTCTTTGGTGAAACTTATCCAGACCCAGTTCGTGTAGTCTCTGTTGGTAAACCAATTGAAGATATTTTAACTGATCCAACCAATGAAGAATGGTTCAACTATTCCATTGAATTCTGTGGTGGTACCCATGTTGCAAAGACCTCCGATATCAAATTCTTCATTATTTTAGAAGAAAGTGGTATCGCCAAAGGTATTAGAAGAATTGTTGCTGTTACTGGTACTGAAGCCTTTGAAGCTCAAAGAGTCGCTAGTGAATTCGAAGCTGAATTGAATGCTGCTGAAAAATTACCATTCTCTCCAGCTAAAGAAAAGAGACTAAAGGAATTAGGTGTAAGATTAGGACAATTATCTATCTCTGTAATCACTAAGAATGAATTGAAGGAAAAATTCAACAAAATTGAAAAAGTAGTTAAGGATGAAGTTAAGGCTAGAGCTAAGAAGGAAATTAAGCAAACTGTTGATGAAGTAAAGAATTACTTCGAAGCTAACAAAGATGCCACTTATTTCGTTAAAGCTATTGATATTCCAACTAATGCTAAAGCTATCACTGAAGCAATCAACTACTTGAAATCCTCAGCCAAAGATAAGAGTATCTACTTATTAACTGGTAATGACCCAGAAGGTAAGATTGCCCACGGTTGTTACATTTCCAATCAAGCTATTGAAAAGGGTGTTGACGGTGCTGCTTTAGCTAAACAAGTCTCTCAAATCATTGGTGGTAAAGCTGGTGGTAAAGGTAATGTTTTCCAAGGTATGGGTGACAAACAAACTGAAGCAGAAAAGGCTGTTGCTGAAATCACTGCTGTGTTCAAGGAAAAATTGACCATTTAAATGGTGCCAAGATCTAAAAATATATATGATATAGTATGATTCTATTATCTTTTTTTTTTATACTTATTTGTATATGCAACATGTAAGGATAGTAATTATTTCTTTTGTTATCTTTTTCAATAAAGTTCAGATCTATAATATTACATTCTATAAATATAATCAAATATTTACAAATATATATATATTTACAATAAAATAGAAGGGCAGAAGGAATAAAATAGAATAAAAGATCAAATCGGAAAAGATTAATACGAAGAAAGAAGATATGAATATTTAATTTTTTTTATTATCAGTTAACCATTTCCAAACTACATCTTTCTCCTCATTCGACCAAATTGTTCTAACGTTATTATGTGATGACTTTAAATTATTGTTTGTGATTTTAGGAGTATAATTCTTGCCAAACCAGCTGTGAGTCAGTATGAGTTTAAACTTTGACCACCATGTTGTCTTCAACAAGTTTTTATGTGGCTGCTCATGTAAAGAAGTTTGTGGAGAAGAAAGTTTATTGACATGTTTTTTGTTATACGGAAAAGAACTTACCTTCTTATTGGAAACAGTCTTTATCAGGGACCCTGAGTCTAATTCAGTACTTGTCTTGAACATAGATAATTTAGTGACCGATTTCAAAGCTCTGAAATTTGTCCTAATTACAAGCCAACCCATTAAAAATGAGATTAGCATTACACTAGCGAACCCAAAGGAAGATTCTTCTATAAAATTCTTAAGGTTCATTCCATAGAATGCAGGTAATAATGAAGCTACAGTGAAACCGAGTGTGTAAATTGTGATTTTCAATTCTAGTAACATCAAAGAATTTCTGCTTGCATCTAATATGATATTGACTATTTCTTCTGTGGATTTAATATCTTCTATTAAAGAGATAGATTGTTGAACAAATTCATCACATTGTGTATAATAATTCTCTATTAACATTTCTAAATCAGAAAAATCAACATCTCCTTCTTCTTCTTCTTCTTTTTCATCTTTTTGATTTTCATCATGATGTTTTCTTTGGTTCTTCTCGTTACCATTCTTTACATAGGGTTTATTGAAAGTATTTGTTAGCTCCAGGGATGGAGATGTAAACGTACTCATGGACTCTGAAGGAGGTATCCTTGGATCAGTTAAATACATCATAGCCATATCGTCATCGTTTTCCAATAAATTATCCAATACTTCTCTAATTAAGAAAGTCTTTTGATAGAAAGAGGATAAATTCTTTGATTTGATCAACAGTTCCCTTAATTTATCTCTATTTACTTCATTTTCCAAATCTAAAAGGATCTGTTTGCAAACAGTGGAACATTCTTTAAACTCAGTCTCCAAACAACTCATAATATTGATTAAAATGATCTCTAAGGCTCTATGCTCATAAAAATTACTTGAATTTGGATTGATTTGTGATAGCCCAGCTTCCATATCATACATCAAGACACCTAGTTTCATTGCAGAGTCAAGATTTGTAGTGTCAAAGATAAACAATCTATCCTTTTCTATCAGGGCTTTAATGTGAAGAAGATTGACAAGGATACAATGTGGTTTGACGATGATGGTTGGGATGATGTCTACTGATGACGTATCTATTTTTCTTAAATCTCTTGGGAACAAATTATGGTCTCTTAAAAAATCCCACTTATTAAAATTTTGTGATACTTTAACAATCGACCCTTTAGAATTGAAGACTGTACATGAGATGAAGGAAGCATTTGGTTTAATTGGTTTTAACTGTAATAACTTAGAACTTAAAGGCGATGTGATTTGATGTTGTTGTTTTGAAGATTGAGTGGGTTGTGAAGAATGCTGTTGTTGGTATATACGGTTTTGATTTGTGGTGAGACACCGTCGGTTGAATAATGATACGATGGACTGTTTATTACAACGAAGAATATTATTCCTTGTAGCACTATATCTTAATGGTATAGTAAACAATCTTGGTATCATATTGTAGTCATAGGTACGGGGAATAGAGATAGATAGATATACGTGCTATATTAAGGGGTGACAGGATGGGAATTTCTGTTGTGTTTTAAAAAAAAAAAGTATTGTTTCGATCAAATTGTAAGTAGAAACGACAATATATATCAATTTGCATAAATCCATCATTTACTACAATCTTCTGTGCAGTATTATTAATACTCGCTACTATATAACAAAAAGAAGAAGAAATGGGGGGAAAAAAAAATGACAGGCACGCCCAGCAGCTGAAAATTTGGGCTCGAGCCATTTCCTGACAAATAACATCCAGACACCCACCGCAACATTCGGAGATGACGAAGTTTTCTTTTTTTATTTCCGCGGAGAAAAAAAATGAAGAGAATATTGCTTTTTTATTTTAGATCGAGGATTTTTTTTTTTTTTGGTTGGTTGGTCTGTTTCACGTGACAAAGGTATCTTGGAGGAGACTTTACTTGACGAATGCTAATGTAATGCTAGAGTCATTAACTGCTACTACTGGTACCTTTTACCCCTCAAAGATATATATATGCCTGTGTGTTTATACTTATTCCAATATTCTTGTAAAAAGAAGTCTAAATATAAATGATAATTAGCAATATTATAACCTATATAATAGAAAGTAGAGTAATATACAAGCAGATATATATATATATATATAGTTATATGTACGTATGTTCTTTAGTCAAAGAATTTCCTTGTCTTGGATATACCAAACATCTCTAATCTTATAGCTGGTAAGGCTTCCTCATGTAACAATTTTAACCTTTCGTCAATAGTATTATTCAGTTCAATCTTTTCTAAAGAATCTTTTACAATAACACCACCAATTAATTCAGGGTTTAGAAAATTTTTAGATATAGTTATTTTAATATCTCTTCCATTCGTAGTGGTTTTATACTCTTCTATTATCTCATTCAAAAATTCTTCGTTTTCTACAATTGGTAAATCGCATTCTTTAACTTGGATAACCACTTGATTTTCTAATAATCTTAAAATTGATTCAACGATGAGTTTATGTAAAATCTCTTTATATAATGTTTTATCATTGGTGATTTTATCTCTTAATTGTCTTTGGGTCTCCTCGAATACTTCATTCAAGGAATCATTTCTCTTATTTAACACTTTCAATCGAATCTGATTATCAATAGTAGATTTCATAATTTGTTTCTCCAAAGAAATTTTCTTCAAATTTTTTTCAAAATTGGTATCGATATTACTTATCTCTTGACGAACTAAATTCGTCTTTTCAATTTCATACTCTTGGTTAGCCTTCAATTTGATTTCTCTTGCCTTCTCTTCTGCTTCTTTCTTAATGAAAGCTTGCATTTTGTTTAATTCATCATTCACTTGACTTGGTGTCAAAGAAGTAATTATAGAAGAAGACATTTCTTTGAATAATTATATATATATATATGTGTGTGTGTGGTTTTATTCTATGGTTCGTACTTCAATTGAGTAAAGGATACACTATACGTCCATTAACAAACTTCTCAGTAATATAATAGAGGCACACACCCATATATATTAATCTATCTTGCTACCTTTTCTCTTTTATTATAATCAAGTAAAATAAAAAAAAGTCTCTTCTTCTCTTTTTTTCTTCAAAAAAAAAACGAAAACGAAAAAAAAAAATAGAAAAAACCCGCTTCTTGTACCTTTTTATTGCGGTATTTCCGCAAACGTAAGCCTTTTCTTTCGGTATCAGAACCTTTTCGGGAACCGAAAATGCGGAAATACAGAATATTATGAAACCGCCTGGAATGTTTTAGTGTTTTGGACTTCTTTAGTATTATCTTTTATATATAATAAAATATTATATTGTGAGGGAGAGGGATAAACATTGATTACTAGAGTGACACACTTTCTGTTTGAACCAACGGTTTATACATATATATATATATACGAACTACTTTTAAACTCTGCTGGTCATTTTATTTTATAGTTCCCAAATTTTTTTTTTTTCTTTTTTGATGATTTATTATTTAAACAACTATATGGAATATGTATTTGTATGTATGAAGAACCACTAAGAAGAATATTAATAAACGAAAAAAAGAAATAAATAAATAAATAAAATAAAATAAAATAAATATGTATGATTCGAACAATTCTTATGATTATTTGGCTTATATTTGTATTTTTTTTTTTGGTATATTATAGATACTTGGTGAACAAGTTATCATCTAACCAACCAACTTTTTCATATGCAGAATATAATCTTGATGCCTTATTTACATCAATACGACACGCCTTTTGGGCATCTGTCCTCCTAAAGGGTAAACCTTGTCTCATTCTCTCAACCTTGGCCATAAAAAGTCTTCTCTTTGAATCCAAATATAATGAACATGGCAACCTTAACGTTTGTGCCAAATTTAATTCTGCAGGATGTAATCTATCCTTTAGCGGGTCATGAGACAGATCTATACTAGATCCCTTCCATTCCACTTTCATTGAATTATTTGTGTTTATGGTGGGTAATGTATCCCAACTTGGTGAATAATCCGGTAACAATTCCCAACTAATGTTTGGCGTTGTATGGTTATTCGAATAAACTACTGGTTTCTTAGAGATGTTTCTTACATGTGGTTTCTTTCTTTGTTTCAAAGTTTTCGACTCTTTATTATTGTCTGGTAACGTTGTGGGAGTTCCAGAAGCAGAACTCCTTTGAGGAGCAGTGGGAGTATAATAATAAATCACGTCTTCATTACGGTCTCTATATTTATTACTTCTTAAAGGATATCTATATTCCCTTTGTGACGGAATATTCATGGGGTCCTTACCTTTAAATATTTTATATCGTGATATGAATTTTCTAGTCAATTGTCCGTATTTTGATACATCTAAACCTGGGTCCCAATTAGGTTTCACCAATATTGTATCTTTGTCGAGATTAAATTCAGGAATAGAAGAGGTTGTTTTAATATTATTGAAAATTTTAGTTTCTCCATTTGAAGATATTGGTGATTGTGGTGGGGAAGGAAACCCTGCAGTATTTTCTTGTAAGTTAGATAAAGAAGAAGAAGAAAAAGAAGAGGCCGAAGAGTCCAGAGTTCCAGAGATTTGATTATTTATAGAGCTTGTCTGTAGAGGTAAAGGGGGCAACAAGAAACATAACCCAGTAGATTCACTTAAAGAGTTTCTTCTGTTTGAAGATGATTTTAAGGCATTGAATGAACTGGCTAAAGGTTTCTTTTGGAATTGTTGACCCTTTGGGTTTATTGTATCTTGATCTAGTTGAGTGTATTCAGGTCTTGGTGAAAATAATTCCATAACCATAGAAAAAAAAATAAGTATCAATGAATTTCTATATGCAATAGTTGTAATTGATAGTGTGTTTTATTTGTAGTTGTTTATTTGAGTATCAGTTGAATCTATATATATAGTATATATATATTTGAAGCTTCAAGAAAGAAATGATCCAAGACTGAAAGGGAAGCAAAACAGAAGAACAAGGGTAATAAAAATTATCCATCGTATTCCTCTATAGCCTGTTGGATATATATATATATATATATATACTGGTAATTTCAAAAAGTATATGTGAAAGTATTGTATATATACAGATCTTACTTACTCTAGTACCCCAATCCCCTCGCCCCCTCTCCCACCTTTACCAAAAGAAACATATATAACTCTCTTATCAAATCCACACTGTAGTAGTGTATAATATATTATTATTTACTCATTCACCCATTACTCCCTATCTTTTCTTACTCATCGCCGATATTGTCCGAAACAAAGAGAACTATTTTATTCCTCGAGGACCGGCTGGCCCCCGGCGGTCGCTGTTTTTGTTCCGCTTTTTTTTTGTTTTTGTTCCTTTTTCTTCTCTCGACTTCTAGAGAATTCTTTTCTTTTTGTGACAAGGCCTGAAGAAGAAGAAGAACAAAGGAATATTGTTTAAAAACAATAGTTTGTTGGGTATCACGTGGGGAAAAAGGAATGAAAACAATAGTGGCTAATAATAGATTTATTTTCCTAAAAAAGGAAATTTTATTGCTTCACTGTTTTTCAGTTGTCGGTTTCTCTAAATTCCGGTGAACAACGTTGCAGAGCTTGTGGCGGAATTTTTGATATTCCGTATTTGGTTCGTTTCTTCCTTTTTGTTTGATTGTTTTCCTTTGCCAGTCTATTGAGTGATGAAGATATATATATATATATATATGTATGTCATATATTGCCATAAAATGTTTTGAAAGAATTGTATGAAATAAACATATGGGTGAGTGAGAGACTCTCTCTATTCAAGTCTTGGAATAATAATAGTCGTATATGTGTTACAATATATTTGTGGTTTTGTTAATTTCGTTGTTCTCTTTATATTATATGTGTTTTCTTTCTTCTTCCTTTTTTTTTTTTTTGTTTATAATGGTTGGGCTGGGTTATATGCAATACCAAACAATTCTTTAATCATATCATCAATTTCATTACTCAATGAAAAATCATGAGTATAATTAATATTATTCACTTGGTTTAATGAACTTTGTTTTTCTTGTTCATCTTCTAATGTGTCATCCTCTTGCAATTTATTCGGTAATTTATATGCAGGTGACAATTTTTCATAGAATATCGAATGGAAAAATTGTAACTGTTTCTCCCAGTCTCTATTATTTTCATTTATAATTAGTAATTTCTTTAAACACGTTATCGCTAATAAACATGCAAACAACTGATATAATGTCGCATAGTTATAGTTGCCGAATTTCTTCTCGAAATTGTTAAATAATGTTATTAAATCATCCAAAATTTCAATGACAACACCTCGAGATTCTTCGCTTTCTTCAAGAAATGGCTTATTAAACGTTAATAACACAATATAATAATAATACCAAAAATAGGAAATTGTTGGGTCGGTAGAGACCTCTTCATCTTGTAACAATTTCTTGCTCCATTGTAAAAATCCAGGTAATGATTGCCTCCATTGGAACACTTGTGAATTAAATGTATTCAGTAATTGTACTCTCACATTCGTGTCATCTGATTCAATAAATATCTTGGAAGTGAACACTTGTACTATCCTGGAAAGTATAATTAGATTTTTCAATGGCAACGAAATTTGTAACACATGTTTCCCAATAAATCTAAACTCTTCTGTACCTTTAACTTCTGGTAATTCATCAGACTCCGGGATCGTGGAATTACTTACACTCAAAGTAGATGTACGACCCAACATCAAACAAATGAAATGGTCTGCGATGTAACATCCCCAGTATATTCTTGATCTAATCTCTAATTCACTCTCCGTTAACTGGCTCTTTGAATCCTCCGTATACCAAACTTTTGGATCTAATTGGAATCCCATATCATAACCCACTCTAATCGCCAATCCAGAGAAATACCATGCCAATTGATTACACCCTTTTCCTAATTCATAAAATGCAAGACAAAACAATGCTTGTACTGTGGTGATTGAGGCATTGTTTTGTTCATCAAACACTAATTTCAATAAAGTCTTTTTGCTTTGTTCATAGTACCATTCTGACATATCCTGTAATTCAGGTGATAATCTTGATCCAATAGCGCACATAGCATAGATCAATTCTGTTGAACAATAATGGGAATCCGCATAATTATTCTTTGCATGGTTGAAAAATCCATATAAGAAACTTTCTCTATGAACAAAGATAAAATGCCCCGGATATAGCCATCTATAAAAATTCGATAACGACTGTAAGATTAATGGATCTGTATTAATACAATATTCGTCATTATAATTGCTGATTGGTCTTCTAATAACAGTCGTCTTCAAATCGGATATCCTCTCCTTACCTACTTTATCGTCAGCACTATTATTAGATATATTGTTGTTGTTGCTTCCATTATGGAACATATTTGAGCGGTTCAAGTTTTCTTGATTAAGTCGACTATTAATATTGGATATACCATGTGAGATATTATCTTCAGAGAGACAATTATTGACACTAGAATCGCTTCCCTTTAAGGAGACCACTGATGATGAATGTGAACTAGTAGAATTAACTGATCCCGTTGAAGCCATTGACGGAGTCTTGGGTCTTGGTTTGTATGGAACAGGACCTTCAGGGTAGAGACTGCCTTTTACAAATGATTTTTTTTTCCATTCTGGGTGAAAGATTTTTTTAGGTGAAATCTTAATTGTAGAATTGTATTCTCCAGTTCTGTTATTTTGAGGTTGATTGTCACTACCAATAAAATTACTGTTATTATTGTTGTTGTCAAGTAATCTATTAATGGAAATTGTGTATTTATCTTTTTTGATTTTAATGGTTGGCTCATTTTCCAGTTTGTTCACAATGTTTTCTCTATAATTTAAATTAGTATTTTCACTAGTCCTCTCATTTATGATACCAGGTAATATGTCACCTATCATCATTTTTTCCAAAATTTGTTGATTATTAGGATAAACCATCTGTACTAAATTTTTCAAAGAAGTCTCTAAAGACGCTATGTGTACTTCTAGTGATTGAACATAAGTAGAAGAATATCTTTTTTTCCTTAAATCTTCTTCATTAATATTACATTCAATACCAAGTTTTTTACAACTCTCACACGGATACCCTAAATCGCATCTTTTACGTCTTCTCCTACAATTGTAACATGATAATCTTTTCTTACCATTGGGTCCTAAAACTATTGGTTTCTTTGTTCTCCGCTTTTTATGTACTTCTTGTGTTGGATGTTGTGATGATGGATCTTTACTAGTAGATGTGTTTATTGGTTTAGATACAACTGAATTAACATCTATATCATTAGAGTTTAGTGGAGTCCCCATATCCCATTAAATATGACTACTGTAATTTAAACACTATAGTAAAATATCCACTTAAAAAAATATTTTGTTTTGGATCTTAACGCCTATAAGCTTTCTATAATTGTTTTTTTTTTTGTTAATTGGGAATTGACAATTCTTCTTTATTTACTCTTACATAAATGACATTTAGATATTAGAAGTCATATAATATATAAGTCTTATTCTTGGTTTATCTTTCTTCAAGAATTATCGAAATTTTCAGTATTGAAATTGATTTAGGAAGTGAGGAGGGAAAGAAAAAAAAACGCAAATAATCCACCGTAAAAAAATATATATATAAAACAAAATAAAATAAAAACACGGGATTTTAAAAACATCTGTTTCTGGTACTCGTCCCACTGTTTAAAGGATATGTAGACACCAATTGTATCATACGATTTCCAATGAAAGGTAATAGTGCCGTGTGAGTGGCAGGGAGTACTGCACAGTATATGTAATCCCATTAGTGATATTTGGAATAGTAGAATAATTTTATCTTTTCTTTCTTTTCTTCTGTCTTTTTAAAAACAGGTAGGAAGTTAAAATTAGCTTGATCAAAGTTCGTCATGAATGTTATTGTACGACGGTTTACTTGAACCATCATTAATAACATGACTCTTTATATCCTTGTGACGTTGTAATATTTCTTGTGACTCTTTAATTTGGCCTTCCCATTCGGCAATTATCTGCTTATTGGTAGATGGTAGTAATACCTTTTTCCTCAAGGATCTCTTTAATCTACTTATAGGTACTTCATCCTGAATGTCATTCACTAAATCTTGACCTATATTTAGTAAAGAATTGACATCTGCTGATAAACGTTGATAATGGACTCTTAAAATGTCCCCGATATTTTTTGATCTTATCTCTTCTAAATCGATTAAAAATGCAGGTTCTGTTGAGTAAAATGAATACCCATTATTTTTCAACCTCTTTTCCCAATATCCATAATTCCAATATCCATCAACTTCCATTCTGAACATACTAAATGGAGCCTTTTTGATTTCTGATTTTATAATCTCTTTTGGATCTAACAATTTGTCCTCCGTCCCAAGGTTCATGTAAACTAATTTCTTAACATCTAATGGGAATAAAACATCGAGAAATAAAAATCGAGAAATGTCCATTTTACGATCATGAAAACGTTGTGGACGTATCCATCTTGGCCAGGCATATTTTATCAATTTAATTTTAGCATTTATATTAGGGTTACTATTAATGATATTAGCAAATTCGTGTAATTCCACACTAGTGGATGGATCTTCTAATAACCAGAATGTAAAATTTGTAGTACGATCAGAAGCTGATATTTGTAATACATTCTTCTTATAGTTAGATTGTTCTAAAACGGAATCATTCAACGTTGTAAAAATATTAATATCGGTGTTTTCTTCCGAAAGTTTCCTTTCTGGTATTTTTTTATTGTGTTTTCTTACAAGTATAGTTAGTCTCTTTGGATTCAAATTGGATACAATAAATTCCTTCTCGTTAACCAAATCTGAATATATTTCACTCGACATTAATTCTACATCATAATCAGGTGTGGTACATTCGACGTGATATGTTTTTTCAAAATCATCAATCACAAATTGGCCATATCCAAAGGTGCCCATTGAGGTAAAGTTGGTTATGATTTTATTATTCTCATCTAAGACATTAAAGGTAAGACCACCGATACCATGAATATTACCCTCATTCATTGTAACTTTCGAATCATACACATGACTCTCAACAATGACTCCATTGAATTGATATATATTAGAAATCATAAAGTTATCAGGTACATCTATAACAACATCAAAGGCATTTTTTAATTCCTTAGTAAGCGATTCATTTGGCATAGATGGGACGAAAACCCTTTCATTCGGAATGAATGACAAATTTTCGGTAGGTAAAAGAACTATTTTAAAGTTGGCAATATTCAGTTTTTCTAATAATGGTACAAAAGATAACAATTTTTGAGTTCTCTCCTCCACTGGATCAATAATAAGAGTTATATCTATTAACTTTTCTGTGGGATTTTGATTACTATCATCAAATATAGTAAAACTATTACTTTGAAGATAATCTTCCATATTGAATCGCGATAAGACTGTTTCAGTGGTGAAGTCGAATCCATCATTATTATATTGGGAACCTTGATAAACAAGTTTTGATAACAGAGCAGATATCATTTCAATGAAATCTGGGTCTATAACTCTTCCAGAAAACCCAGGGTAAACATTTTCAAGGGCAAATATAGAGTCCAAAGTCCGTTTTGCTTCTCTTTTAATGATTGACTCAAATTCAATCGTCGTGGGGATCTCATTTTGATCAAAATGAATAAATCTACCGTTTAACACTAAAAATGAATTAGAATTAAAATATGAAATAGGGACATCTGGTAACCATCTATGTAGACCCATTTGTATGATCTTTGATATTGGGGCAGTATTATGATTGGTTTTCATAGATTTTTTAATTAAAGATTCTAAAAATTGTGATTGATCTGATTTCTCGCTATACTTATTAATGTTTGATTTTAATTTCTTCCATATTGAGTCAGATAAATCACCAGAATGGAATAATCTAACACGAACACCTTCGAATTTCGTATGTAAAATATTATTTAATCTTTTGAGTCCTTCAACAGAACTGAAGTTATCAAAAATAGTGATAGTGTGGAGGACATTTAAACTATTATTGAAAATACAGTCAATAATCCTTTCCTTGTAATCTGATAGCATAGTGTTGTCCATGGAGGTGTATATACCATTCGAAAAATAATTTGGTGTATATTTCTCATTTTTTGTAACTGAGGATTTCAAATGTAAAATGCCTCTTACATCAATTTTTTTGGGATTTTTACCAGCTTTAAGCTGTTTCTTAATCTCGTTTTTCAAAAAAGTAGTGTCTTTTTTAATAACTTTAGCAATTAGATAATACCAAGAATTGTATTTAAACGGATATACTTCACCATTAATAATAATTGAAGTAGTCATTTCAATATCTAATGATTTTAATAAAGATTTTGTATCAGGGATATTTTGGTAGCTTCCTGTAAATATTGAGTTATCTATATCTCCATTTGATATATCTTCGAGAAGAGAAACCAGTGAATCCATATCATTTTCATGTTTAAATTCATAGATCTTACTTAACACAGAAAATGATTCTGAATTGCCGATAGGTAGTAATCCAATTCTTTGTGGGTAACCTTCTTTAATAACTTTCAAAGTTCTGATAAGGCCACTTAAGGCTTCGGTGTCGTCCCTTTCATGGGTATGTAAGATTTTATCAAAGTTGATAATAAATATAATTTCATTCCAGTTTTTTCTATATTCAGGTATTTCTCCAAATTTAGACTTTTCAGCCAAAAAACTTTCGATATTAGTACTTAATTCATTATACTGAGGGTCCTTTTCAATATCATTAAAATAAATAACATTATCTGAAAATGACCCAATTCTATGAAGATCGATTTTAATAGGTTGTAATTCTTGTAAATTTAATACCGAAAGATTTGTGAAATATTTTAATAGTGCTTTTGTGTTTGTATTAATAGAAAGCTTATCACTTAAATGATAATCCAATATATAATTTTTTAATTGGATCATACGTTTCCATTCATTGTATATCGTACTGAATAAGGAGTAGTGATTTAAAGAAGTTAATTTGATATTCTGACCGTTAACAAAGATACCAAGCATGTGGAAATCAATTCCATATTGTTTCAAAATCGAATTACTCTTCTTAATCTTATTCTTTTCGCCTTTTGATACTTTGACATTGAGTAGATTGTTCATAAGTATAGGGAAATTATTTATAACATTTTGAAAATATTTTATAGTGGAACTAAAATCACGACTTTTTTTGTAAAATCTGGTGATTAATGAAGTAACTTTCATATCAATATCTGAAATATTTTGATTTTCTACTGGTTTTAATAACAACTTATTTTTAAAACTTTTTGGTATCTCGACTTTAGTCTCCAATAGTCGCCATTTGTCTATTTCTTCATTATTTTTCAGCGTAAAAGAAGTTGAAAAATCCTGGTTGATATGGACGTTTGAACTAATATTACAGATAGGTTTCCAAAAGAATCGAATCTTTTCAGTCTGAGTAGCTTCAATAAATAAATTTCTATTAAAATCCTTAAAACCAGGTAAATTAGGACAACCATAGAAAATTAGTAAAGGCGCTTTAGAATTTGTGCCAATTATCGCAGATGGATTGTCATTTTCTGATAATAGTTCGAAGTCTGATAATTTAGATTGTTTCTTTAGATCGTCAGATTTCAGATAGAAGCTGTCATCTGGTTTATCAAATATTCTCCCGTTTAACACAAAATGATTTACCTTAGGAATAGCTGGATCGATATGGTAAAAGACTTTAAATGGATATAAATCATAATATGTTTTAAATAATTGAGCGTTAAATGGTATCTCAGTATTTGAATTTTTATTATTTTTATCAAAGTTTTCTAGAGCATTTAGTACTTTTTGAAATAACGTAAGTTCATCCTCATTATCATTATCTTCTTCCTTAGTGTCCTCTGGATTGTAATAGCCATCAGCATCTTCATTGAATTCATCTAATTCTGTTATAATGGGATATAACTTGTTTAATAACTTGTGACTTTTTTCACTATCTATAACTACATGATTAAGAATATTCCATATATTAACAGACTCCAAATAACTGCTTGCAGATCCTTCCGCAGGACTTAACTTAATGGAATCCGCAAAGACAACTAGGAAAAACAAAATATTTGCCCAAGTTAACAACAAGTGATGAATCTTAAACGTCATAACTAGATTGGTGTTTTCCTTGTCTATATACGTAGTCTAAAAGTTGTCATCATTTAAGTCTAGTGATATTAAAGTGAAATGTGCTTCCTTGTTTTTTATGCATTAATGTTTTATTTTCAAATGCAGTTTTTATGGCACTATCATAACTGTTTTGATAAAACCCTAAGTTTTCTCTGTGAACTTTAAATTTAGCCCTAATCTGCTTTAAGTTCTTTGGAATGTCTTCACTGTATATTGTTGATATATCTTAGTATAGAGAAAGATTCTAGTTAGACAGGTTTTAGTCAAAAATGAGATTGATTTTCACTTTATCGTGTTTGTTAACATTGAATTGTTTCTTCTTTAAAGCATTGACAATTTTTTTTTTTTGAGAGGGATATTTTTTGGTGACTTTTGAGGCCATTTTTTTATTATGGTAAACATTATTTTGAATCCTTCTAGACATTATCAGTTTAACATTGACCTAAAAATAATATAATGAGAAAATTGTGTTTTGTATATATATATATATAAATACTTACCATTTTTTTATATACAACTATAAAATTGGTTTAAATAGATTTTTACTTTTACATCTTGTGGTAAATTAATCACTTTCGTTTGCATCGTCTGAGTCACTGCTGCTAGAATTGGCTTCATAGACAATGGATGAGCCGTTGTCTTCCTTAACTTCGGATAAAACTAGGTCCTTGTGACTTTCTTTGTTTTCTTCTTCAACTTCTTCATCAAAAACTATCTTCTTATTTGAGACTACTGGTAATCTTTCAGCTTCAGAATTGTTTTGTTCATTTTCTAATAAAGTACCTTCTACAGATACGACCCTACCTGTGGTATATATATTTCTAACTGTGAACTTTAATTTTCCATCTATATGATTACCATAAGAATCGACCCAATGACCTAATAAGCCGGTTCTCTTACTCTTTGGCTTAGAAGCTTCATCACCGTCTCTACTGTCTTCATTAACATCATCTTGTTGTTCATCTTGTATGAAAGTCCAATCATATGGGATGTTGTTCTTTTTAATAGAGGCATTGAAAGAATCGTGAATTAGTAAACCAATGTGTGATGCAGATTGAATAAAGATGTTCCCTTCTAAGACGTCACCAACTTGAGGTTGCCAAACATATAATTCAACTTTGCACCACAGGAAACTAAATGGGGTATCGGGTGATACTTTAATTAATTTTGTTGTCTTTTCTTCATCATCATTTGGATCTTCATCTAAGATAGTTAAATCTTCATAACCCATAACAACCCCACCAATATCATTATTATATTTCATAATCATCGGATTCAAATGTTGTTTCATTATCCCTTGTAATGGATTTTGTAAATACATTGGAGCTAATGAAACATACATTGTGATAGGAATACGGATAATACAGTTGGACACACCATCTTCTTTAGGGTTTGTGATAAGCTTTTTATGTCTCTTGATAAATCTACCTGCTCTTAAACTTTCAGCTGTTCTTTTAGTAGCAACCATTGTGATTGATAATCCGATTATCTGTTTGTATTTGTATTGTATAAAGAAATAAACTTCACAAGTATTTTCTACTTAAGTAAAGTACTCGGTGTATGCCCTTGCTTGTATAATAAGAATGTTGAACTTTGTATACCAACGTTAACAACTGATCTCGAGGGCATCGAATTTTAGTTGGTGAGTATCAAAAAATATTTCATAATTATCTAAATAAAAAAACAAAAAAAAATTTTCAAAATTACACGTGACCTAAAAATTCTAAAAAGGTACGTTCTGCAGTAAACAGGATAAAATAAAAAGATATGTAGAAACACCTAGATTATCTTATTATCAAATATACATATTTAATTATTTATATACTAGTGTGCATATAAGCATAAACAATGGATTTTTCATATTGTAAGGATGGAAATATTTATAAACAAAAAAATTTTGATTATTTTTACTCAACAAAAGTTCGATGAAGTAATTTACAGATGGTGAGATTTTTTTTTACTTGTTAAGAGAAATAAAGTTTAATGAAATTACTAATTGATTGCATTTACTCGATACCGAAAACTGGTTTTAGTTTTTTGATCAATAACCAGTCGGCTCTTTGGACTTGGTCCCTGAAAGCTGGATCTTTTAAGGTATCGATAGATTTTCTAGAAATCATCGAGTATAAAGTATCGGATTCATCAACATGACGACCCCAAATTGGCTGTTGACCCGATGGATCTTCTAAACGAACAGCCACACCGGCAGCAGTTTGACCCTTCCTGACTTCTGTAACAGGTTGATGGTTAATTTCCAAAGACATTACTTTACCTAACAATAACACATTTCTTTCTTTAGTGGTTGGATCTGTTCTTACCGCACAAATTGGAGTACCAATACGTAAACAACCTTCAATAACATCGACACCAACAATCATTGGACCACGCTTGTTAATAATTTGTAATGTATGTAAGACGCATGGGAAAATGGCGTAATCTAAGAAATCCTTACGACGTTGTTCCAATAATTGTTGTTGATATGCTGTGAATGAATCGAATAAGTGATAAATAATATCAGCATTAAAGATCTTAATACCTTCTTGTTCGGCATATTGTTCTGCTTCTTTGTCTACTTTAACATCGAAACATAACATAACAGCATATTCTGGAGCCTTTTCTAACATAGTACTAGCTTTCATAACATCACGCTTATAAACTGGACCTAACCCAATAGACATAACTGGAATTTTCATATCCTTTAAGAAATCTAATAAGGCTTCTAAGGAACCCAAAGTAGATGCTTGAACAACAACACCCTTACCAGATGTATCAACAGAATCAAGAAGACCAGTTAAATCATCCATTACATCATCCATTAACTCTTCCTCATCATCTTCTGGACCAACGACTAGTAATCTAGAACCAGAAACAGCCTTTTCTAAATCATTAGCAGCAATCTTAACACCTAATGCAGCTTTGACTTCTTTGTGATGAACATATTCAGATTTTAGACGTAATTCACGTAACGGTTGTGGGGTCAACAAAGCTCTGATATTAGTAGCAATTGGACCATTCATACCACAAAGTACGATTCTATCACCTTCTCTTAAGTAACCGTTTGATAAGATGACATCAATGGTAGTACCGAAACCTTCGACAACCTTAACTTCTAAGATAGTAGCTTCAACATGCGATAGATACATTAATTGCTTGGACATTCTCTTTTGAGTTAATTCTAATAATAACCATAATAAATCTGGGACACCCTCACCTGTGACAGCAGACGTTGGGACAATAGAAACATATTTAGCCATATTCTTATTTTTGTAGTATAATTCAGAATTCAACCCTTGTTCAGCTAAGGCCAATTGGATTTGACTTAATCTAGTATGGAATTCATCTTTTACAGCTCTAGTTTGTTGTTCGAAAGAGTCTCTGAAAGAATTGTTGGGAGTAGCTTTCCAGTCGTATAATCTATCAATCTTATTTAGGGCTACAACAAATGGGGCCCTTCTGTCTCTTAATAATCTAATAGATTCAAGAGTTTGTTGTTCTAAACCATGCATAATATCGATAACCAAAATAGCAATGTTACATAATGAAGAACCTCTAGAACGTAAGTTAGAAAATGATTCGTGACCTGGAGTATCAATAACTAATAAACCTGGAACATCAAAAGTTTGTTTTTCAAACTTGGCCATAGATGCTGTCTTTTGTTTGATGGCTTCAATTGGGAAATAGGTGGCACCAATTTGTTGGGTAATACCACCAGCTTCACCACCTTGGACATTTGTTTGTCTGATTTTATCCAATAATTTGGTTTTACCAGTATCAACGTGACCCAAGATACAACAAATTGGGGAACGTAAATCTTTCTTTGGGTTCTTGGCAGTTTCTTTAACAGCTGGCGAGGATATTTCTTGAATCTCCTTTTTGGTACTTTCTACTTGTGGGGTCTTTTCAGTATTGGCTTCGGATTCTGGTTCAACAGATGTCTCAAGTTCAACAGATTCAGTTTCAACAACAGGAGTGGAAATCTCTTCTTCTTCTTCTTCTTCGCCTAAATCTAAGTTTTCCCAATCGTCAATTAAGACATCTTCGTCAACGTCTTCATCCATTGTCTTTTTCTTTTTGTCGTTAGCTTCTTTTTCAGCCTTGGCAGAAGCATCAGTATCATTATCTTTTTGAGTGGGTTTCTTTTTCCTCTTACCATAGACAATCTTCTTTGGTTTCTTTTCTTCAGTACCTTCACCATTAGCGGCAGCAGCCTTCTTGGCAAGACCTGCGACTTTAATATTGCCTGATGCTAAAAGGGCAGCACGTCTCATTTCCATCAATTTCTTTTCTTCCTTTTGCTTTTTGGTTAACAATTTACCTTCAGCCTTTAATTTCTCACGTTTAGCCTTTTCCTTTTCTTTCTTTAACTGTCTGTTTCTTTCTCTTTCAGCCTCTTCTTTAGCCTTTCTTTCTTCTTCTTCACGTTCTAATCTTTCTTCCTCCTCACGCTCTAGTCTCTCTTGTTCTTCTAATTGTTTCTTTAATTCTAATTGACGTTTCAAAGCAGCTAAACCAGCAGGAACTTTCTTACCATTCTTAGCGGTGGTGGTGGTAGTAGGCTTAGTATTAGCTGGGGCTGGTTCTTGAGATGAAGCTTTGGAGGAAGTTGAAGATTTTTCTTTCTTTTCCGCAGCTAACTTCTCAGCATTTTGTTTACTTAATTCTTTGTTTTTATCCTTTTGTGCTTTTTGTTGAGCCTTCTTCTTAGCTGCTAATTCTTTCTTTCTTTTCTTTTCAGCTTCTTTCTTTTCTCTTTCCTTTTCTTTCTTAGACTTTAACAAAGGCTTGGTTTCTTCCTTCTTTTCTTGCTTCTTTTTAGATTTCTTTAAAGTGGACATGAAATCATTTTCAGCAGCAAGATCTTCGTCACCAGCTTGTTGAGGTTCTACAGCGCTAGCAGGAGTGGTTTTGGAAGATTCATCTGCTGGGGTAGAAGAAACACCGAACTCTTCACCTTGAGGCAAATCATCTTCGAAGTCCTGGTCCCAATAGTTCTGTTGATTTTTTTTACCCTTCTTAGCCATTTTTAGATTACTCGGTATGTGTAGGTATACACTTTGGTGGTATCTTTTTCTTTTTCCTTCACTTTATTTAGTTATAAAATGGGTTGTAGTTACTATTTAATAGAAGATGTTGTACAAATTTTCAATGCGATCTTAGTAATTTCAAGACATCATCTTTGAAATTTTTTTTTTATTTTTCTTTGTAAATTTTTCACTTTTCTTTGGTCTTCTCCAGTTATAAGAGAAATTGAGTCATTAAACACGAACATCATTACAAAATATTTAACATACAAAGCACTTTGAAGGTTACATAGAGAGTATAGAATAGTATATTAAGTAGTACGTGTGTGGAAGTATTGTTACGTTGTACAATTACAACATCCTTTCCATGCAGTATTGACATTAGAGCTTGATAGCAGGTGGGGGAAATTATTCTAGAAATTATGGATTAAAAATAGATACAAAATAGAGAAAGATGGGAAATTGGAGTGATAATAATTATGTTTGTTCCTTCCATATTTTATTTAGTTTAAATTTGTTCTTTTTTTTTGTTTTTTTTTTTGATCAGTCAGAACGAGCTCTTTTACATCTCTCAACTGAACCTACGGTATTCCTTTTTTCTTTCAGTGGGGAAACGGGTGACATTGGGATTTTGTTTTGTTGATGAAGATTAACTACTCTTCTTTTGTTTGGTGAGATGGTTTTATTCTGAAAGAATGATGAACCACAAGTTAAAGAGGGTGTTCCATTAGAAGTCCACGTCATAGAATTTTTTCTTATCATTTCGTAATAGCTTAACAATCCACTGTTCCAATAGATCTTCTGCTCCTGAATGTTATCATTGGAATCATTTTTCAAAGACTTGATAAACTGGAACGCATCCATAATTTTCAAATTCGACGATTTTTTGATCACGCAGGATATTAATAACGCGATCAAAGTTTCATTATTTTCATGATCACCGAATATGAGCACACCATTACCTGTGCACTTGAACAATTCCAACCAATCGTTGAGTCGTTCGAACAAATCATAATTGTTCAATTGGAAAACATTATATTTAACGTTCGTATAGTTCCTTTTACTCCCGTATATTATATTTTTCGTATTGAAGATTTCAGGATTCAATTGTTCAGTTAACTTATTTAGCATGACGGCATTATTATTGATATAGCAGGAAATTGCTGGATCGTTAACATTAAATTGTTGGGGCATTAAAGAAGTGTCAAAATTTATCATTATAATGTCGTTGGTGCCATTGGGAGAATATAAGTTGCAAATGTTTGATTGAGTGTATATTTGCGACATAGTCTCTATAGGAATATCAATTCCAATGAAAAATCTGATGTTGTTATTTTTCAATGCTTCGAGATCATTTAGTGATGGTAGTGAACCAAAGAATATATTTTTATCTAATTGCTGCAGACGATGTGAATTGAATTGTTTTTCAAAAGCGGTCTCATCTAGAATCATTTTTTTTTTCTTTTCTTTCCCTTTCTTAAAACAAAATAAAATAGAAAAATAAAAATGTATATTATTGAGAACTAATGCAATGTAATTCTAATGGTAGAGGGTACTGATCAGTATTGTTGTCCAGGCAAAGCAAAATACTACCAAAAAGAGAAAAGAAAAAAAGGAAAAGGAAAAGGAAAAGGAAAAGGAGATAGAGACAGACTTTAATAAACCTTCCAATGACAAAACAAGCTTTCCTATTTCTTCTGTTCTCCTTTTTTTTCAAGTACTGACGATTCGAGTCTCAGTATTCGATGACATCTCATCGCAGTTTTTATAGTCTTTTCCTTGTTCATCCTTCGAGAGGAAAATTTTCATTATTCTGAAAAATTTTTTTTTTTATTTAGTGGATTTAATTACATTTCCTATTTGGGTAATAGATGCTGAGCGACTTCAAAAAAAATTAAAAAAAATTGTCGAAAGTTGGATTTGAATATTACTTTTTGTTCAAGTGTTGCATTCTTTTAGAGTCATTTTTGATTGCTAATGAGTAGTGATTTACTTGATGAAGTGATTGGTTGAGTTTAAATGTTTTGGCACTCGATATTTTTTTGTTACGTTAAAAGTTTATAAATATTACGTAGGTTGTATTTAGAATGTATACGATTGATGATAATTATTATTAAGAACTGCTGTTGTTTTTTCTTAAAAAAAAAAAGAATTGATTTCGTGTCATTAAAATGAGGTCATTACAGTGAGATATTATTTATTATTATTAAAATTATTTTTTTTTATTCTTAGTGAATATTCATTTTTTTTCCTTTTTGTTTTATTTTTATTGAAAGGTAAGGAATAAAGGATGAAAGTAGATAGAAAGAGCTGGAGGGGGAGGGGAAAGGATTAAGATATTCATGACTTGTATTGACTTAACTCAGATTTCAATCTCCTCACTTCCATTTCATATAACCTTTCATTATTTTGTAAATAAAGAATATAATCAATAGCCTTCTCCAAAATCATACTTTTATTCAACCGTGGTTTTTTAATATTTGACACAGAATCCTTACTTGGGCCCCTCCCAAGATCATCATTATCATTATCCAACTGACAGGAAAACGTAGTCTCTTCCGTCTCCAACCAAGGTATAATCTGTTGTAACTTAGCGATCTTCGTATTAATATTGATCCTATACTTTTTTTCGATCTTATTATGAGCTCTCTTTTGATGTTCCGTCAATTGTTTTCTGTTATTACCGTCATTCCCTTTGGATGGCACGGCAACGTCCCTGGTCTCTAACTGGGATGGCTGGTCGGTCCCTGTTTCGAGTTTCAATTTTTCTTGTTCTAATAATTTATTCAAAGTGAATTCGAAGGAATTGTCCCTTGGTTCCAACTTGACTTGAGATAAGGATGCGGTAGATATGGGAGACCCGATAGAGGAAGACGTAGTAGAAGACAAGATATTTTCCAGTGGTTCGAACCATGTAGTTGAAGAAGGAGAGTCCTGTGGTTCGAAGGAATCTTTATTAGTGGTTGTAATTTGAGGAACGATGGATGATTGGTTATCGTCGTACTGTTGAAACATCCAGTCATTGAAAGTTACAGTGTCTTTGATGTTGTTTTGTAGGGGATTGGAACTAGATGCATATTGAGAGTTCATGATGTGAGTTAGTTATCCTTTTTTCTTTTCTGTTCTTTTCTTTTCTTTCTCTCTTTTTATGATAATGCAGCTGATCTTGCCTTCGTAAGTCGAGAGTCAGAGGATTTTACGTAAAAAAAGAAACATATAATAATAATAACAATGATAATAAGATAAAATAAAGTAAAGATAAAAAGAACAAGTGAAAGAAGAATGTGTTATTAATTGATGTATATCCAAGAGAGAGAGAGTAAGTGACTCGTTGGGAGAGATTAATAGCAACACTATCTATTTGACACTTCGAAGCATACATCTATATGAATATATATATATATATATATAACCCTATATGTACAGAAACATCGTTTATAAAGTTGATAATTTGTTGTTGTTGTTGTTGTTGTTGTTGTTTTCTTTTTTGGAACCAACTCAACCAAAAGAAGCAAAAACAAAAAAAAAAAAAAAGGAAAGAAAGAGGTATTTTTTTTTATTTTTTAGGTCTAAAGACACGCAGTGTACCAACCAATAAATAGAATATATTATCAAGGTATTACTATTATTATTTCCCATTCGATTTTTCCATATCGATTCTTTTGTATCCCATCCATTGCTTTATTTTGTTTATTCTGAGGATACGTGTTTTTGTTTCCCTTTCAGCATTCTCGAGGAATGCCCCAAAAACAGAAATTTCGGTGGCCACGGAAAAACCAAAAGGAGGAAGACAATAGCCTCAGAGAAGTGCCTTCCCAGGCACGAGTGTTATTTATTTGTTTGGCTTGTTGAACAAAAATACCATAGAGGATACCGTTCCGAGTATTTTACAAGGAAAATGGGCAAGCAGAATTGTTTACTATTTACTGAAATCCCTTTTTTGTCTCTGTGTGTGTGTGTGTGTGTTTTTTCTTTCATCCAAGTTCTTTTATAAGGCAGGTATAGGGTAAAAACCGAAAAGGGTTTCCTTCTCAGGTTAGAGAAAATACAATGTGTTGTTGTAACTAACAATGCTGCTTTGTGTTTCTGGATAGTATCTTTTTATGAATATATGAAGAATCACTGTTTTACTACAGAAATATAATATAATACATCATGTAAAAATAATAATTAAAAAAGACATAAACCCTAACTGTTTTTCTTTCTCTCTCTCTCTCTTTCTTTCCGGAAGAAATCAAGAGTAGAGGTGGGGGGAGGGAAAAAAAAATGAAAGTCAGTTCCTTCCATCGAGTTTTGTTTGTTTGTTTGTTTTTGTTTTTCTTGAACACCCGAGGCCCAAATTTTTGGCTGACCTGATTTCCCTTTCAGGAAACTGTGTCTGGATGTTCCCTTCGGTGGGTCTTTCCTCTTTGGGACAGAGGGAAAAGAGAGAGATTTTTGTACCACGTGGGACTCCCGCAATGTATGGGTGGTGCGTTCTACTCTTTATTCCCGCGGATGCAAGAAAAAAAAAATATTTGGTCTTTGGTCATAGAGACTTATATATATATATATATATATATATATATATATTTGTTTTTCTTTTGTGATAGAAAATCTTGTGTGGCTTTAAAAGGGGAGGCTCGGAGTTTATCTTTTTTTCCGAGATTGTTAGAGGGAAGAACCCGCCCTTCGCATTTTCTTGATTGTTAAATTCGATAAAGATCTTGTACATCCCCCCCCCACCACACAAGTATAAGACTTTAAAGAGAGAGTTTCCATACCGTTGACTCGTTCAAGAGTACACTGGGAAACAAACTGAAGGGTGGGACGGGAGGTCGTTGTTTGTTCGTTTTTTTCAAATGGTTTCCTGTCTTTCCAATAAAAAACTGAATTTGGTCCTGTATCATTTATTCTTTGTATTGAAAAATGGTCAATATGAACACTCTTGTTTCCGTATGTATTGACACTGTGGTAGATGTGTGTGTTTCTCTACAGAAGTACAAAGTTAATTTGAGAAAGTGATGGGACAACTCTTCTTGTCAAGTAAACTTCCTCCCAAAAAAAAAAGAAGAAGAAAAAAATTTTGTTTTTTTTTTGTTTTCTTATGACACGTTTATTTAATGTACTTATCCCTCCTTTTTTTTTTTTTTTTTTCCTATGGACTAGTTAGTCTGTTTGTATGATTAGCTTTTTCTAAAAAATTAATATTCATATAAATATATATTTATTCTTTAAGGTGTCTCTTGTAAGGATAAAAAAACTGTTGTCTTTGTTTTACAAGTTTTACTTATGAGTGGTACGTACATATTAGTTAAGTAAATTTGTTTATTTTGTTGGTTTCGTATTCCTCTCCTCTACTGAAAATCAAACTTTCCTAACAAGATATAAACATAATTTTTTCTTTTCTCTATCCCTCTTTATTCTCAGAAAAATAAACAATATATATATATATATATATATTACTTCCACAATAACTTTTGCTTTAAGTATGTTTCTTGAAAAACAGGCTTCCACCCCCCTTTACATTTCTTAGTTTCATAAACAATTAACTTCTATTGGGTCTAACAGTTTACGTATATATCCTTTCTTTTTTTTTTTTTTATTCCCATAGCTTTTCTATAAACAAACCACAATCCGCTGATGATCAGTTAACTTTTTAATGAAATAATAACACTTGTACTCATTATATATATATATATATAAGTATACCTGTCAATGTTTTTTTTTAACTCTTTTAATAGCGGGTTTTTTATGGCTTGTCTTTTTTTACTTTTCTATTAACACTCAAACAAAAGACAACTCTTTAAAAAGTGACTACTTCTAACCAACACGACCTAACACTTTTTCTCCTTATAAGTATCGCAACAACTACCCTTGACTCCAATATTCATTTTATAAAGAGAACTTTTATATTTTCAAGACTTTATAATTAATTGTTTTATATAAAATTTACTTGTTACTCAGGGCTATGGGACCTTATTTTCCCTCTGGATGAAGAATATTAGTATGCATGCTATTAACGGCTTGAAGTTATTCTTATGAACAATATTCAATGCATTATTAGAGTATTTAATATAGAGAATTTTTCCCCCTTAGTCTCTTACAAGGGAATAAACAATCGTATTTATCATAAATAATATATATATATATATATATATTCTTCAGCCAGATTGGAAAATATATAAACAAAGTTACCTTTTTTATATAGTTTTACTTCTGGAAAAAAAAAATATTTTCATAAAATTTCTTTGTCTCATCTTTGGTAAGTGCAATTACACACATTTCATTTCCTATATTTGTCTTTCTAGATTTTATTATACCATTCAAAACACTAAATGAGACATTGGTTTGTTATTCTTTGTTTGATTCGGTAACGGAAAAGAAGAAGAAGAACAAGAGGAAAAGAGCAAACTACATTTTTTTTTTCTAAATGAATAAATAAATAATGAATAATTATATCTTTATTTAAACAGTTAAGATTTGTAAAGTATTAGAACGTCCAATACCTTGAACAAAGCCTTGAACAGTAATCACAGTATCACCTTCCTTGAGAATATTGAATTCCTTGGCCTTTTCAATACCAAACCTTAATCTCCTATGAACATCATCAATCCATTCATTAACACGAGGTTGATCATAATAGAATGGGAAAACACCCCTATAAAGATGTCCACTTCTTGCAGTATTTGGGTTTCTAGTAACCATGATAATTGGACAAGAGGGTGAATATTTAGACATGAGTCTACCTGTACGTCCAGTAGCAGATAAAACAACAATTGCCCTTGCATCTTGTTCAATGACAGCAGAGACAGCAGCTACCGCGATAGTTTCCACTGTACATGTAGGTCTCGGTGTCAAATCTCTTACATCTTCAAAATGTGGGATATAAGGGAATGCTTCTTCCGCGATTAAAGCTGTAGCGGCCATAGTCTTGACAGCCTCAATTGGATATCTACCCTTTGCTGTTTCACCAGATAACATAACACAGTCTGCACCGTCAAGGATTGCATTCCCAACATCCGAAACCTCTGCTCTAGTTGGTCTTGGATTATAGGTCATCGATTCTAACATTTGAGTAGCACAGATGACTGGTTTCCCAGCTAGATTACATTTCGCAATAAGCTTTTTTTGTACTGCTAAGACTTCTGGTGCTGGTATTTCAATACCAAGATCACCTCTTGCTACCATTACACCATCAGTGACTTTCAAAATTTCATCAAAATTATCCACACCTTGTTGATTTTCAATTTTGGAGATAATCTTAATATCTTTACCACGTTCACCTAGAGTCTCTCTTATAACCTCTACATCTTTTGCAGTTCTAATAAAGGAAGCAAATATCATATGAACATTATGCTTAATTCCAAATTCCAAATCCTTTTCATCCTTTTCAGATAAAGCAGGTAAATCTACATCTGTACCAGGCAAATTGACCCCCTTATGAGAAGAAATCTTACCTGAGTTCAATGATCTTACCCTTAAATTTGAATCGTCAATAATTTCCAATACTTCAAAACAAAGAATCCCATCATCAACAAAAATTTCCTTACCAGGCTCAATAACTTTTGTGATATTTTTATAATCCAAATACATGACATTATCATCACATTTATCTTTAAACCTATCTTCCGTAGTGAAAATCATTTCATGATTTGCATTAATTGGGTAATCAATTTCATTAACTGTGGTACCTGTCCTAATCTCCGGACCTTTCGTATCAAGAGCAATTCCTAAAGGCCTACCGGGATAAACTTTCTCGGATTCACGTGCATTTTTAATTACAGATTCATGATATTCATACGACCCATGGGAGAAATTCATTCTAATGATATTTAAACCGGCTTTCCTCAATTCTGTAATGGCCTCCACAGAGTTTGTGGCGGGACCAATGGTACCAATAATCGATGTCTTCCTAAGATCGTTTCTGTTAGGGGTGTACTTCAAATTTATCAATCTTTGTAATCTTGATTTCATAGTATATGGGATATGATGCTTTAAAATTGGTGGATAATGTATTTTCTTTGATTCAAGTTGTCTAACTGCAGTGGCAAACTGATGTTTCAGTGGAGAAATCATTATTTAAAAAGAAAGGGGAGAGGAAAAAAAAAAGATAATCCTTTTAATAATTATCCAATAAAGGATTTAGAAAAGGAATTAATTGGAAAAAACATAGGTATTTATAAAGAATACAAGAACCAATTTAATTTTTGAAATTTATTTTTGGGATGCAATTAGCAGACTTCAATATTTATGAAATTTTTTTTCATCATGTAATTATTTAAGTTATCAATAATTCTTAATTTTACTTTTATTTTATTTTATTTTATTTTTTCCCCCATTTCCTCGAGGAAAAAGGACCTTTGAAAAATATCCCAAAACAGTTCGTAACCACTAGAAACGGAAGCAAGGGATTGAAAGAACAGTTGTTTAGAAAGGATAAACATCCTAAAGGACAAACGTCACTAATCTGTGTTCAAAGTAAAACAGGAAGTTAAGCTTCTGTATTCCATGGAAAAACGACACATACAAACACCCAAAAAAAAAAAAACCAGCACTAACTAGCCTAATGCTATAAACAACTTCAATTAAGATAAAAAACCAAAATTGTACTAATTCACCAAAATAACTCAAAAGGACTACAATTGAACCTTATCTCCAAGTATGACAAACTATACCAAACCATTGAAATAATCAATAACCTTTCAATTAATCATAGTTATTAGTAAAAATTTTACAAAATTGTTGGAACTCTGGATCCTTCTTGGCATCTACTTAGTAAAGTTTATTTGTATTCTGGAGAAATTGTCGGGCAAAACGTTGTCGAATCATTTGCGGAAGAATGATTCTTTACAGTAATGGTCCAAAAAATAATACGAAGGGAGAAAATGTTTATATCATTCTGTTCCTCTTATCTTATCATTATTTGTCTTTGTGTTTTGCAATTTCTTTTTCTATTTTTTCAGGATTTATAAAGATTGGTGTTTGCTCGAACTCGAGAAATCCTAATTTGCTCAAATCTCTTTAACCTTAAATATATTCTATTAGAAAAACCAATTTGGGAAATAAATCTAACCGACGTTCAAGTTTGGAATTTTCTATCCTCTTTGAAGGATAATATCAGAAGGAGTGATGATCAATTTGAAATGGATCTCCCCTCAAATGGTATGACTACTGTTCGACCTTATTGCATAGCCCTCTTTTTCAAGTATGTCTTAATTTATTGGAGATCTAATTAGTTTGTTACTGGATTAAGCAACAACACCCAATACTTTTACCACTATCAGCTAATGACTCTAAAGTCTCCACACATATACCATAAGTTAATATATCGCATTTGTAACCAAACCACCTTTTGTTTCATCAAATGGTAACAAAACATGTTAAATTTTAACGAATTGAATCGTTTTTCACATTCTTCATCGCATTTGTATCTTCGTGTGATCAAACTGGGAATATACAATATTGAAAAATCTGAAACAGATTTTCTATAGAATGAACAGGTCTCTGGAAATACTACTGCATCTTTTGTTGTTTATGAAGTTGGACACTCTACCACTACTTGATCTTTGGATTTATTCACATACAACCCTTTAATAGATATGGTATGTTCAAGAAACAATTAATACCATTTTTAAAGAAAAGATGATTTACTCTTTTTTTACAAATAAACCTTGTTCTTTAATTCTATTTAAAACCATTTTTAGATGATTTTTTTTTTGTTCATTGATACTTTTTTTTGAGAAAACCAACATATTGTCCAGGACTATCCTCCTAATTAAATCATTTAATGCCTCATCTAGAAACATATGAAATATAGATTAGGGCATTAATTAACCCAAATGACACAACTTTCCATACATATCACCCTTCTTGAATTATACAAATTGTTTCGCATTACTTTTCTTCTGCTAGTCCAGCCCTACAATAGCTACTCATTATACCTAATTTTGGAAACGTGGAAACATCTGCCGACATATGTCAAATAAGCCATCTATCCTAAAAATAATAAGAACAGAAATATATTGTTTTTTAGTAGTGTCATCATCTAAACTCTGGAAATCACAACAAGGTCCCTTTGTACTATCTTTTTTTTTTTCTTAGTTGCAAGTAATGCAAAGAGCAACAAATGGAGGCGCATTTACGTCACTTTTGTTTGATAGAAGTTTCTCTTCTCATTTATCTGAATAGCTCATATGATATGGTCTTCTTGTTACCAATAAAGGGTTGACCATATTGAATCTAGTAATATGGCCTTTTATGGGTGATAATGGAAGAGATAAAATATCGGTTAAAAACTCACAATAACCTCACTCAGATGGTCATCCGTCCCAAACAAAGGACTCTTTTTTTTGCTTTTTTTTAGTAATAGTTAATTGAGTTTTTGAAAAAAAAGCTCTAGATTTATTGAGTTTATATACCAGATGATTTAGTGATATCTTGTTACTTTATTGTTGAGACTCCTGACACCTAAGTAAATTAATTTAAGTAGAAAAAAAGTGAAAAATTAAAGATTTATGCAGATGGTCTGATTTCCAAAAAACAATGTTAACAAATATTTGATTCAACAACTAGTTAGATACGACTAATAACATGCTTTTAAGTATATAATACCCGTTAATACACATTTAAAAAGCACCTATTAAGAAAAATGTACCTTTACATTTGGTAGCGGCTGGTTATTTAGAAAAACACCAACAATAACAAAGAATTAACTAGAATTATTAGAAGAATCTTCGGCTCTTCTGCTAACAAGGAAATGAAGTCGAAGACTCTCGACGATAATAATTAATTTTCCAATTAGGAAGAGAGAATAACACTGGTTCATTCAATCAGTGAATTTAGAACCATTAATAATTGATAATAGTTCTGACTACGAGTCAACTACTATTTCTTTCCCCCCTGGAAACTAACAATGACAAACAAAAACACTTAAATATTCCATTTAAAGTTTTGTTATAGCATTAGGAAACTAAATAGCTATATTCTAATAGCGAAATCATTAAACTAGGGATGAGGAAAGTTATTGATCATCCAGGGGAGGGGGGCGAGACTACATTAATATTAGCCGTCATTTTCAATAAAAGGATAAATGTAAAGCTTGTTCAAACAAAAGTAAATGAGTCTAGATCAAAACTGAACAATAATAATAAAATAAGTCAGTACATTCGGTCTATGTCCTTAGATAGTTTTTTATCATATCTTTTTAAGAATGGAAAACTTTATTTCTTCATATAAAGAAATAGAATTGTTATTAATTGATTTGGATAAGCTCTCTTATGAAAATAAGAACACAATACCAGTTAAAAAAAAGCAGTTTAAGAATTTGTTTTAAAAAATAAGATATATTTCTTTTAAGAAATACTTTTAAATATGAATTTGCGAGTTATATACCTTAATAGCTTATTAGTAGCTTACTTCTTCTGTATAGGATATTAAAAAGAACATAATTTAGGGTTATGATAAACTTAAAGAGTCCTTGAAACAGAAATACTTCCTCTTAAAAAAGATTCATTTTACGACATTTTTATGCAGTCAAAGAGGACGTTTGACTTTATTTGATAATTGTATACAACTTACCATTGGCTGACCATTTACCTCTTTTTCTTTCTAAGCGTTCTGTAAAAATGTTCCTAACATTATGTAATATAACTTTATTGGAGTATATAAACCTTTGTTTGGTGCAGTGTAACAAATTTCACTTGCACAAATCGTTGTTTGGAAAGAAATTCAAAAAAATCATCAAGATCATACATAATTACCCTAGTTGAATTTTTGATATAAACGACCAATAACAACAAATATTGTACATTATGCCAAAAACAGAACTACCACATTACAAAAACAAACCATTAAGTCTCTTTTTAATATATTATTAGAATTCGTTGCACCTCACAGAATCAGAAATATCGATATGTTTTTCAAATATCACCAAGCTATAAGACCCCCTCTGAGGCAAGGGAATTATACTAATAGACAATACTTTTTATTGTATAAACTAGCTCTATACATTTTTACCTGGAATATAATAAAAATACCGTTTTATTTATCTTAATTATATTTTGTTCAATCTCATCTGTCAAACAACCCTAAATTGTTATTTTCTCCGGCCATATAATAAATTTGTAGTAGTATAGGCATTGTTTGTTGAAAGATATCAGTCTCTTGTTTAATATAATTAAGGCAAAAAATCTCCCTAAATCACCTTGAAAACTTCATAAAGTGGTTTATCTCTATTGGATTTGGATATAGCTTTAAAAGTCAGTATTAATGCTTTATCAATGGAAGAGTGAAGCTTTTTTAGTATATCAGAAAAGAGTATGTCTTTTGAAAGCTTTATCAGATGCGCTGAGATAACAAATTTCCCATTTTTTTTTAAAAAAAATTTTTTTTTAAATGTGAACAGAAACATTTTATAATTAATAAAAAATACGACTTTCGATTTAATAGATTCGGATTATATATCAATTTTAAATTTCCTTAGTAAAAAAGCAGAAAAATTCTAATTTTAAAACACTTTTTTAAAATACTGTTACCTATGCATCCTTTGGACAATGACGACCAATTGAAAAATATCCACATCAAACTCGATGGATAAATTTGGAACTCAAAGAAATTACAAGTAATTCTAATTTGGCCAACGAAGTTAATAATTACTGTCCACTTCAATAATCGACATAATACACTGTTTAGCCTTTCTATAAGTTCAGCTACTTCCAAATCCATTGATGTAAAAAAATTATCAAATAACTAGTTATTATTCTTCTTACTTCATCACCGACAAATCTTTCAATTAAACTACATGTATCTCTTCTTTAAAACCCTCATGCTCAGATAACTCCTTAAAATAGCTACTATTAAAGAATCATAATATTTTGTTATATATATAATGTTGTGGTGGTCTTATTTTTTTGTTAAAAAAAAAAAACATCATTATATAGATCCATAAAGAAAAATCCTCCCTCAATTATTAGACTATCTTGAACAAGCTTTAACAAAATTTTAATTTTATAAAAACATAATCTACCAGTGAGTCTGATTAAGAAATTACTATTATGTGGACGAAACATTCCCTCTCCCCAAATTGTAAAAAACTTCAAAATTAACAAAGTTTCTAATTCATACTCTTGGAAATATATTTTCTTTGACGAATATTAATAATGTTTTGGTTAATTATTGTATCAAAACATTGAATAAATTTCAAAAAGAATCAATTTTCAAAATAGTCATCAAGTTTCTCCAACAATTTAAAGAAAGGTCTGGTGTAATTGAAAAATTTAATAGTGTAATATCAAATAAATGACTACACAAATTCTGTGTGGTACTTATTTTGTCCTTCGTGAATATTAAAAAAACCTTTTAAGGTCTTGGGAATGGAGAGCATTATCTCAACTTTGCTATTATTTCCAGAATATCTGAGGTTTAAACATATTCTTCTTGAGTCATCACCTTTTCTACTCTTATCCCCCCCCTCGTTTAGATTTCTTTCCTTCTCCAAAGATTAGCAAGTTCGTTCTCTGTTACTTCCAAAAACCCTCACAAAAAAAAAACTTATATCTAACGTATATATTTATAGCCTATTTGAAAAAGCAACCTAAAGTCATTTTAAAAAATGGAAAATTAACATCTAATAACTCTTTCGCTCCATTTCTATCTAGACATTTGTATTTTATTGCGATTCAGTTTTTTAGTTGAAAATTTTGGTTTGAAAACTTTTTTTACAAAATGGGTGGAAGAACCTTTAGGAAGTTTTTTCTTCCATTGATCAGTATCAGCAATATTCAAAGTGCTCATCTCATTTTTTGACACTTTTTCATCAATTTCCCTATTTATCTCTGCCCTTAATACTCTTCTCTCATATATTTGATTTAATTGGTCTATATGTTTTGAAATCCATGGATGATTCAATGCGGCGATACTATCTAACCTTTTCTCCACATCCACAGTTAATAATGCTTTTACAAAATGTTTAGCAATAACAGATACTTTTCGCCAGTGTAGTGTAGTAAAATTTAATTGTCCATTCTTTGTATTCTTAATGATACATTTCTCAGTACCGTCTCCATAGAATGGAGATATTCCACTTACCATAATGTGAGTTATTACACCTAATGACCAAAGGTCACATTTTTCATCATAACCTGGATGGTCGTTATCAATAGTGGCAACACGTGAAAAATTCTGGTAAATTTGTCTGTCAGCTTTAAAACCAACTTCAGGTGCACAATATTCTGGAGTCCCCACTATTGTATGCATTCTTTTCAAATCTGAAGTCAAATGTTTTGCTATACCAAAATCTGCCAGAATGATTCTTGTACATGGTTCTGGAGAACACAATAAGATATTATCTAATTTCAAATCTCTATGCACTATTCCTTTACTATGCAAATATTTCAAAGCTTGTAAGATTTGGAAAACAATCAATAAGGCTTCTGATTCAGGGATTGAAGAGAGACAAGATCCCTTAGCCAAATATGAAAACAAATCCCCACCAGGTATTAAATCTTGGAAAATGTATAAGTTTCCATTGAGATCATTAAAAGTTCTATGAACTTTAATAATGTTTGGATGTTTTAAAGTTGATAAAATTTTGGCTTCCTTATCAATTTTATTTATTTTAACTCTAATAATCTTTACCGCATATTCTGTTTTCTTAAATTTATTAGCTTTCAATAGAGTGGTAGTTGTGTTAGAAGTGATATTATTATTATTATTATTATTATTATCATAATTCCGATCTTTATAACACACCAAAACATGTCCAAAGGTTCCATTTCCAATTACTCTTGTCCCAATTTCCCAGTCACCGATTCTTTTTGATATATTCAGTTTATCATAAAGGTCCAATCCACTAGAACTTAAAGGTTGTGTACTATGTGAAACAAATTTAAAAAGCGGTTTACAATAATTTTGATGATACAACATTTTTGAATTATCTGTATTAAATAAATTATTATTATTATTATTCCACATATTAATAACATCATTATCTTGTAGAAGGTATGTATTATTTTTCTTTAAAAGGAGCCCATTAATTTGAATTCCATTTAGAGACACATCTCTAATGTAGAACATGGGCATAGCATCTTCATCAAATAATGTAACCCAAATAATGGCATGAACGCTAGAGATAGATGGATCAGAAAGCACCAGTTGACATTCTTTTCTATGCCTACCAACCTTGATCATAGAATGCTTTCTCAGGGCAAGACAACCATCCATTTCACAACGTAAGTCTTCTCTAGTCACTTCAAACCCAAGAAGGGATTCAATCCCACCACTATCATCTATAATTTCTAAATATCCTAAAATACGTTCCATACTCCCTCTTGTTTATATATATTTTTATATATCTATTTAATTATTAAAGAGTATACATTGGAAGGAAAATATAAATAGCCGCTAAGGGAACAACCTTCTTTATAAAATATTTACATTCTCTTATATATATATATATTGGGAAAACAGACATGGGCGGCTAATAGTACCAAGTCACATGACTTGTCCCTCCCTTCCGCCCAACACCCAGAGTTTATTTATAAGAAAAGATCACCATCATATATATAGGGAATCAATTAATAAACACCTATCTGTTTTTAAACAGACTCGAATCAACCGTGTCCCAGTATATATATTACATAACAAGACTCTCAAGATATTATTTTTTGTTCAATACAAGGACTGTTGTTTTATATAACTCATATAAATTAAAGGAAAGATCGGCATCATCCCCATAATATTGGGACTGAATTCCTAACAACCTTTGGATTGATGATTGAACCATAACGTAGAGTAGTAATAGTGGTAGTGTAGTACATACATATATCTATGTTTATATGTATATCTATGTTTATATGTATATATGTATATCACACTCTTATTCAAACCAAAGAAAAAACAAAAAGAATAAAAAAAAAACTAACCCTAAGAAACCCTAACAAAACACATATTTCTTGAAAATAACTTTTTTGGGAGGGAACAAGAACAGGCAACGGGGGTGGGGAAGGGGAAAATAAGGATTATTGCAATTTTTTTATGTTTTATCAAAATATATTCTACACAGGATATTGGATGGAAGAGTAAGAACCAAACTACAGATTATTATAAAACGAAAAAAAACCCAATCAATAAAACAAACAATATATATATAAATAACTATTGTAAACATTTAAATAACCTAAATATATTCAATCAAAGGAAAAAAAAAAAACAAAAAACAAAAAAACCAAAAAAAAAAAAAAACCAAAATAAACTAAACTATTACAATGGAAGATATACCAGAAGATCCAAAGACTCCATTACATGCAGAAGCAAACGAACTGTTAAATCTAGATAATGTCAAAGAATTGGATGAAAAGGAAATTGAGGATTTGGATTTGGATCCTACTTTTGATGAAAGTTTACCTCCAAGTACTGTGGCATCAAGAATTGATTTGCATGGTCTGACGGAACCTATGCCTGCATGTTTAAGAACCAAAAGACCTTTAAACAATCCTAATGATGATACAGATCTCCTCAATGACGGAAATGAATATTCTTTAAATACAACTTCCTCACCAATGTTTGATAACGTTGAGGATTTTAAACCATCTATTAACGTTGCCTCACCCTTCTCTTCATCCACTCTGTTGCAGAATAAACCGCCAACTGCATCCGTACAACGTGGAAGACGTCTATCAATGACACAACAATCTAAATTCATATCTTATGTAGATCAAAGGTTTATGGACATTCAAAGAAAATTCGTTCAATCCAGAGGTCTAAACAATAAGACTGGTTACAAAAAATTATCTGATCTGTTAAAGGATACTAAATCATTATTGGATTTTATATGGTACTCAATTGATAATACATCAAATACTGATTTTTTGCTACAGGAAGGTGGGGAACCTGCAAAGGATTCCGATTTACAATCAACTGATGATTACATGAATTTAGATTTAGTGAATAATAATAATAATAATAATAATAATAATAAACCTTTAAGAAATAAATCAATATCTGATTTTGGTCAAACTTCATACGTGATCAAGATCGCTGACGATGTCATGGACTATATAGAAAAATTTGAAGTCGAACCAGAGGATAATGATACAATATCCAAACTATTTAAACTGTTTTTCATTTTGGATAAAGTCTTTGCTAAATTGATAACAGGGAATAATAATAATTCAATTAAAATGAATAGAACTGAGGTAGTAAGATTTGTTGGTATTGCAGAAAGGTCAAGGGTAAGGTTGCCACTATTTTTTGAACATTTAAATATCCATGGCTTCCATTATGAATTGAGTAAAATATATGAAACAAGTCTGGAACTTTGTTAGTTTTTTCTTTTTCTTTTTCTTTTTTTTTTTGCACTACATTCCATTTTTACTTTCTTTTATTTGATTCATTTTTATCTTTTTCCTGTTTTATTTATTTATTTATTTATTTATCTATTTACTTATTTGTGTCAATAGTTTTTTAGTATTCTATTATCGTCCATAGCATTATTCACAATGTTGCATATTCCATTATTATATTATATATATATATACTTATACTATATGTATTTTAATAAAAAATCAATAAGACAATTTTTAATTTAAATTTATTGTGTAGTTTTAATAATAATAAAAAAAATCTAAACTTTATACAAATATATGGAGTAAAACGAGGTTCCTAGAGAAATGGCCACTTTAGGAATTCAATACTTTTATTTATACTTGTCAGGTTTTCATATTTACCCCCCTTGCAGTATCAATACTGTCAAATGGATTTTGTATTTTTCTTGCAAAAGTTGACAAAGGTACATGTTTATTACTTTAATCTGAGGTGTTGACGTTAATAAGGTAACTATCCTTATTGTTACGGATCATGCTAATGGTGTTGTTATATTTGGATTTGAGCTGCTGTTGCGGAAACGCTTATATACGAACTTAAGACTAAAAGCAGCATAACATTTTTAGTGATCTTTGCCAAAGACGCCAGAGTTGGCCTATTATCTTTTAAGGAGGACAAATTACTCATAACCTCTTTTTTTTATTACTTAGTATAAAAACATTTGATTTTAAAAATGTGGTTACCGTTTCCCATATCTTTAATTTTTCTGTAGTACTCATATTTTTAAATGATAGTAGGATCTGATAATAATAAGGATATTAATCTACCATTTGAGGATTTGAATATTTCTATATTTGTATAGATCCCCAACATTTAATACTTAAGTCTTTAATCTTCAAAGATAAGGTGGTTGTAAGAATATTTTGACAACTTATACTTACAATGGCAAGCCTAGATATTCAATTTGCCAGTTAATTATAAACTGCATTAATTACTTTAATCACAGTTATCAAAGTTAGATATAGTTGGAAACCAATATTCTTTTGTAATTTTAATACTTTTTTTCAACTTTTCGACCCACTTTATATAACATATTAGTTTTCATACCTTTATATACGAGATTGGTTTTATTTTATCATTTTCACCATTAATATTATTAATACTGCAATTATAAATAATAAAATATATATATATTTTTTGCATCAGAATGTAGCCTTGATATTTCAATGGAATTATTCACAAGTTTACTGATCTCTCAAGAGCGGGAATGAATTTGACCAGCTGTTGCCTCTCATGTCGATAGCAATGGCGACTTTATAACTTTAGTCTTGTTATCAGGTACAGTATTATGCACACCATCATCAAGATTACTTTTATTGACATTAATGATGCTGGCCAATGACTTTACTGATATTGTACTTGTATCACCTAATGGTGGGGATCGACCGAATGGAGCGACAACAGCTGAATAATAATTTATAAAATTAGCCGTATTGCTTGGGTATTGCACTCTATTACTATTAGCGGGAATTACAATATTCAAATTAACTATATTAGAGGAGAAATGAGTTGTAGCTAACTGACGACTAAGAAAAACTTTATGATGTAATATTTCTTATCCTTGGTTTCTGTAACAATTTTTTCTTTTGTATTATCTGAAGAGGCTCTATTAATATCAGTTGTTGGTGAAAACGATATAAAACCAGTATTATGAAGTTCGGATAATAATCGACCATCTGATTCATCATTTCTCTTAACAGACTTTTTTTTTTTGGATAAAGTAGGTACAGATTTTATAACGAATTGTGATTATTGTTGTATTCTTCGGTGTGCTCCCCAATAAGTGATATTAATTAATAAAACACCATGTATTATACAGTTCGTTACAAAAACATAGCATTGCCATATAAAAACATTTTAGAATGACATAAATCATCTTCAATGCAAAGTAAAAAAAAAAATACTAAAATTTCCCCTTAGATTCCCAACTAATTGTTTAATATGTGTTAAAATTGTGATACATGATGTAATCATCTCTTAATTATTAAAATTAGTCTCACGCCCTGACCCGTTCTATATATTTTAATCTAGAGTCAATATTAGAACTAACAGAATAAAACGAATAACTCGTAGTAGCTATAATAGTTTCCCATTTACAAAATAACTCGATCTTTCTAGCCGATTGTTGACATTCACTGAAACTAAAAAAGAATTTTCTACAAAAAGTCAACACACTCTTTTTGTATGTAAACCTATTCGAGTCTTAATAAAGGGAAGTTCTTCAGAAAGGATAGCTCTAAAAAAATTATTATAGCTAGAATGTTTATAGAGATTGACATTTCTATTTATCTATGAAGACGTGGTAACATTCTTCGTTACACTAATTATTCCAGTATTACAAACTTTTTATCAGAGATTCGAGTTGTTACATTTATATCAATAAAACCCATCATTTTGGTCTTCTTTTTTTTTTTTTTAATTTTTACTGGTACTAGTGATATTATTACTATTACAATTTGTAACGATAACAGAGCTTACATATTTCCTAAAAACATACAGCTAGGCTTCTTCTAGTAGAATATAAATGTTAATTTTATTTTGTGCAACTATGAATAATAGCATATCTAATGCTTCCTTTGGAATATAATTATCATCGACATCTAATACATACAAATTTTCTAAATTGGTTAAACACAACAAATTCATAACAGATTCAATTCTATTATTTTTCAAAGACAATACTTTCAATTTTTTTTTATTAAAGTACTAAAATATATTCCTGTCTTGTTGTTGTTGTTGTTGTTGGATTATCTGTAATATTTTAAGTTTATTTTGCGACACATCTAATATCCCCAAATTAGATAATTCATATAAAACAGAAAGTGTTTCTCTAAACCCATTACCACTTAGATCCAAATATATTTTTATTTTTTTTTAATTTAATAAATCCTTCAGGCAAATTAAACAAATGATTTCATCGTAGTAATGATTTCTCCACCTTCTTCAGCACAAAAAAAAATATAAATTCAGATAAAGCTGAAATTTTAAAATTATTTAATTTAACAACTTTTGGTTCATTTAGCATTTGGTAGATTCTTTTTGAAAAGTTTCCTTATTCGAGAACAATATATCAGAATTCATTATAGAAAACAAATGAAAGAAGAAGTAAGATTAACGTTAGTTCAAAAAAAAAAAATAAAAAATAAAAAAAAGGATAAAATATGTGTGGAAGGTTACAGTTAGAAGTTACTTACAAAAATAAAATACAAGATTCAACACTTTGTTAATTAAAATACCTTTTAACTATCCAAGTTAAACACTCTAGTTAATCACTCTTATTCCTTTTTATTCCTTTGTGTAGATATATCAAACCTTAAATCAAAAACTTCCACAATTTCTATGATCAAAAAAAAAAAAAATAGAAACAATTTGACCAAGTTAAAAATGGACGTATAGTTTCCAGCGGTCGTATTTCATAAGTTCCAAAACCGTTCTTAAAATAGAAAGGTTTAACCGCAAAGATACAAATATGGTTGCATTACAGTAAGTAGATAAGTAAGAGACGTGTCGACACTGTATCTATGAAGTCTTTCGATTAATTAAGTTCTTTAAAAAGGAAACGTTATCAACTTTACTATAATAATTATATATTGCCTATTTACATGCGATTGTGTTGTTTAAAAAAAAAAAAACGATAAGTAGAAGTATTCCACTAGAAAACGAAAAATTAATAAATAAAAAAGAAAGTTAATAATTCGATTATTATTTTAATAATCCCTTTTCTCTAAACTTCTTAATATCTCCCCCACTCAATTTAAATCTGATTTTCTTACTCATTATTGATTCTAAGAAGTCTTTGATATTCTCTTGTGTAATAATTGGTAATCTTTCTACATCCAATTTCCTTAAAAGTAAAATCACGTGATAGATTGTTGAATTCTGCAAAGTTATAGACAATTGGTTTGTAATTGCCATATATTTTAAGATGATATCAATATCTTCATTCTTATTATTATGACGTGAGCAAAGGGTAATAAAACTATCCAATACCATCTTAATCTTTAATTTATCTTCTAAGTGAAGTTTACTATAATTTCTTGACTTTGAAGTGATAGTGAAAATATAATCTTTAACCATTGAATCAGCTACAGTTACATCTCCTGAAGTTTTCTTAAACTCAGCTTCAATAAACATCCTTATAACACTTGGATCATTTTCATGTTTCTTTAACTGATGATACATTTTACGTAATGGATGAATAGTAGGTACTATTTTAACAAAACTTTCAATAATTAATGGTTTACATTGATTATAGTTATTATTATTATTATTTAAGGCTTCCATAAAATTGAACTCATCCTTATTTGTAGAATAACGATAATTTGATAATATTTCAATGGCTATAAATTCAGGATCAATTTTACTTTCTATGACTTGTTTATGCTTATTCCAAATTTCAACAAATTGCTCATGCTTTGTCTTTGGATCTAATATAGTTCTCAATAATACAGTTTTAATCAATTCTGGATAATTCACCATAGATTCCTTTTCCAATCTTTCAACCATATTCTCGTGTGTCATTTCTTGTTTCTTGTCCTTTAACAAACACGATAGATAACATTGTTTCATTGTAGAATTCGATTTCACATCTGATGATAATTCATGGTTCCATATACTTTCAAGTACTCGAAATTCCTTTGCACTAGTTAAAGATTCAAAAAGTGAACAATAGGATTCAATTGGGATCGGCTTTTGGAAATATTCCATTTTAAAATACGTATTCCAGACAGCTTGAATCATTTGACTCTTAGTAGCAGTAGTACTATTCTTTCCACCACTTAATTGGGACACAATATATAATAATTGATTAGTAAGTGCCAATCTATCTTTAGGATCAACTATTCTATCTTTAAAAGTGTCAAACACTTTCATTGCTAAAGGTGCATATTGCAAAGATAAGAATCTCTTAATGAAGTTTATCAGTACATCTATATTAGGTTTAATATCATCCGTGACAGATCTTTCATAAATTTTATACATAGATTCCAATTTAGAGACATTAATAGAATGCATAATTTCCTTTTCAAAATTTTCAATGTAGACCTGTAAATACTGTTTTGAGATTAAATCAAAATTATTCCAAATAAATTGATTATTATTAATAAAATTCGATGATCTGATTTTTTCATATAATTTCACAATATCAATATCTTCCAAATTCAAAAATGCCAGTAAATATTTCAAATCTGGAGTAAACTGCTCACCATTTAATGACAAGTATGCAATCATTGCATAAATCTGAATCTCCTTATGGATATATTGAAACTGTTCAACTTTAAAACTTGGTATAGAGTCAAGATACTTGACCCATAGACTTAGAACATCTTGGTACTTTTGTTCCATCAAATACTGTTTCATTAATGTTAGGAAATGATTAGGACGAGCCAAATGATGTATACAATAGTCATTTAGTAATTGGTATGGATCAATTTGCAAATCTCCTTGGGACAAGGATTGTTTAAATAATTTAGTCAAAGTTGTATTTAAATATCTCGTGTAATTGAAAACGGATTGTCCACTACTAACCAATTGTGGTTTATTATACTTAGCTTCGAACTCCAATATTAAATCATTAAAAATTCGATAAGATTCAGAGAGGTTTCCCGATTGATCCAATCTTTTAGCCAATTGTTCATTTAATTGTAGTATCTGTTTATTAAGCCCACCACGAGTATATCTACTGATATTGTTTTCACTTTTAATATCTCCATTTTGGAGATTATTTAAAGCTGTGGAATAGAACCTTGTAGAAAAGACTAATGAAGAGTTTCCTTTTAAATATTTGAACCCAATATATCTATTAATATTCAACATCTTTTTGTCTTTTCCTTTTCCTTTTTTTGGCAATGATTATACATACTTAGTCAAGTATCGAATGAACATACCCAAAATCAATTCTCTTTCAAACACTGAGTAATAATAATAATAATAATAAAAATACCTTAAAATTATGCAAATTAATTGATCCTTATTTTCACTCCATAAAATAAAATGTCCTCGAGGCTGCGGAATTCACGACTCGAGTATTTTCGGAATTTAGTACCTTCCGCATTTCGGCATTTGCAACTCCGTACGGAATCTAAGACAAGACAAAATGGGTTTAACCAAAGGAAAAGATTTTTTTAAAAAAAACCAGTGTACTATATTCTTAATAATTTGAATAATCTATTCCATAAGAGTGTGTTGAACAGACATTAGAAGAGATTTTAGTGTATGACATTAATTTATTTGTTGGCTGTATTATTGTCTATCTTAGTATAAGCCCAAAATTTAAGAGTGATGATGAAAAAATAACCCCTCCCCCTTCCAAATGAAAAAAAAAAAACAAGGAAGAAAGCAAGACGAAGACTAGAGATAATCGTTGATTATTGTATTTATATCCCGTCATCTCCACTAATAACAGCTCTCTTAAAGTATTAACAAGCCTACTTGAATTAGTTTGGCCCATTATTCTTGAAAAACACTCTCATTAGTTTTTTCCTTTTTAACAATTAAAAATCACACACAATTCAAACAAAAGTGGTTTTCCATTACATACTACCAATAAAATAATTGTCAAAAAAAAAAGAACAAACCCACATTTGAATGTTACTGATCTAAATCTTTATATTTAACATCCAAATTACATATAATCATTGTAATTAAATTGTTAAATCATATTTTACAATTAGGGTACATAATTTATCTTCGCATACGAATCAATTATATAAAATAGAAAGAAATACCTGGATGGAAGGTCAACACTGTCCCCGTCTTTACCGTTTAGATATAGCAACAGCATTACGACATTACGCTATTTAATATCGATCTCTTCCAACAATTCAATTAATAAATAACATATATGCTAACCACTAGTATACTAGATATTTTTTTATATTCTTCATAATATTCATTATTTTTTTTTTGCCTATTTCGCACAGCATTACCTGATTAGGAAACTCTTGTCCGTCCCAAACCCAAAAAAAAAAATCGGAAGAAGAGAAAGAAAAAAAGAAACATTTCGACAATGCAAAAATTATTTTTATCGCCAAAAATATATTGGAGTATTTCCGTCATTAGTGATAATGGCGTTGTTATTGCTATTATTATTTTCTTGTTTCCAGAGAAAAAAAGGAGGTTTTCTTTTTTTGGCGAATTTCTTGAAATTGAAGGCTTTTCATTTTTTCATTTTTTTTTGTTTTTCGTTTTTGATCTCCTTGATAAGAGAAGACGAAAGAAGAAAAGATCATCTGAAGGAAAAAGAAAAATAGTTGGACTTAAGATTTGGTATTGGTATCAATGTGATTGCATTTCATTTCATTTTTTTTTCCCTTGTTATTATTATCGTTTCTTTTCCAAAGAAGAGTAGGTCACTTCTTGCTCTCTCCATACTATTTTATAGATATATCTTCCTCCGCCTCTTTTCTTTTCTTTTCTTTCTTTGTTCTTTTTTTTTTTTGTATGTTTCTCAATATAAGCTTGTCGACTTTATCCAACTTTATTTTAGTTAGGTTTATTTGATCCAAGCCATTGTTTTATAATTTTGCTTCTACTCCTTAATTATTGTCTTTTCATCATGCTATTCTATATCTTCAGCTTTATGTTTTTATTGTAAATTTCAATAGGGTTAAGTTCTTTCCTTTGTTTTATTCTCCCTCCATCTCTATATCGCTCTCTTTTTTTTTCATCTTCCTTTAAAACAGATGAGCAAGAATAATTATACCTTGTTAGATCCAAATCTCAATTAATTCTCTCTTCTTATGTATATATATATATAGATTAAATTATAGAAAAAAAAACATATAACGATATAAAAGTATTATTATTATTTTTCGATCCTCTCTATGGAAAAAAAAAATATTATTACTCAACAGTTAAAGAACTAGTTTTCTTTGATCTAATATACATCTATGTATTATTGAAGAAAATTAATCTATCCAAACATCTAATTTGCATATTTAATCCATCACACACAATACTATTCGCATCCTGCATATATTACCTTTTATTTTTACATGTGTCTATCTTTTTAACTAAAACAAACAAAAAAAAAAATAAATAAAACTAGTGATTTTTTTTGGCATTTATTTATAACGACTCAACATTTCTTATTTCACCACTTTGCATATTTCTTTATTTATTTACAATTATATTTAATTTGCATTTATTTAATACCCATAAACACACACACACATATACATATATTTTCTTTCATTTCATCTTTACCAATGTCTTTACCGAATTTATATAATTTAGCAATGAGAAGAGCCGAAATCAGTTCCATAAAATGTTCAAACCAGAATTTAATTAACCATGAATTAGCAATCCATCAAACCTCGCTAAAAGAATACCTACCAACAACCATCACAACCTCTACGAATTCTCCATGTCCCTTGAACCTACAAAATTTTTTGAATCAACCATACATCGATCCCCAATTACGGTCCCGTATGATCGACTCTTTAATCACCTACCATTCAAAATTGAGACTCTCCACTCCAACGTTATTTCAGTCGATCTCAATAATGGATAGAATCTCATGTAATTACATCATTAAAGATTACAACTATAAGTTAGTCGCTATCGTCTCACTTTGGATCTCCTCCAAGTTCCACGACTTGAAAAGACGTGTTCCGAAACTGTCTCAATTGATTCAGTTGACTCAGTACAGGTACGACCCAAGGGAGATCTGTTCCATGGAGTTAGTAATTTTGAACAACCTTGGATGGCAGATCGAGTCAAGTAGCACGTTTGACGCCTTTATTGATTCGTTGTTGTTCCCTTATTTGCAAGATTTAGGGAACGATATAAATCGTATCAAGATTTGGATGTTGATTATCTGTGAGTTGTGTTTGTTTGATGTTGGGCTCTCTATGCAATACGACATACAAGTCATGACAAGGTGTGCTTTCGAGATTGCATTAAGTATCAATCAGTTCAGTTGTAAAAGCGGGCGAATATGTTCGTTTGATGTGAGTAATTCTGAATATGATTTTACCAATGTGCTTAATAGAATCAAGCGGTATTTATTTTCAAAAAGTTTTGCATTCCCGATTAGTGTATGTTTGAAGTATGGACACAATATTTTATTCGATATTTTAAAAGAATATTTCATTGACCAAAGTAGTAATAATAAAATTCATACTTCTGAAAGGGGGCAAGAAGAAGAAGATACTAGTACATCATCAACAGTGGTGACGACCTCATCACAGATCGTGACTGTTGATCAACTACCAAACAAAATGAATTATAGGTTGCCTATGACACCAACCACGCCTGACCATCCCGCACCACAAAGACAAATAAAGAAAAAATTATTTTGTGACATCGAAGAAAGGGCTGATTCCGATTCTGGCACGGTTTCCGCAAAACGTGTCCGTATCTATAAATAAAATTATATAAATAAATAAAATAAATAAAAAAAAAAAAACAAAAAAAAAAAGAACAACTGTTGTACTTCACCATGTATCAGGATGTACGGATGTTTATTTAAGATATTTTTTTTAAAAAAAAAAGGAGATGAGCAGTCCTAAGAAGTTTTATTATTTTTTTTTGTTTTGAGCAATTTTCCCTTTTGAGAAAGTAACTGTATGTTTTCACTTTTTTTGAACGATACTATTGGCAAAAATTTATATGGTGTTATCAATTTTTTACAAATATTAGCAATAGAATTTTTCGAGAGATGAACTTTAATGGGTTAGCGAGAGGAAAAGGACCCACTGTTGTTTTCAATTGCCTACAGTCATTGAGGGAGACACTTACCAAAGAAAGTCCAATGAATAATCTCCCTTTGTGCTCTGTGTTGTGTAGTTCTTACATTTGTCCCTTTCATTATTATGTTTCTCTTGGTAACAACAACTGAGTTCCTAAGGACCTTTGGTAAAAAAGAAAAAAAAAAAAAATTTTTTTTCCACTGTGGAGTGTCGTTTATGGGTTTCACCCGTTCCCAATTAACCCTTCTACCCTAGGGTTTTGTTATCTCCTTCCCTGTTACTAGTGAGAGACAAACGATTGCAGCTGGGAATTTCCAGCTACATCACATTTCTTGTTGGTCTTTCTTTCTGTTTCTCTCTTTCTCTCTCTCTCTCTCTCTTTTTTTTTTTTCTTCCTTCCTTTCTTTCTTTTTGACTCACACCAGACTCCACTTTTTTCTTTTTTTATGTTTCACTTGAGTCCTTTTCATTTACGATTTTGGCTTTTCCTTTTAATTCTGTTTTGGTTATTCTGAGACGTTCCACTTTATGGATCATTTTCCTTATTTCTAGAAAAAAAGAGGAAGACGGAAAAAATAACAAAGGGGGGGGGGGTTCCTTCTTCTTTTTAATGTTGTTTGCTTTTTTCACATGTAAAACGTTTCGGAGTTTCTAAAATCCCTTTTCCTGCTATTGTTTTGTATCTATTGTCATTCTGCATATACTCTTTTTTGTTTCGGTCTTTTGTCTTGCATTCTTTTCAGTTGATCCATAAAAAAGGAGCAAAGAAACAATAGAGTGACGTATCCCAAGGCAAATAATAGTCCTTTGTTAGTTTGTGTTTTTTCACACTGTTGCCTGCATATTTCCCGTGCCTTTAGCTTTCTGGGTCGTTTTTGAATATCTATTCTACTAAAAACAATAGACTCGCATCACTGTTGATCTCAGAAAGTCCCCTTTTGCTTTTGTTCTTTCAACCTGAAATATTACCATTAATTATCTATTTGTTTTGTGTTTTCTTTTGATATATTTCCAGCACCCACTTCCATAAGGAACAACAAACATCTTGGTCACTTCCAGCAATAACATCATTGTTCCTTTTTTTTGTATTTTTTTTTTATTCTTCCATTTCACATTGCTATTAATTAGTCACTTATATTTTTTTTTTTTTAATATATATATATATATATATATATATATCTGATTCTACGTCACGTTCTTTTATTCATGAAAACATGGCTTTAACTAACTCTAGACCATTAAATCTATTGGATAATGGCGAAAATGATATTTTACATAATTCAACATCTCCAGTATTCCAATTCAACATGAATCCCTCATTACCAGGGCAAATGACCTCAAATATATCTCCTACATCCAATACTCTCGCTAACACAACTAATCCTGCTCCTCCCACCACTAGTGTTAATAATATTCCAGAAACCAACAATAATCTCTTCCCAGGATCTGATATCGTAGACCTCAATGATATTAATCCTCCTTTAAAGGAAAACACCGTCAACGACGTCATAATGACCCCCATAAACACCACTGCACAGACTACTCCTACTTCTACTCCGGCTGGTGTTCCAAATAAAAATAATATGCCTGTGTCCACCACTACCACTTCGAAAAAATCAAACAGTACACAAAAAGCAGCCTCTAATAATAACCCTCTGAATAATCCAATTGTAGAGATCTCTAAATTGATTCCAGTGACAGGTGAAAGACCAAGACCCGTGGAAAATAAGTCTCAAATCGATGACGACGTCTTGTTTGCTGTTTTTATTATCATGTATGAGATGGACCCGGAACAACACGGTATGACAGTAAAACAACTGTGTGACTACTTACTGGTGAGACATCCAGAGATGTCTAATCTCTCTACTAAACTGTCCAATCTAATATCGGCAAAATTGAACGCCTATGTCAAAAAAATTGAAAAGGGTGAAAAGACTTTGACGTATGCCATTTCTAGGGAATGGTCTGCTGCATCGCCAAGAAGAATGCTGTATATCTATAGAGGTCTATTGGCTCCTGACTATAAGGAACAAGCACACTTGGTGGCCAGTAAATTGAAAAAACAATTGGCTGCTAATATCATAACTACCTCAACTGATAAAGCTACAAACAATAATAAGACCAGTAAGAAGAACAGTAACAATACTACCGGCGTTGCAGTTAATAATATACCGCAAAATATCGATTTAACAAGTTTTGACAATTCAAGTTTTAATCTTAGACAAATAAACAGTTTAAATTTCACATTTCCTCCAGAATTTAATATTCCGTATTCAACATCTCCAGTATCTGCTACTTTAAATAACACATCCCACGAAGATAATAACAATATGATTGATGGTTCTTTAATTAATAATGAAAATATCAATTCTAATAAAATCATGAAATCGAATAAGAAAAATGGTTCTAGAAAAAGAGCAAACAATGATATGGCTACAGTCAAGACGACGACAACAACAACCAAAAAAAATAGTAAATATAATAATAATAATAATAATGATAATAATAATGACGATGATAATGATAGTATGAAACCTCCAAATAAAAGACAAAAGAGTTCGAACACAGAATCTTCAAACAATTCCAGTAGTTCCATGTTAATAAACCAAAGTACTCCTCTAGGTTCTCAATCGACCGCTACAATAAACAATTCTAATAACAATGATATGAATAATGTATTTAATACCCATAGTAATTCATACAATGCTGAAAGTAATTATATCACTGCAGTGGCAGCAGCACCAAGAATATCGAAGTATTTACCAAGGAGTAAATTTGCCACACCAAACAATTCTTCATCAAATATCCATCAACTATTAACACTACATACACCAATATTAAAATCAGGAAGTCAAAGTAAGTCAGGTGATAAGGACGACAATACAACCACTGCCACGTTTGACGGTAGCAATGATTTCGGAAGAAGTAATCTTTATGATGAGGAAAATCAAGAACAAAAAAATAAAGAAGAGTATTGGATCAATATGGTGAGAGGTGGGTTCTTAACAAGAGATATTGATAAACCAGAGTCAATTTCAATTGAAGATTTAGATAACATGTTTTAGTGTACACTTGTAATCCTGATATGACCCATTAATCTCATACATCATCTGCTTTTCTACTCTATTTTTCCAATATTTAGAGTCTAAATATATATATGCGTTATGTTTGTATTTGGACTATTTAAATATAAAGTTTAGTAATATCATTAAACAGTTATGGTTTCCAGAACATCTAATGAAAAGTATCATTATACATTTACACTAAATACTCACATTATTGTAAAAAGTGTCCATTTAAAGTGATGACTAATAAGAGTGACTAAGATAGCACAGGAACCGTTTTCAAAAAACCCATACACTCCGTAGAAACAGAAGCGTTAACTCCGTTTAATTCCGTGGAAAGAGACTAAGGGGAGTCAGATTGCTTTTATTATTGTTCTTTTATTCCTCGAGGACTTACTGGTCTTTTTTTTTTTTTTTATTTATTTATTTAGTTTCTTCTAATGGATGGATAATAAATATATATTTATTCAAAATCTCAAGCAGAGGTAGTAAGGTATCTGTTCTGAATGAAACCATGTATAATGAAACGGCAAGTAAATTTTTGAAATAACCTTAAGGTTCATTTGGTGGTTAAAGTTAATCGATCCACTACATCAAAAACCAAAAACATAACATAATTCGATATAAATAATAATAATAATTCTTTATAATGTTTTCTGTTATAAGAAGACAGTATAGTAATGCAACTAATATTCCTCGTTTTGTTGAGTTAGTAGATGTTTGTATTGTAGGTGGTGGACCTGCGGGTTTAGCTACTGCTATCAAATTCAAACAAATAGACAAGGAGCATAAATATAGAATAGTTGTCTTGGAAAAAAGTGCTGACTTTGGTAACCATATTGTCTCAGGTTGTGTGGTTGATCCAAGGGCTTTGAAAGAATTGTTTCCAGATGATTTTTTACCATGTAAAAATCTTTTAACACCTGTAACTAAAGATGATTTCAAATTATTACTTAATAAAAAATTATCTCTATCTGTCCCTATTCCCTCTGATTTACGAAATAAGGGTAAAAATTATATTTGTTCTTTAAGTCAATTAACTAAATGGTTAAGTGAACAAGCTGAATCGCTTGGTGTGGAGTTATATCCTGGTGTTGCTGTCTCTGATATCATCTACGATAAAGATCAAAAATCCGTTCTTGGTGTAGCTACAAGAGACCTTGGCTTAGATAAAAACGGTCAACCAAGAGACAGCTTTTTCGAAAGAGGCTTACAATTTCACTCAAGACAGACTGTGTTTTCTGAAGGTTGTCGTGGTTCCCTGTCTAAGCAATTGATCAAACATTTCAAACTTTATCAAAATAATGATCCAAAATTCCAGGGTCAAACTTATGGTATTGGTATAAAAGAAATTTGGAAAGTTGATCCATCTAAGTTTAAACCTGGATATACTTCACATACTATTGGGTACCCATTAAGTTATGACACATATGGTGGTGGCTTCCAATATCATTTTGGTGACAACTTAGTAACTGTTGGTTTGGTCATTGGTTTAGATTATAAGAATCCGTATATTTCACCATACCAAGAATTCCAAAAGTTGAAGCATCATCCATATTATACTAATGTATTAAAGGGTGGGAAATGTATTGGATATGGTGCCCGTGCGTTGAATGAGGGTGGGCTACAAAGTATCCCATCAAAGATTACTTTCCCTGGCGGTGTCCTTGTTGGTGATTCGATTGGGTACATGAATGTTCCAAAGATTAAAGGTAGTCACACAGCAATGAAAAGTGGTATTGTGGCTGCTGAAGAAATTTTTAAAGATTTAGAAGCAAAACAATTTAAGACAATGAATTCTTTAATTCAAGAGTGTGAGACAGCTAACATTGAATTAGATTCCAATAATATTATTGAGTTTTTGAAACAAAGGGATAATGGTTCCTCTGTTTTAGAATTGAGTTCGTATGAGAATTCTATAAAGAAATCATGGATCTGGGATGAATTATACAAAGTGCGTAATGTGAGACCATCATTTAACAATAAATTAGGAATGTATGGTGGTATGATATACTCTGGATTAGACACAATGTTTTTAAAGGGGAGAGTTCCATGGACTTTCTCTCACCATACTAAAGATGGTAAATATGTTAGTGATGGTGAAATCACTGATGTAGCTAGTAAGTTTAAGAAAATCGAGTACCCTAAGCCAGATAATGTAATTTCTTTCGATATTATGACCTCGATTTCACGTACTGGAACATACCATGATCATGAAGAACCATGTCACCTACGTATAGGTAAACGTCAAGATTTGATTGAGCATGCGAAGAAATCATGGCCCAAATGGGAAGGCATTGAGCAAAGATATTGTCCTGCTGGTGTATATGAATACGATGATGAAGGTAAATTTAAGATTAACTCTCAAAATTGTATACATTGTAAGACATGTGATATCAAGGATCCTACTGGTGATACTAATTGGGTTGTCCCAGAGGGCAGTGATGGGCCAAAATACTCTTCCACCTGATGTGGTGTGTGTTGGGAGGGAGGAATGATATAAAACTTTTGTAAAAAAAAAAGATACAAATATATATATATAATAATAAGAGAATGATAATATCCGTTAACAGTAGCAATAACAATTATTTATTTATTTATTTTTGAAAGTTGAATAACTTCTTTGTACTCTATATATGATTTTATCAAACACTGTTCCAACAGCTAAGATACCACCGATACTGGTAATACAATTCAAGAAAAAGCTAGACAATGAAATTTTATGTTGTTCCCTCTGAATAACTTTCAATGGAGACATTTCGATATTGAAATAGACACCTGGAGTGCCACCACGTTGATGTGTTATAGAGGGATCATTCGAATCAATACCACCGGTGACAGGTTTAGAATGGAACGATGAAGAGAATTGTGCAGTCTCAATGGTTTTCAGTGACTTGTCCTTATATTCATACCTTGTTGGAACGATTTTAATAAAATAATTGAACTGGTAGTTATGTGAATTGTAATCTGGCAACACTTGATTACCATTTAATGGTGAAGTTGAGACAGATAGAATGTTATGATTATCATTTTGAATTAAAAAGGAGTCTACCTTGTTGTTGTTATTATTAATGTTTTCGATATGTGGACCGAAACTTAGATGATTAATAATATGGTTAAAATTTAAATTAATATTACTTAATTGATCATAGAAGGAAGTATCATGGAAATGACCATTAAAACTTTGGAATGAATAACCTGGAGCGAAATGGATATTCCCATTAATACGTTTCAATTTAGAGTCACCTTTCAAACGGCAACCTTCATTTAGATGTTGATTCAGTGACTCAGTGTAACCTTCTCTTTCACACTGTTCGATATTTCTACCATCAAAGAAAGCCCAACTTGCGGAGATATAAGCTTTTTGAACATCAAGACACGTTTGACAACAGATGTAGTCCTTTGGATCGCTCATCTGAGAATTCCGAGATTGGTCAATAGCACCGTAACAGGACCCACAGTATTTAGATTTATCTTGAATATCATCAGTGGAAGAAGAAGAAGTTTCGGATAATATCGGTTTATATTCACCTATTTCTTGTCCCATATTATTTATACGATATTTAACAAATTGTGAATCTTGATTATCCTTAAAGATTAAAAGATTTCCCATATCATCTACTATGTCAAAAGTCAATATATCACAAGGTACATTAGGGAAGACGATATCGATTGAAAAATCCAAAGGCAATTGTCTCTCACGGTCAATAACCAATTCAGGTTTCACAACGATCGACTTGAATTGAATCCATTCGTTTAACAGTAATAAGAAAGTGACAAAAAGACATGAAATAGTGACCAATGCACCTGTCTTAGTCCTAATTCGAACGTCGTCCTGTGCTCTAGAGAACGCATCTAACGAGATTAATTTTGACTTCGATATTAATACCATTCCTAGTTCCCTTCCTTTCGTTGTTTGTAATCTCTTTGGTATATTTGGAATGGTATTTACCAAATATATTTCAGGTCAAAGAAGACACTACTGTTCTGAATGCAACAAGTTGTAATACAGTTGACTGAAATATAAACAACTTTATATATCATGCCTACTGTTGAAACTTAAAAAAAAAAAAAACAGTTGGATCAAGAGGAGGGCAAAGAAAATAAAAGGAAAAAAATGAGGAAAAATTCAGACAAGCCCCAACTTTTTATAGGAAGAAATACCCCAGGGCAAGGGAAAAATAAAACCAACCCTAACAAAACCTGTTAGGGTAAAATAAAAATAATTCCATAATAATTCCACAATAATTCTTATTCTTATAACCATCATTACTCATATGATGAATAAATATATAAATATATATATATATATGTATGATTCTTTTATTTAAGCTGAGAAATTCTGGTCCTGTAAGAATCTAATTAATGTTGGACAATTAGTTTGAATCAAAGGATGGCCAGCAACGAATCTTAACCATTGTTCCAAATCTTTGCGTCTTTGTTCAATCACCGCTGGATCAAATCTATTTTGCCAAATCAATTTACTTGGCAAATGAGGTATTTTAACTTTATTTAATCTATCATTAAATTGAATCTCTCTTTTAAGGAAGTGCCTAAACAACTCAAAATCTGAGTATCTGCGACGTACATGACTTATCCTTTTAGGAAACTGAGGCAAGTTTGTCCGTGTCACAATCTCATAATCTGTAAATTTGTTAACTATCGTATTACTATTACTATTAGTATTATTATTATTGTTGTTGCTGTTTGTTGGTTCATGAATCTTTGGATTTATGATATCTATTTCAATAAAGGATTCCTTTTCATTATAATTTGTAATAACAGTATCTAAATTTAGATCAAACTTACCAGTAGTAGTGGGTGCCTTTTTCATAGAAGTAGTATTTATAGTTTCATTATTATTATTATTATTGTTGTTACTAGTATTTGAGTTGGGTTTATTATTAGTATTCAACGTTGGGGAATCCAGCAAGGTTTCCTTGGCAATTGTACTAAACGATTGAAATTGTTTCATTGTAAGTGGGAGAATATATCTACACCTCAACTAGAACTGTATCACACACACACACACACACACACACACACACACACACACACACACACACAGAATCCTTCTATCAATGGCTTGTAGTGTGTAGTATTTGAAAGAACCCAACGTTTTTTTACAACAACAAAGAGAACAAAACTCACAGTGAAAAAAACAAAAAAAAATAGAAAAAAATATAAATATATGAAAATAAATAAGTAAATAAATAAAACATTTTGGAAATTCCACAAGGGATGAATCAAGAAGAAGAGAAGAAGAAAAGAGATATTCTATTCTTATTTGTGTTTGGTATAGACCTGCTTTGATAAGGTGAAAAGAAAAGAAAATATCTATATAATACAACGAGAATATTCTATTAGAGGGTTGTATATTATTGGATTTGGTTAAATCTCAACGAGAAATATATATTCAATTAAATTAGAAAATCTTTAAACACTGTTCCAATGGAAAAATCTCAACAACAACAACAACAACAAACGGTTGATATTCCTGATATTGAACAACAATATTACAACAGGGATGAACTCTTTGAACTACCTGAAGAAGACTATGATGTATTTAGAAACGTCGGTCAAGGGTTGACTGGGCACTATCGCGATGTCATGATCCAGTATTGGCAAGAATTAGTCAACGAAATAGAAGCAATAAATGAGCCTGGTGCTAGCCACAATGAAGACTTTAGGTCACATTCGTTACCCTTTGCAAGGATACGTAAGGTGATGAGGACAGATGAAGAGGTCAGAATGATCAGTGCTGAAGCTCCTGTCATCTTTGCTAAAGCATGTGAAATTTTTATCACTGAAGTCACAATGAGGGCTTGGTGTGCCAGTGAATCTCATAAACGTCGCACTTTACAACGCGGTGACATTGCGGAGGCGTTGAAACAGAGTGATATGTTCGATTTCTTGATTGATATCGTGCCAAGGAGATAAAACAGACAACCTAAGAGAATTAGATTAATCAACAAAGAAAAAAAATATATATATATATAAGAGAATGTTAACACATCTTTAACAGTGATGGTGGGAAAGAATATTTGTATCATTTTTAAGTGATTCATCGACCTCGTTCTCTTACTGTTGTCGCTACCAAATGGATGCTTCTCTTCTTCCAAAAATCTCGTTTCTTTTTCTGGAATTTCTGCCGCAAAAATTTTCATTTTTTTTTTTTTTTGGCTCGAGAAATCTCTGAATGGCCCATCTTTAATTAAATATATAAAGAGTGAAAGGTTAAACGAGATGATAAAGGCTGGTGAAGTATTACGGTGGTGTTAGACCAGTTCCTCGAGGAATAGCAACGTTTCTCATGGCGTGTGTATATTGCCGTTTCAGACCAGTTGTCATAAATTGAACCTTTCATTTAGCTATTTGCTTATTTATTTGTTAGTTTCAATGACTGTTCGTCCCATCATCAATTCCACTACATCACCAATCAGCGTGGTAAATGCCACAAATAGTATTGACAACTGCATGTGTAATGGCAGTAATAACAATATTAATAATAATAATAATAGTAATGTTTCCAATAATATCATAAACAATTTTAAATCGCAGTCTCCATTGACCAGATCTGCATTCCCCGGAGTAGTTTTAATGTCTCCGCAATCTGTCTCCAAATCTACTTCTTCATCTTTTAAACAATTACAAAGTTCTATGTTCCTACCAACCAGAAATAACAACATCAACATTACGAATATTAGTACGAATAGCGGTAGTAACGATATGTTATCATTTGATGATATGTTAGATAAAATTACCTATGAATCTACTAATTTACCCTCAATACAACATCCAATTCCATTGCTTCCTAATGCTAACTCTGCTTCATCTGTTCCATTAGTCGATATATCATATGAAACAACACCGGTTAATAATAGTAGCTACAGTAACAACACTCATCTTAGACCAATTAATACCACTACTACCACCACCACCACTAATAGTTCTACTAGTTATAATCCTCTCCTGTCTCCAAATATTCATTCTCCTTCACCACAACAGTACGTCAATCCTACTTCTCCTTTAGATCAAAATTATCCATCATACCTTAATCAACAATATTTGGATGTTCCATCTTTAAATAATAGTAATAATAGCAGTGCCGATATATCCACATCTTTCCCCACTAACACATACACTAATATGTTCCTTCAAGGTATTAATCATATTAATCATTGGATAAAAAACTTGTCTGTACAACAACAAATAATGGCTGTTGATAATATATTGTCTGTCTTAAGTGATGACACTCTGTTCCATATAAAAACAAAAATAGATTCTATACTTCAATCTTCTAATGTTGATGATCCCTTTTCAAATAACACATCTCCTTTGATTACCACTAGTTCTAACTCAACAACTGCATATAATAATAATAATATTTCTAGTTTTACTTTTGAAGATCAATATAATCCTGAATTTTTGAAACTACATTCCTTTTTATTCAACAACAAACAAATTGATACTTCTAATAACATACCACGTTACTTAAGTCCTAAAACTAATCAGCACGGTAATAATAATAATAGTTATAATAACCTAACTTATCATCCTTGGTCCCCACAGCCAGTGTCTAGAAAACAACCCATATTTAATATGGAAAGACCTAAATCTGCAGATCCTGGAATGTTCATGACGAAAAGAAACCTATATCAACATTCTACTTCAAAATATTTTTTCGAATCTTCTTCCTCTTCTACAAATACTAACACCAAGGATAATAAATCTAATAATGTTAATTCTATGAATAATAATAATAATAGTATTAACTTTCACACTACCAATAATAACAACAATAATACAAATATTCATTCTGCTTCATCGACAAATAATACAATGACACCTGAAAATTTATGTAATCCATCATTATTGAAAAACATCCCAGCTTGGTTAAAATCATTAAGATTACATAAATATTCCAATTGTTTAGGTAATTTACCGTGGCTTAAACTGATATACTTGACCGATGAAGAATTGGAAGTTAAAGGTGTTAGTGCCCTTGGAGCTAGAAGGAAGTTGTTAAAAGCATTTAATATTGTTAAAGATTGCAAAGAAAAGAATCTAATAGATAAATCTGCATACTTACTTTAAATAAACCATATATACATAATACAAAATGGAACTTTTTATAATAAATTCGTTATTATGCTTTATTTATTTAACTTTATGGATACATATATTGCCGATGGTGTGTAGTTGAAATACTTCCGTCTACAAGTACACTCTCTTATTATATTATGGTAAAGAAAATCAAAAGAAAAGTAGAGCAAATAAAGAAAGACTAAAGAAATGTACACTAATCAATAATCTGAACTGCCTGTTCCAATAATTTATTTGGTTTAATTTTGTGTGATTCAGGTGTACAGTTTATCTTTATTTATTTCCAAATGATTAAACCTAAAATATCTCATAATACTAACAACAATTGATTTTTTTTTTCTAATATATATATACTTTTACTCTACTTTAGACAGCCAAAACTCTTTATTAGAGTTAATATTATTAATAAGAAATTTCAATTCAGGAAATTTAGTTGATAATTTATCAAAAAAATCATATGCAAATGTATTAATAAAAAATAATTGCCCCTTCGGGATCATTGGATAATTCTTAAGTAAAACAGACATTTGGAATGGTTCCTTCCTGATGGAATCACTGAACTCTATTTCAAAGTTCAGATCTTCGTCAGTTTTTATTTCATCATTAACTATTTTAGGTATCTTTCCACATGAAAAGTTTTTACTTTCATTGGATTCATTAAAAGTTTGTAAATTAGCACAATCTTTAAATTCTAACGTTATCAAGTATGCCCATTTAGCCGATATATTTAACGGTCTTGTTACATTTGATATATCTGCAGCTTTAATAATAAATGATAATAATTCAATTGTAGTCATATCAGATTTTTTCTTTTGGGTCAATAAATCAACATATTTATTATGCAGACTCATATCAGTAGCTAAAATTGCTTTCCTAGTAATATTCTCATTATCGTCGGTTATATCTACATTATTAATCGACAAATCTAATATTTGTGGCCAAATTGACCTGAGAACTTCACGAAAAGTTTGGAAATGGAAATTTTCCAGAATTGAATTCTTTTTAAACATTATAGATAAATCACTGTCATCTCTGAATAAAGAGTTATTTGTACCTGGATGACCGATGTCATGACCTATGGCAGCAAGACATAACAATAATGTTAATTCATGATTTCCAGGTAACAAAATCTGACAAAGGTTCCATGTGGCTTGCATTACATCGATAGCATGTTTAAAATTATGGAACCTATTAACTTGATGGTAGGAGGATTCAAGTGTAAACAATAAAAGTAATAACTGATTTTGTGATATTTCAATCTTGGCATTCTGAGCCAAAAATTTCAATAGATGATATCCACCAATTATTAATTCTCTTGTAGTAAAATTCAATGCAGAAAAATCCCAGGCACTGAAAAGGTCCAAATAAAAATCTTTGTCCTTTAAACCATATTGTAACGATTCTTTATCTTTTTCAAAATTTGACAAAATACTGCTAAATTCAATATCATTGATTATCTTCGGTATTATACCATTTGAATTATTATTTGTCTCTCTTAAATTAGTTAGATGATCCAACATCGTATATATGTTATATTCACAACTTTTGTATGTCTTGGAAGTATCATTATTTTCCATTTCCCCCCCAAAATATTGAGTTCCGTTATTATTAGTATGGTGGTGATGCATCCAATGATTCATTCTTGTGACTCTTAATTTACATAAACTAGATTCAATTTGAACTTGTTCAATAATTTGTTTCCAATTTGTCTTAAAATCGTTTAATGTAACAAATTTTAAGTTAAAAGTTGGAAAAAATCTGTATTGAATAGCTAATAATTCTTCAATATTATATTCCATGGTATTTAACACTATTAAGGAGACTCCCGTTTCATAATTCAACATATTAGGAAGTTTTCGGATTCTTTCAGAATAAAATGTATAAAATAGTTGATACAAAGTAGATATCCTTAAAACACGTCTAAATTTAGATTCAATGAATTTAGAGTCATTGAACCCTAGCGTTTGAAGGTCACAATTAACTAAAAATAATGTAGACATGATGTAGATAGAAAAATGTCCAGTTAATTACTTTGAAGAAAATGAATAAATTATAAAACCGTGTTAACCGATTAAAATCACCAGGTGTAATTCTATTTAATTCTCAAAAAGAAAATTCAATGTCTCGACAAAAGATGGACAGTGCTTATCAATACAACTAAGAGACAACTATTTGTGGAAATTAAAAGTAAACTATAATTATTTATTTCTTATCTTTTATCTAGGTTCGCTGCCAATTCGGCACACAAATTTCAAATATTGTAATATCTATATCCCTATCACTTTTACAGATTCAATCAAAAAAGATTTGGGTCTGATGTTTTGATTCTAAAAATATACATAAGTTCACACAAATGCTAATACTTTTCTTAACCACCTGTGGGCTAAATAGAAGATTTGTAACTAATAATCCAAAGTTTAAGTATGTTTTCTCTTACAGTTACTTTTTTTTTTTGCTTCCTTTCTCGCTCGAGCTTTTTTTTTTTATTTTTCCTTTCAAAGAAAATTTTTCTTTTCTTTTTTTTTTTCTTGTCGTTTCTTTTTTGTTTTTTGAGTTCAAAAAAAGGTGTCACAAATTCAGAAGAAGAAAAAAAAAAGAGAGAGATATTTCTGTTTTGGGCTATTTTCATTTTTATTCACATATATGGCTAATGTGTCCAACTGTTTTGTGACACACTAGAATGTAAACATACTATAACTAAGATAAAAGAGTAAATTACTTCTATAACAAAGAAATAATTCGTCTACATTATAGATAAATAACTACATATATGTGTATAGAATAGAGATATTTGGAAACTTGATTGTTACAGAAATAATAATTTTCATAATATATATACATGTATATATATAGTATTTCCAAATCCAACTAAACCAAAAAAGAAACACCCTTCCCTTACTATCTTAAACACGCTCTCTCTTTTCCTCAAGCAATTCTTCTCTGATTTCTTCCACAATAGTGTAATCATCATCTTCAGAACCGTTCTTAGATAATGGGACCAATGCACCAACTTTGTTGACAGTACTGTTGAATTTAGTTTCCAATGTTTGGACGGTTGTTTGTCTATAGGCATTCCATTCAGCCAACATTTCACGTTGTTTCAAGATCAGGTCTCTCATTGCAGTATCAGCTTCCATAGCATCTTGTTCGGCAAATTGTAAGGACCATTCTTTCAAATTCTTCTTAACCTTCTTCTTTTCAGCATTAGTTAACAAGGATTTTGGTCTTGGTCTCCATACGAAATTTCTTAAATTGGAGATAGCTTCTTCTCTTAATAATTGACCTGCAACGTTGAACATCTTATATCCGTGGTCGATCTTATGTTTCAAAGCAGATGACCAAACAACAACGAATCTACCAGATGGATCCCAACAGATATCAGTGACATTACCACATGGTGGTTGTGCAATATCCTTCAAACGGGCTTGTACTGGAACTTTAATATTTGAATCGTTGATGATCTTGTCACCATTAAAATCGAAGTCAAAGAATTCCAATTCTGGTTTTCTTAGATTTGGTTTCACTAAAGTAGCAACAACAACAAATCTACCAGCTGGTGACCAAGAGATGGTATTAGAAAATTTCCTAGTGTATTCTTTGATCATTACCCATTTCTTAACAATAACATCACCTTGTTGTTGCTTACCCTTTGGTTTATCAACTTTTTCTGGAGCCCAGAATTGTACCACACTTCTTGGCATAGCAATGTTATTATTGTCATCATCGTTGGTTTCATCAAGAGCAATAGTAACAAATCTCTTTCCATGGGGTTCCCATTTGAAATCAACAACACGATGTTTCAATTCAATCTTTTCCACAGGAACATCCTTTTCATTAATCTTACAGATTTCTAAATTAGAGAAGAAAGTCTTCTTTGATTTAGTATGACGTTCAACATTGAAACAAAGATATTCGGAGTCATTTTGCCAGTGTAAAGTAACATTAGAAACTTGAACTAAATTGACAGTCTTAACGATGCGACCATTGTTTCTGCCAACATCGACAATAGTAGCTTTACATGATAAGTTGTTTGTTTCTGGAGTCCAATAAGCCAATAAAACACTTGGATCTGGTTTATTAGATCTAATTGGCAATAATTGTACTTCTGTTGGAGCAAACTCAAAGTCTCTAATACCTGAGACTTTTAATGTCTTGGATTCCATTGGGGCAAAATTCTTGGAAGCGTCATGGACAACCAAAGTGTTACCAACCAATCTTGCACAGTATTGATCATTGTAAGACCACTTAATTAATGGCCAATGTAAAAATTCCGATTTCACCACTGGGAAAGTGGCAACTAAAAGACCAGTAGCGATATCCCAAACACATAATTGATGACCTTCATTCTTAATAGTAAATGGACATTCGACATCTTCTGAAACAGCATCTTTATTAATAACAATTGGGTCAGTAGAGAAAGTAACCAAATATTTTTCATTTGGAGAAACACTAGAAGTTCTAACGTTTGGATGATAGAATCTTCTTAACCTATCAAAGTGCGGACCACCCCAACAAGTAACACCTTGAGGATGGTAAGAAAATAAGTAGGTACCCTTTGGAGAAAACCTGACATAATTGTTTGACCAATGGTTTCTAGATTCAACAACAGCTTCTTCAGTGACTTCGTCTTTCTTGTCATTATTCCAAAAGACTGTAGTCAATTTTTCATTTTGGATAACATATTGATCACGGCCATTTTCGTCCAATAACCAAGACTTCAATTCACCAGATGAGACAAAAGGTGGTAATTCTGGTTCCTTAAATTCTTTTTCTTCTGGAGTCAAGTTACTTAACCTTTCAACATCTTGCATAGTATATATGAATAAACGATGTTTCAAATCCAATCTTTTAGTGTGGTAAGCTTTAATAATTTTCAATGTGTCAGCCTTAGATTCACATTCGACGAAAAGGAAACCTTTAGTCTTTTTTGTCTCTTCATCAATTGGGAATTCCATGTTGACTACTTTGGCTACTTTAGAGAAAAGACCAGTTAAAGCTTTGGTTAACAATGGAACCTTAGCTTCTGGGATAACAGGTGCACCAGTGACAACGACGTAGTGGTCAAAATGGATAAAATTGTCGATCTCATCATTGGTGGAGGTAGAAGCAGAAATACCGTATTCTTTCTCTAAGTCAGTGAAGTCTATGTCATCGACTGGAATGTCTTCCAATTTGATGTCTTCAAAAATCTCAGTAGTCATGGTTCAAAAACAATTTGGTTTGTCTGCTGAGCTGTGTTAAATCGTTAGAGAAAAACGTTAAACTGTTTCAAATTATAATATTAAATGTCTAACCTTAAACCACACAGGTTTTTTTTGTTATAGTTTTCAATTTATAAGCTTAGTAATGGTTCCTTTACATAATCGTTTTTTTTTTGGTTATTGCACTGTTTTGGATGAAAGAAAAACAAAAAAAAAAAAATTTTCAGTTTACCCGGAAATTAATTTTTATTTACAATTTTTCAAAAAAATAAATAAAAGCCCTAACAAATATTGTTAGGGTTAAAGAAATATAGAAGTAAAATTTAAACAAACCCTCAAAAACTTCTCTGTTTCTCTGGAAAAATTGAAGTTTTTTTACCTTCAAAGGTACTTGCTCCAACTATATTGTTATTATTAGTGATAGACAAGCTGAAGTCCAGTGGCATGACAATACTATTTCGTAAAGGTATAAGAATATGTTTTTGTAAAGGATTGGGAAGAATGAAAGTATATGGAAAATAGATTGGTGGAAAAGTTCAAGACTTTTTTTTTTATTTTTAATTTCTTCAAATAACCAAAATTTAGTGGTCTCAATAAAATTTTCTTCTCTTCTCATAGAACTTATTACTACAGTTAGATAAAAAAAAGTTTACTTAAGATTCAAACTATTGAACTTAGGGTTCATTAAACCGTTATAATTCTTGGTAGTTTCTTCCTTTCGGGTAATAATCTTTGAAAATGTAACAATCATAGGAAGGAATAAACTACCTTATCGTCCCTTATCAATATTTTTCTGTTTATGAATTGGTCCTTTCAACCAATAGCGAGTACTTGGTAGTTATAGAGTCCTAGTTAAACCATGTGTTTTAGTCAATAGGGCTAAACCTTTTAAATTCACTTTCTATTCTATTGACGGAAGGTTTGTAAATTAACAAAACTAATAATATGTTTGCAAGATGAATCTCATTAATTTCACCGATTGAAAATATTTCAGGTATATTTAAATCATTAATTATAGTGCCAAAGTTGGTAACCATATGTTTAGTTTTGTCATAGTAATTGCTGTTTCTCTTTTAATATATATATTTTTTAACTTTTACATTTACAATGAAATGAAATATCATCAGTACTGTAAGATCTTGAACCATGGTCATTGGCAAATTTTGATATCTTAACAGTTTCTTCTCTCTTGTTGTGCACGTATCAAATTCCCCATTTAGATTTGTTGTGGGACTTTTGATCAATAAAGGTTGGTGATATTTTAATACCTGTTTAATTAAACATGATTAACTAAACATTTTATTATCGCTGGAATAGAATGTTCTAGAATAAAATGAATACAATAATGAGATTTTAGTATACAATAAACAATAAAACGTTGAATATTTATGGTTTAGTTATCACTAAACATAGATGGAAAATATTTGGTTGGAATTTTGCTGTTTATGTAGAAAAATCCTTCAATATTTTCATATATAATTACTAGAATTTTTCTCACATCTTATCTTATTTTATTTTTATTTTCTTGTATATTATTAATTTTATATTGTATATAGAGATGAAAGGTAAAAAACTTTACTTCTATTTGTATATTAGTAATATCAATAAAATATAGAATATAATTTGAGAATGTTTACTATTTACCAATTACCTACAGGCGCTCATTCTCAACATGGTAGCTTTCTCTCTAGACAGGCTAGTAATACTAGTGCTGTTAATCCCGCCATGAGTTCTGGTATTAAAAATATTAATGAAAATACCAGCCAACACGCTTCCACTGTTTCTAACATCCCATCCAACCATCAGTTGGAATCTAAATCTAAATGGTACAATGGATGTTAACCCCATCTTCAAGGGAATCTGGAAAGATTTTTACTCCAAACCAGCAATCTGCTCCATATGGTTTTTCCACGCATAACAATCCTGCTCAGACTGGTAAACCATCCTCCCCTGATGCTTGTTCCCACGATCCTTTTCTTGGTCCTATTACCCCATTGAATGGCTACCAACAACCTGCTGGTTCTGCTTATATGCCATTCCCATTCTACGGCCAATTTTCTGGATACTATCCCTCTATTAATCATGGCCAACCACCTTATCCAGATTCCACTAACATCACTTTTATGTGTAATAGTCAAATACCTTCTGATGTCAGTCCTTATATACCAACTCCTTTATTCTACTGCTCAAATGTTGGTTTATTTAATTCTTTGTTACACAATCTTATCAAATATTTGAATGGTTCTGGTCTAAAAGATTTGGTTCCTGACTCCCATGATCGTACTGTCAGGGAACCAACGCCAGAAGAGTCCCAAGGTTTAATTCATTTGTTCTTTTCTCTTGTTTCTCAGAGCAGTTATCCTGATTGGGTTCAAGAATGCTTTCACAAGCAAATGCACCCCTATTATGTTATTCGTCAGGCCATGACATACAACATTGAACGGAGTAATGTAAGTACAATAATCAACACCATTAGATCTTTAAAATATAATGGTGGCTATCCAACTTTTCAATTTACCAGTTATCTTCATAACTTAATTGATCAATCGAACCCCACACATCTTCAAACCCACGAGCACCTCCTAAAACAAACAATTCTTGATACATTAACAGGTACTTACGAGTCTATTTCTAAACACTTCTTTAAGTGTGATACCCCATATACTATAAACGATATCTTCTCATCTATCAAGAGAGAATATCAATACTACCACAATGTCTCTAAAATTTCTGATCTAAATTTGTCTCCTCCTCCTTCTTCCGAACAACTGCGTTATAAAAATCCTTCAACAGATAAATGAGCAAATACTAAATCTAGTGTTTCAGACTCGAAAACATCTGTTGTTTCTGCTAAAATGAAACCTGGGAAAATACTTGATCAACCTTGTACTAAAAATGGTTTTCACGTCAAAACCTCTTCCACCGAATGACTCCCCCATTAAACGTAGGGTAGTATCTTCTTCCAAGTTTAACATTTCAAGCGCAATCGTCGACATTAAAGAAAAGGGGCAAGCTGCTGATCCCATTTTCGATGATGTACTTACTTAGTTTATTTTGGGTTCCGATCATTTACATTAGGAGGACATCTAAGTTAACAATTTGCCTGATGATGGTATTGATTATATAAACTTAACTCTTTCATCTGCTGCAACCAATAATACTGTTTTCTTATGATATAGTCGATACTATAATGACATTTGTAAGAGTCATAGGTAAGATATATTTTCTCTTTTATTTTCATATTTCAAAAAATTTGGATATAAAAATAAAAATAAGAAGAGGAAGGAGAATGATTTGGTTGCATTGTTGTTGATAGACTTAACATAATCAGAAGTAAAGTCGTATCATGTTTATGAGAAGTATATCAATATTGTTCTTTAACTCTTTCTGTGTGGTTATTTGTTTAAGAAAGAGAAGGGAAAAAAAAGCAGTTTTGTGAATCTGTGACTCTGTGTCAAACCAAAAACAACTTCAAATAAAATAGATACGGAACCAGTAAAGAGTTCATTATCTATGTTCTTGAATTTTCTGATATGTAAATATAACAAATTAACATTGTCAAAAATGATCGTATATTAATAATGGATAAATTGGAAATATTCTCAATAATAATCTATAATTTTCTTGGATTTATTAGTATACAAAATGTGGAAATTAGATCTGACACTTTTGTATTAACAAATGCATCGCTTTGCGAGACACCATAATGTGCCATTATGTTCCTAGGAGACGATACAACATCCGTCAGCCTTCGTCTCTATAGGTGATAAAGTATATACAGATCTTATAAATAACATAGCATTTTTTTTTGATGTTGGCTATTATATAAAATTTTCGTAACTGGAAATTTTTCAAAATACACTACCCAGTGATTATAATACATTTTTAATATCACAACATAAACCGCAAGAACATAACCAAATAGTTTCAATCGACATTTAGTGGTTACTTATAAACGATAAATATTCAGCACTCTACCGTTTGTTGTTTACTAAAATGTCATTGTTATATTTATTGTATTTAAGAACATTGCATTCCCGCACTTAGAATATAATGATTTTATGATTCTGACAACTTATATACACAGAATACCATTCCACATAAACTTATGCTTTATATATAGAAAATACAGAGAAAAGATTTGGAAGAAATAAGTATGGCAAACCTTATAATTCTTGTTACTTTCACTTGTGCACTTCAATTTCTTTTCTATCGCTGAACATCTAACCAATCTTTTTCAACTAACAATTTAATAGACCACCCCCCAATTGACGTTTTTTTTAAAAAAAGGATAAAAATATTTCTTTACAAAGTCAATTATTTAAAATTTACATTCAATGTGTTCATATATACCTACCTAAAACCCTCTTGCTTTCATTTTATTCTAAAAGTGTTTGAAAGTTATTAAAAACTACGAGACTTTTTTTCTTCTAAGTATTTTAAACCATAAAATACTTCCAAAGTATAATAAAGATGCCTCCGATAAAAAGCTTTTTTGCAGTGTTTATACAGCAATATGATGTCATTTTAAATACATATACATACATTTTCCGTTTATAATTTTTTAGGACGGACTTAGCTTTAAGTAAGTTTTATAAATACTCCAATTAATTTATGTATTTATTTTTATATTTATATTTCTATATTCTTGATAATATTTATTTCATCTACAAAAAACACGTTTTTATTCTAATACAATATCACCTTCATTATCTTGTGTTGCATCTTCCTCCTCCTCACTATTATTATTATCATCACTATCGCTGTCATCACTATCTTCCAAATGAGACAAAGATTCTTTAGCATAATTTATAGCTTCTTCAAATAAGTCCTTTGGAACCAATTTATGTTTTCCCTGGGTCTCCTCCTTTGAACACCAACTAATTTCAATCTCAAATTCCTTTTCTTTATTATCTTCATGTGCTAAATATATGATTCTAGCAATCTCTTTCACTGCATCACGAGCCTTTAATTGAATTGTCTTATCATCAGAATCACCTTCATTGGTATCAATGCTCTTTGTATGTTTAGCAATCAATTTTTCTAATTCTGCACGTGCAGATTGTCTACCTTTCCCAGTAGCAGCACCACTATAACCCCAATAACTACCATTTGGTTCTAACATATACAATTGAGGTCCCTTAATATCATCTACACCGCCAAATATCGCAGTAATCCCAAATGGTCTAACACTGTTATATAAAGTATGAGCTTGTACATACTGTCCTAAACGGTCGGCAAGGGCATCAACTGGAATTGGTCTGTGGTAAATTTTTTTAAAACTTGCTGCCTCGTCACGACCTCTATTAACCAAATGTCTTCCATCTGGGATCAACCCTGAGTAAACACAACCAATATGACTATCAATTGTTTGAATCTTACGGTTTTCTCCTGGAACTAACAATGGAGATGTAATTAATTTCTCCACAGCAAACACAACACCGTCTTGACAACGAATACCAATCGAAGTGGCGCCATTTTCTACCGCTTTAACTGCATATTCCACTTGAAAATTTCTACCATCTGGGGAAAAAACAGAATTTGATAAGTCATAACCAGTACCAATTGAAGTCATCTTAACAAAAATATACTAAATATTAATAACAGGTGTTCTTTTCTTTTTCTTTTTTTTTTTACTAAAGTTTAATTAAATTAAATAACTTCCCTTCTTTTATTTTATACTAATTTAATTTACAAATCAACCATTAAAAAACAAAAAAAAAGAAGTGCCTTAACCTACAGAGTAATCCCTCTTCAAGTATTATCTAATCATATCTCTCCATCTACATTTAAACTTAATTAGAAATGTTTCCTTATGTGAGTTTGTTAATGTCAAGTTTGAATAATTCCAACTATTTAAAAGAGAAAATGAAACTTGCCACACTCGAACAAGGTTCATTTCGTCGCAAACGATAAAATATCCTTTTATTGGCCTTAAAAGAGTCTTATTTCCTTTTTGGGAATTACTGCCTAAATTGGAATTATAAGATACGGAATTTGAACCGAAAAGCGGCATTAAATGCCGAAAAAGCCGTTTTCTTTTTATTTTTTTCCCCCTCGAGGCCTCAAAGAAGTGAAAAATTTCGCAATAACCAGCCTGAATCTTAGGAAGTGACGATAAAATGAAATTTGTTTGGCAATTATAAAACATGCCAAGAACGATTGAACCACTTACACAACTGTTGTATTGCATCCTCACATTTCAGTAAAAACAGAACAAAATAAAAAAAAAAAATTGTTTCTAATCCACCAGGTAAATGTTGTTTTATGGGGTTCCTTCACGAAGGTCAACCCAATGGTTCAATCCAAGAGATTTTTTGGTTTTGAAACGTATGTTGCCAAGCCATAACCTTCTCCTTGTTGCTACTCAAAAAACGTCATTCATGAAGATGGGTGTATTGTGAATAAAACAGATATCCATGATCATATATCTAACAACATTCCATTGGTCGTCGATGAATTAGCTGATATAATTGGGTTCGCTATTTTACTTCTAGAGATTTTATTTATGAGTTCAAGTTATTAAATTGAATGGAACCGCTAATTTCCAAAAGAGGTTACGCAACCATATATCAGAAAGAACAAGAAATGAAGCTGTTTAACCATTTTTATAAAAATTAAGGGATGAAAAGAACCAATCATTTGTTGGTGTTATCAGTTACTGTTTTCAGTGCCAAATTTGTTATTCAACAATTAGCCAAGAATGGATTAGCCGAGAATGTTGGTACCTGCTGCTCATCCTTCCTTTGTCACTATCGAAGAAGTCGACGCTATTGCCAAAGAAAAACCATTATTGATATCTGCTGCTGAGACTGATTCTATCTTCCCTGACGAGTTAATTAAGACATTTAACTAACGCCAAATTAATAGAAAATAGTAACTGCTATCAATTAGATTTGTTTCTCTTGTGTTACCCACGGTTTTGCTGCCAGAGGTGATACCCCCAATCCTTCGATTAAATATTGTAAAGAAAAGACTTTAGCAAATCAAACTTATTGGTTTACCTATTTTTCCAAGAAAGATAAGAACTATATTATCTTTTGGACTGCATATATATATATATATATATATATGTATGTATGTATGAACAGATCAGTACACGCTTTATTATTTAGATGATAATTTTTTATTCATATTCTTCAAAAAAAAAAATAATTCATATGTCAATTGTATTCTTTGGTTATTAGTATTATCGTGGTTGTAAATTATGAAATAATCCCAATCAAAAAGGTATAAGTTACCAAAAATACCAGTAACTATTATATATAATTGTTGTTTACAAAACGTGTAATTATAATTTAAAATATTAATATCATGCTTTCCATACATCGTTCTTGTACATAATTGGATAATATGAAATATTTAGTTCTTTCCTGTTCCAATTTGTAAAGAAAAATTTAAAGATAATCAATGGGGAAAAGTATATCATGAAGTGTATAATTCTTAAAATGCATTAGGAGAAATAAATATCAATAAATAAATCTAATAAAATCCAACCCTTTGATGTACTTTCATAAAGAGATATGGAGAGAACACATGACCATTATAATCGTCAACGATCACTTAAAAGTCTATTCTCATACCTATTCAATTATCTCTAATCAATTGATTCTATATACACACATATTATTAGTGGAAAGCTTGATATTAGTATTGAAAATGAGTTCACTAATATTAAGATCAAAAATTTCAGTCTCATCAGGAGAAAAGAAAAAGAATCATCGTAAATATAATAAAGTTATGAAAATGTTTCGTTAGGACGTTTTGTCTCGATAATTAATATTAAAAAACTGTATATAATATAAAAAATACCATTTTTAATTGGGTTTTTTATGTAATTGGTCAAAAATAATATCTCTTTCTACAATTCAACATTCATCTAAAAAACATAAAAACTGATGGGATGTCTTCAAAATAAATAAATGAAAATTTAGAGTTTCGTTTCTAATTCAGAAACTGCATTATCCACTGCTGGAATGGAAGATTCTAGAATAAAATATGATGAGCCAATAAGATTTTAATGATATAAGATCCCATGACAATATGTCTTACAGCAAAAATATATACATAGTAGAATTATCATTAGTAAAATATTTTACCCCTTTGATACTTAGAAAGGATATTCCAAATTTCCTAATATGTGAACTTGGTAAATTATAATTTACCATAATATTCGATAATAATTTCCAAACATATATTAGGAACATGAAGTAATATATAATCTAAATTATTTTCTCACCACTTTTTACATAACAATATATTTTGTATAATGCATAGATAACCGAAGAACATTTCCAGAAGAACACCTTCGAAGTTAATTACATATATAACTCTTTAATAAATATAAAAATATACTTTAAGTTAAACATGTTTGCTAATAACAATATTAGTAAAGCTGCTAATTCTTATCACTTATCTTTATTATTGAGAACACTATTACTTTGGCTTTTACTTGTTGCAAAATTTTCTTTTAAGGTTGTTAGATCAATAAAGATCAACGTTCAAGTTATAGCATAAAAATATCCTTAGCCATTAAATTAATTGTAAACAATGAGTTCTGTTTTCATATACTTAAACATAATAAGTTATGGATTTTTTTTTTTACCTAGATAAATCATTTCCTAGGAAAAAATCCTCATTTAAATTTTACGGGCCCAAGGATTGTATCAATCCTTGTAATAATGTTTTTACTGGATAATATAATATTATGGTTATTCTTGATTTAGGAATTAATCAATAATTTGTGATGTTCATCTAATAAAGTTTTTTCTTCCTTTAATAATAATCGAATTCGTTCTCCAACCTTAAAATGACCACATCCTATAATACACTATTTAATAAGAGCTGAATTGCAGTATCATAGATAAATAGTTACTTCCAGTTTTTCGCACCTTAAACATACAGATTTTTCTTTGGTACCTTTCGATATAGTTAATTTACAAACTTGGCATACAAAGAAGAATACGTATATATATATATTCCCTTTCTCCTTTACATTCTATCAAAACTAATAGAATTATGTTTAGTATTATTATTTCTAATAATAAAGATGTTGAAAGTAACATTCAAGGTTATATAGATCTTGAATATGTAATAATATTGTTATTATTTGATATTTTTTCCTTACAATTCGTCAGATTTCCTTAGGTCTCATCAAAACAAACTGGAAAACTCAAGCACTCAATCATTCAACAATCATTGAAACAGTTATCCTAAATAGTTTGAACCAATTATCACTACATACTACAAACAAGCACGACAACATCTTTTTAACACTTGATTAATCGAATCCATTTAATGATATTATGTAGTGTTTCTTTGTTGTGGATGAGTTTGTATGGGATATGTAAGGTTTCAAAACATGCAGATCACATGACACGACATCACGTAGCTCGGAATTTCTTTCTGATCGTTAAGAAACACAGAAGCAGCATTAAAAGATGGATGTAAATCTATCAGATATATGACTATCCAATAGTGGCTATCAGATAGTTGAGTTAGTAGAAGGAGTCAGGCACAATAGAGTACCATACTACACCACACAACCGATTATGGAGAAAGTCTATGGGGTTCAACCTGATGTAACTACATTAGATGAAGATTTGAAGTTATTGCGAGATTCGAAATTCTCTAAAGAATCAATTGAAGAAATTAAAAATTGGATATTTAATGTTGTATTAAAAGTTAAAGAACAACCTTCAAATGAATCATCATTACTTGACCTTTTAAAAGATGGGACAATACTTTGTCAATTGGCTAATACACTAAAATCCGAGGACGATCCAAATGAGACAAATTTTATTAAATGGAAACATTCAAATTTACCGTTTGTACAGATGGAACAAATATCCCAATTTTTGAGTTTTGCTAGAGGTTATGGGGTACCTGAAGATGAATTATTTCAGACTATTGATCTGTATGAGTCAAAGGATCCAAGCGCTGTTTATCAAACTTTAAAATCTTTGTCAAGATACGCGAATAAAAAACATCCAAATAGATTTTCTGTGCTTGGTCCTCAGTTGTCAGAAAAGAGGGTACCACCTCCAATTAAACGTAAACCTGACCATTTAAGAGGTAACAATAATATAATAGGGTGGTCTACTTATGAATATGGTTATATGGGTGGTGCATCACAAGGTTCTGAACATATCGTCTTTGGACAAAGAAGAAATATATTATGATATGTATGTCTTATATATGCTAGATAGCGAATGTTGTTAAAATATCGTTTTCGTTTTACCAATACGTTATAAATGGAACATACTGAGGTATATAATCCGGCACATTTTGCTCACCTTCCAGAAATTTTTAAATATTATAACAAACAATTTCTGTTTCCTTAAAAAAAAAAAACTTTTTTTTATTCAAGACCAAACATCCAAGATGGTATCACAACGTATTACTTTATATACAACTAGTGGATCCAAATCCAAATGGAACCAGTCTTTACAACTTAGATTAACAATCAAATCTAATTCATCTTCATCATTTAACAAAATATACCAATCCCAATAGCTACTGTAATTCCAAGAATCCATTTGTTATTTCTTCTACTTCTTCTATTAGTCATTTTTTTGTTCCCGCACCATTTTACTCTTATTATTATGTTTAACGACGATTAGGTGAAAAAGTTGATTGTCTTAAACGTTCAAACGGTATCTATAGTACTGTGTGTACATTTTTACTTTAAGAAATGTCATATGTTGTTATTTCTATTCTAAATTCAATAATATAAATGACAGGTAAAATGGTTTAATGAAATATACAAATTTAGAAAAAAACAAAGAAGGAAAATTATTTGAAAATTCAAAATTCGATTCTAAATTTATTTTAGGGTTGAAATTATTTTTCCATCCAAAGAGAATTATTTTACACAAAATTAAGTAGGGTTTGTGAGTTTTCCCTCTTTCGTGAAGAACTTTTTTTCTTTTCCCTCGAAATCTGACACAGCGAAGATCATCAGTTTATCTTCAACAGAAAAGAACAGAACACCTTTCTACAAAGCATCATCTCTCTTTCTATATGGTTCTATTAAGTATTATTTGAATATGGAAAGATGCATGAAAAAATTACTTAATGTGCAAACACAAGCTTTATTCACAAGTAACAATTTAAAAAAAAAAAAAAGAAAGAAATTTTTTAGCATGGATTATCCCAAATTTTCTGCTTCCACAGTTCATTTAGATCATATCACAACAGCCTTGAATTGCCTAACTCCCTTTGGTGGCAATTATGATGATACCTCAATTTCCGGATATTCAAATGGTTCAAACAACATTTCTCATAATCCAAATAAAACTGGTTCCAACATTGGTACTGGAGGATCCTTTTCAATAAATAATGATGACGTAATGATATATATAGATAGAGATGGTCTCTCCTTTATTAGAGATTATCAGAGTTCAATTAGAATACAACTATTGTTATCTAGAGAATTATTTTTATCTTATTCTTATAACAACGACCAAACAACACTCACGACCACAACTAATACAAATGATAATAATAGTAATAATAGTTTATTGGATGAATCAGATTGTATGAAACTTTGTATCAAGTTGAGTCATTTATTAGACACTATCAATGTAGTGAATAAGAACCAAGATGATGTCATTGAATGCACAATGAATTATGATGGTTATGGTTCCGTATTTTCCCTTATTTTACAAGATTCACTCGTCGAAGAAAGAGTCAATTATTCAACATATCTATTTAATGAGACTTTAAAGGATAAAGAAGCAGAACTTTTGCAACTACAACGTGATTTGATCCAGTTTGAATGCATAATTAAAGGTGATATATTATATAATGCACTAAAGGATTTAAAAGAATTTAATGCCAAAGAATGCTATCTTTATGTGAAAGTCTCTTCAAAAAACGATAATAATGAAAATATTTTTACTTTGATAGCAAAATCTGACATTGGTTATTCTAAGATAATATTACCTAATAGTAGAAATATTATAGAAAAATTGGAAATCTTCGATCCACTAAATAATAATAACTTATTATATGATGTTCCAGTAGTAGCATATTTTGATTTTAATAAATTTGATAAGATTAGACTGAGTTGTAGAATTGCATCAAAAGTCTTAATTAGGTTAGATATGAACGGTGTCCTTGGTGTGAATATTTTAAGTCAAACAAATAATATCATTATTTCGAATAAAAGACAAAACAACAACAACAACAATAATAATATTTTGAACCAAGAAAATTCTGCAGCCACCGCAAATAATAATAAACAACCACAATTACCAGTAGATTACCCAGGTGTGGTGATTGAAATTACAATGCTTACAAAGGATACTTTAGATCCTATTGCTAAACAGGATATCGAAACTTTGGTTGATGTCACTTTAAAAAACATGAAAAGATCAAGACATTCAACCAACGGTCAGTACCCAGATAATGTAAAACGATCACATCTTACAGCAGATCATTCATGGGGTAACACAGACAATTTATTAGGACTATCAAATCTAGCTTCAAACAATCTCAATAATAATGAAGAGGATAGCCAAAGTGAAACAGAGACTGATGCAGAAGGTTTTACTTCATCGAGGCAATTTGATAACATGGCATTTCCATTTTTTTAACTACACCCCCTTCCTTTTTCTCTTCTATATTCTAATTAAACACTTATCAATTTTAATGAGCATTAGAATTAAAGGGTCAGAACACTTTAAGATTTCATAGCGATAATATTCCACCACTATCCACTAAAGTATATTCACATATCTGCCTATATATACTTTTACTAACCAAAAACAAAACAAAACCAAAACAAAAAAAAAATATAAATACATTTGAAAATAAATAAAATATGTGTTTTCAAAACAGCCAATTCAGTAATGATTTGCTAAATATGTATATTTCTTTGAAATTAATTTATAAGTAAATTATACAAATATTTATATAAAGAAACTAAATTAACCAAAAAGAGATTGATATATGATAATGTTAAACTAACCTAATAAGTAAAAAAAAAAATTAATCTAAAGAAGGAAATATGAAGATACATTCCATAGAATAAACTTACATATTAGATAGCTTATTGTTGAGAGAAGTGATCTAAGATCATAGCTCTTTCATCAGTTTCAGCACCCCAGTTCTTAACAACGACAACGGAGGCACCAACAACTTTTCTAGCATTACCTTCACGGTCGATCTTACCTAAACCGGCCCATTCACCTAATTGCTTGGCATCAGCAACCTTAATTAATGGAACTTTGTTGTTTGGATCGTTAGCTAAACCTTCAACTAACTTGATAATGTTGTCTTCAGTGACAGAGGAAACTAAGACAACTAATTGAGCTTCACCTCTGGTTAAAGCCTTGGTGGACTCTCTTAGACCTCTAGCTAAACCATCATGGATCAAAGCGGTTCTTAAAACAACCTTTAAAGCATCTTCAATGGTAACTTCAGCGGTTTGTTCAACAACTTCTTCTTGAACTTCAATAACTTCTTCAACGTCAGACATTTTTCTTTGTTTCTTTTTGAATTTGGCTTTCTTTAAAGTGTGACTTCCTTACAGGAGAAATATCAAAAGACTGCTCAGTGGTGACCTAAAATAAACAATAGAAGATATTCTTAATGCCTAAAGAATCATAAACATATAAGAAGAATGTATCACATCTTAACAAAACACTGTCTTGTATATCAATTACCTTACCTTGTCGTGATGCTTAAACCGTAGCTTAACAGTCAATCTTAGGAAAATTTCCAAATAAACATCTTCATAATTTCTTAATTTCCACCAACCTCCAAACGAGTTTTTTTTTTTTGATTTAACAGATGAGAAAAAAATTTCCAAAAAGGGTAATTTTATAGACCAACTTAAAATGTCTGGGTGTGTCAAAATAAAAACAGTCTTGAAAGAATTAAAAAAAGATAGAATCAACTTTAAAGATTGTAATCATAGTCCTCTTTAACAAGAGCTTTAGATACAAATGATTTTAGATTATTTAGATAGAAGAATGAAATATTTATACATAATAACTATACTTTAGAGTATAGAGGAAGATAACAAGTTAATTATATACTTTTGTTCCATTTTATATGTTTCCTTAACATATCTTTTATTATTATTATAAAGGAAAAGAATCTTATTAAAAACATACGATCAATGTGAATCCACAGGCTCTTAGTCAAATAAACTCTCTTTTGTTTTATAATTTTCTTTCCCTTGTTTCAACTATTTAACAAGTAGAATATATTTCAGAAAAAAAAAATCAATGTAAAAATAAACTTTTACTGAGATAAAATCATTTATAATATTATTTCGTTGTAATAATACCTTCAAAGTCTTATTTGATAAACTCACTATCATATTTCCATTTTACCCACAATATGATTGCTATCTTCATCGTCATCATGCTGTTCCATAGCAATATCATCATCTTCATCATCTTCAATAGCATTTTCATCATATTTTATGGTATTTGCAGTACTATTATTATTACTTGTAGTCACTGCATCCTCATCCTCAAAATCAATATCAAAGAAATCATCATCACTTCCTACAATTTTCTCATATATCACTTTAGCTGCAGTGATGACTTCATCATAAGATATTTCGCTACTTGGCATAGTAGTATATATCACACCATTATCACTAGCATTAGGAATAAATTTTGAGGAGGACGTAGATTTAGAAGTAAACAATGATGGGTCAACGACGTTAAATGGGGGGATCATAGTAAATTGGGTATAGTATAATTTAAACAAAAATTGTATTTTTTCTCTTGCCACATATTCTTTGAAGGATTGTCCTAATTTAAAAGAATTAACTGTAGAATATCCATTTTCTGAAATTTGCACCAAACTCTCATCTTGAGGTATTTTAACTGAAGATTCTCTAATAATACTGCTTTCCATTGCTTCTAATGCTGCATCTAGATCTAGTTCTGCACGAGGTCCCTGTTGTGTCGTTGATAGATACCATATGCACGTTCCAGCTGGACAACATCCAGAACCTGAACCAATAATAATTGCTTGAACAACTTCTTTATTACCTGATTTTAGCGAGTTTGGTGGGAAGACAATAACAGCTGCGGACTCATTGCCATTAAACCATTCAGAGCAACCCTTCTCCACTATACATGTCAATCTATGAACCTCATATTTCTGTTCTGGCATATTATAACAATGTTCTGGAGCTTGACTAGGTGATATTACTAATTTTTCCTCAACTTTAACTTTTGATCCACTTTCAAATATGGCAAGTTTAGTCTCTGGATTATATGATACTAACCTCTCATTTAATTTGTATGTAGCTCCGGCAACCGCAGCTGATCTACAAAACCCTTGAGATATTTCACCTGCACCACCATATTTAGAATATAATACTGGAAATGGTCCATAAACATCGAAACTTATCAAGAAACGACGAATTCTTTGTAAGGAATCAGGAACTTTAGCATCTGTGTTATAACATAACCCAATGGAAAAAATTAATTCCAAGACTTGAGGTCCTTCTAATTTGAATTTTTCCACTAAGAGATCAGCCAATGATCTATCCTTATATGGTTCCCATATCTCTGGTTGTTGTTCCCAATTTAAGACAAATTTAAGAAATTTCATTAAATTACGTTTTGTCATTAAGGGTAAACTGTCATTTGTGAAAATCTCTTGTTTAGAATTAGATAATTTTTCAAATGAATCATTTTCAAAAGTATGAAAACTAGACAAAGACTGAAATTCCAAATATTGATATACTCTGGATTTCACTAATATAGATAAAAGGTCAGATTTTGCAAACATAATCTTAGGAGATAAATCGATTCCAAAACTTCTTGATCTATATTTACTACTAGGACCGATATCACTTGAAACATATAATTTAGCGTTTGTATAGCATGGAATTCTATTATTATTAACTCGAGATACCCATATTTTAATTTGTTCAACCGTCAAAGTAGCGGAAGAGTCACCGTAATAATCATTAGAATCCACATGAAGCACATTTGAACCTTGCCATGCCAAGGCTGCAGCAAGAACACTCTCCACTATACCGGTACCTATAATTAAGACATCTACGTTATCCGGAGTCGTTTCAGGCAAAGGGTCCTCAATACCTGCCAAATGAGGCGTAATCAATGGCGTGGCTTGTTGAAAAGTAAAAAAAGATGGTCTACGTTCTGCCATCGATGGACGACGTTCAGCACTCAACATTTCAATACCGTTTTTTTTAAAAACCTATAAATAATTCAGTTTTTTTTTTTCTTCACACAAATGAAAGCGATTCAATTAAGTTCTCTTAGTCTGTCAAAGTACTATTATGCTATTGCAAATGACTCAGATTATTTCGTTTTAGTCGCTTTATTTTAATCGTGATGAGAAGCTTAATTATTGTGATGTTCACTAAAGAAAATAGTTTTATCTTTATCTCTCTCCCTCTCTCTCTTTTTTTTTGGCTATTATTGTAAAAGATGTCACAGTAGTAATTAAATATACAATTCAATATAACGTCTTTCTTGGAATAAGGGTATAAGGATCAATTCAAAATAATATTAGCCGAATGGACCAACATCAACTATCATGTAACATGAAATGATACTGAGAGCCCCTTTCGTGTTGTTATATTTTTCTTTGACAGATAACCAAAATACAATCTCTTGGAGCAGTGAAAAATTTTTCATTTCATTTCCTTTTTTTTTTCCTCTTGAAAAAATAGTCATTACCCTTTTAGGAAAAGTAACGATGTATAGTAGGATTCTAAGACAAAATCAACTTTCAACAACGACAACTCCGGGGATTCCATTCGAAAGGACATAAAGTGTCACAGATATAAAATGGTATGTGATGGAAAGAAGAATAAATTTTATGCTTAATTTGCCAATGATTTACTTGGGAGCACAAACTCTAGTAATGACCCACGTAGATACATTTTGTTTAATGTACTTCTTCTTGTAACCAAACCACCGATGAAAAACAAGCTGCCTTCAGATTTTGCAACTGTACCACCAACACTTGAAACAAGATGAGACTTTGATATCTCATGTGAATCTTCTCCTTGCAATTCCCTTGAATTTTTTTTAGTTGTGTCGAACTTATTCAATATAGCTTGTGTTTCAGATAACTGATCATCAGATGAAGCTACACAACCTTGTATGCACCGAGACCTCAAATCCATAATATTGATAACACTATTTTTAACATTAAATGTTCTACAGTTACTGTCTAATATATCATTTACAGTTTTCCTAAATTCATCAGTTTTATCAGAAGTATTATATATCTTACCCACATCTGTATCAGAAAACCCACCGGTCAAAATAGCCATATGCCCTAGAGAAGCCATAGAATGACCAACCAGTTTCAGTTGTGCTGATATTGGAGTTCCTTTGCCATTTTTTGTTGTACAATAAGTCTCTACATGTTTCCAAGAACCTTCATCCAAATTAAACCACCACATGTCACCAAAGACTTTTGTATTATTTGAACCTCCATGGATAACAATTGTTCTACCATTAACACAATTAGAATTTGCAAAATCATTCATTAATGAAGGACTTCCCTCAGTAGAAGATAGCAGTTGATTTTCTTCATTGGTGTATAATGTTGTATTTTCGATTTCATTTCCTGTTGTTGAAATAACTGGCATGCTCTTATACGTCTGCAACGAAACACTACCTTGTGGTCTTTTTCCAAAATAAACGTCAGATGATGTGGCCAGTTTACGATTTTCACTTATTCTCGAAGGTTGTGATGTACTTGTACGTGTATAATAGAAATCCGCAGTATTCTGATGATCAGTGTTCATCCGATTATCGAAAGAATTATAATCTATCTGGAAATTCGCTTCCAAATCCTTTAATAATTTTTCTTGTAAAGAATCCTGGTCAATGAAATTAAATGGCGGAATATCATAGGCAAAGAATGCTCTCGTTGATGGCCAATCATCTGGATTATTAACAATCGGTATTCTAACCGCAATCACAGTATCTGCAAACTTTATAAAATTTCTCTTACCACGCCCTATAACTTTAACATCTAATTTCCACATATCATTCATTGCCTCATATTTATCATCTCCTGTTTGTCTATACCCTCCAAAAATAATAATTGTGTAAACATTAATACCCTGGTTGGATGTATTTGTGGCAAGTCTTGATGACCCTCTTAGTGACGTTTTAGGGGATTTATCACTTTTGACAGACTCGTTCCTTGTTGAATCATTTAATGAAGAAGATTCTGTGGGCGTACTAACACCAACCTTGCCAGAATCGGTTGGACAACCAATGTTTTCCACACCTTTAGTAGACACTTGCATGTGTCCAAATCTAGCAGAAAAGGTAGGATATTTAACATTCTTGTAAGATTGGGCTACAACATCAACTTTTGTAAAATATAGAGAAACTGTATCCAATATATATACAGTGTTGTTTAGATAAACACTTCTTTTCAAGTAATATTTTCCATCTTTATTAACTTTAGTCTCCGTCTTAATCTCGAACCCACCATAAAATAAAATATGTGTTTCGGTTAATTTTGAAGCAGTGGCACATAGTAGTGGAGGTGGAATATTTCCTGATAGAGTTGGCCTTTTCAATCTCAATGAGTCTATAGAATATATATATAAATATGGATTGTTAATCAAAATTGGATTATTAATAATATCAGGCAAAAGTGGGGGTGGCAAATTTTTAACAGGTTCTATATAATACTTACCTGGATCAGGTGCTTCTGAGTCGTATCGATAACATGGCATCAACCCACCAAACATAAATATTTGTTTATTCATTGTCATTGAACAATGATATACTAATGTAGGAAATTTATACTCTGAAAAGAATGATTTCATAACTGAACATCCGGAGAGTGTATCATATACGGTTGGTATGTAGTCTAAACCTTTTACAAATAATGGACATGTTTTTTGAGTATACACATCAATATTCTTAAGATAATGGCCTACTAACAGATCTTTGCAGTCATCTCTAATTATAGGAACCCATAAATTATGTTTTTTCAGAGTGTCTGCATTATCAATATTTACTGTTAACAATTTTTTGTAATACTTCTTATATGAGTTAGCAAAATTCATTTGGAGCATATCTGTGCAATGATTAAGACAATTATTCTCAGAAACAGACCCATCAAATTCTTCCCCAATTGGGTACGACAGATTGACTCTATGCAATTGTGATTCTTCTGCGGCCATTCCATCAACACTTTTCTGCCTAGAGTTTTCCAATACAGATTGAGGAAAATTGAAGTTGTTAAGTTGACGCAACAAATCTGTGTATGAATCTCTTTCATTACCAATACCATCATTATCCTGACTACCAAATCTATAATTGTCACTAAGTCTTTTTAAAGGTGGGGATTCCAACATTCGCTTTATCTGATAAGGTTCTATGTTATTCTGAGTGCACGAAAGGAAGTGGTCAATCAAAACCTGATACTTAATAACTTCTGTACGTATAGAATTATTATTACTTTTACCGTTTGTGTTAGTCACAACACTGTTGTTATTGGTATCGTTCACCTGAGTTAGAGGAACTGTAGTAGGGAATAGTACATTTTTAGTCGAAGAATTTGAATATTGTGATCCACTAAGGATACTACTGTGCCTTCTAAAACTGATCTTTTTTAAATCGTAATACCTACTCAGTTGCATATCATTTAGCTCTTTCAATTGAACCTCACTATACTTATCTATAGTAGTATCGAGAAGGGATGTTGTATTGGTCAAATATTGAACAACTTTATAGTCATTTTTGTAGTTGTCTAAATTAGTCGTATCGTAAATTGATAGGGTATCTTTTTGAAAAGTGATTTCGGGCATAGCAGTGTATTCAATTTATATATTTTTATTTAACACAAATATTAATGCTATTTTATTAATATTATTATTTAAATTTAAGTCCAATAGTTATTTTTTTTAGCAATAAATCTTTTGTCTGTATATACCTATGTATATATATTATAAAAGAGAGTACCATCTGGTTTGTCGGTCAGTCTCCTTTAAAAATATTATTGACACTATTTATCGAAATCTTTATACATGACCCCGTTTTAGGAATGGAAAAAATAAAATAAAATAAAATAAAACAAATAAACAAAATAAATAAATAAGAAACTCTGAAAAATCTTGCCCTCTTTAAGAAAGAAGCTTTCATCCATTGACTGCTACCAAGAGTTACTGAGTCCAGAGATAAATATTGGCAAGTGCAATTCATAACAAAGAAAACATTGAATATACGTAGATTAAATTGATGTATAAAATTATGTATGTATCAACCTTAAATGTCAGTAAAAACAAAAATGAAAAACAACTATTAAATAGGTAATTTAACTAAACAAACCATCAAATAATGCTATTTCTATTTCTTTTTACGTTTATTTGCCTTATGATTCGTAGAATGACGGTTGTGATTACCGTGTTTTAAGGATGTGACAGGGACGGACGAATTTGGATCGTTAAATTTATGAATACTAGATACAAAGATCTGAAATTTGGGTTTTTTAACTTTTGTCGATTTTTTCTTCTTGATCATACCCTTTTTGGACTGGACCTGTGGTGGAAGAATCTTTGTGGAAGGAAATGTCGTTATAGAGGGTAATTTTGATAAAGAAGTTTGAGAATCTTGTGAATCTATCGATATATCATTATTAGTTAGCGAAGATACTGTACGCTCACTCTTGAAAGAACCCATCTTTGGTAAATCAGGCACTGGTAAAAATGTAAGTTTATTACTACCTGACCTGTTCTCATTTGGAAATTGCGATTTAATATCTACTGGAGTATGTAGAGTGGACCGTGGTGTCGGCGAGAAACTCAAATCTAAAGATACCCTCTGTAGAGGGGACATGTTTCTTGATAACAAGGGAATCCTATCAGACAATTTAGTGTAGCAATTTCTATCTAACTTAGTTAACGATTTAGTGGCAGATGAATTTAATTGGATAGTAGTAGGTGAAGAATCATCTACATCTGCATCAGTATCCAATTTTTGGTCAATACTGTCCAATTGTTTATTATCATGAGTATTGCCACTATTTGCCCTTTTCAGTTTAGGTATTTGGCAATCACTTAAACCATTCTTTTTTATACTCCTTTTATCATTCTTCGGAGTTATTATCAATTTAGGGCTTTTAAATGGAATGTCGAAGGAAGTAAGTTTACTTGGGGACATTATGATTAAATTGTTTTTCATCGTTGAATTAACCTCGTGTGGTGTATCGAATATTGTATCCTTTCTTGCTCTTTGATAATCTATCATGGCACTATTTGTAGATCCACCGAATAAATATGTTTTAATATTACTGCTAGTGACGATATTATTGTTATTAACGTTTACACTCGGAGTGTGATTAAATGGAGTACCAAGATCGTTAAGAACCCTTCTACCATAGGGAGTCAATGACACGGAAAATTTTTTCAAAGGTGACAACGAATTAGAATTGGTCAATGGTTGGCCATTGTTAAGGGTTAAATTAATATCTATTTTACGTAGCGGAGTCCTTGTGTTATTAGACAATCTATCCCATATATCTATTAATGTGTTGTTGTTGTTATTATTAGTAGAGTCCATATTGGTTGATGAATTGAAAAGATGCGACAGGTTGAAAGGAGTGGATCCATTCTGTTGATTTCCAAGTTTATTAGATTTATTATTACTGTTATTAACAGTGAGAAATTCATCAGTGACGAATTTTAATGGAGATCTTGCAGGTGTGTTATGGAAAGGACCGATCCTAGCAGGTGAGTCATATAGAAACTCACCCAACTGTACGGGAGAAGGTAATAAAAAATCTGTGTGAATATTATTATTATTATTATTATTATTGTTGTTGTTGTTGTCGTCAGTGGTATTAACATTTGGGACAGTTAAGCGGTTCATGTTGTTTATTTTAGGTCTGCTGAGTTGTTGTTTAACGTTATTGGATTCCGTAATTGAGAATTGTGTATCTTCTACAGATATATTTTTATTTGCATTTTTCGTTTTGTTAAGGTCTGTAATTTGATTAAATTTGAATTTGAACATAGATGTATCCTGTTGTATAGTCTTATTATTATTTGAAAATAGGTTTGAATTTCTATCAAGAAAGGAGGAATCTGGATCATAGTTATAAGGAACAAAAGTATTATTAGTAGTGGTAGTATTGGTATGTGTAGAATCCAATAGGTTTGAAGAGTAAGGTGTTGGAAACTGAGATTTTGGATGAATTGGGCTATTGAAAGTGTATTTTATATTATCTGGGAACATTTTGAAGAATAGATTATCTTGGCCTGGAACCAAAGGACCATTTCTAGAAGAATTTCCATCTGTATTGCGAATCTGACTATAATCCATCTCTTAAAAAAATCAGTAAAGAAGACAAGGGTCGAACTAAACAACTGAATAAAGAGATCAAAAAAAAAAAAAAAAAAAAGAAAGGGAACCGAGGGGAACTCACACAACTTTTCAGACCACTTTACAGTTTCTTGGTTCCAATTGACACTACTAAAGATAGCACATGTATATACATACTTATTAAAAAAACACTGTAGTATTAAAACATACCTTTGTTGTTTATATCTAATCCAAGTCTTGTTGTCAACCAACCGTTGCAAACCACAGGGAGTTCCAACAAAGAAAGAAAAAATCAAAAAAACAAAGATTTCTCTCTGTGAAATTTTCAAAATAAATTTCCAGGACGGGTTTTTGATTTTTAAAGAAAGCGAAAATTCAGCATTTCGTGGCATGTGTCTATTGTTGTTTACATCCCAAGAGAAACAAAACAATAGACTGGCTCCGAAAGAGGGAAGTGTGTAAATAAACGTTCGTGTTCTGCGGGTAACTTCTCTTTGTTTGTTTACGTTTTTTTTCCTTCGATTCTTCAATAATAAAATATTATTATTATTATTATACACAGATTTATTTCATTTGGACCAGATGATTGATTGATTGATTGAATGGGGGATATGAACAAAAAATAAAACAAATGAATTTTAAATAAATTTTAAACAAATATAAAGTACTACCAAGTGGGATAGTTTGGCTAATATTAATGAAGAAAGATAGTCTTTAATACTGTGGTAAATAAATCCGGGAACTTTTTGGTTTGTTTGTAAATATATAAAAGAAAATAGAGAGAAAAGAAAAGAGGAAAAAAAAAAATAATGGCTAGGAAAGTTTATGGGGAATTCGTAGGTTATAATAATAATAATAGTGATTTATCTAATATGGGGGACCTGGATATTTCTTCAGATTGGGACGATAAAGAAAATAACACCGATAAACACTTCCCCAATTATAATAACATGGATTCAAGGATGAGTCTCGACAACAATGATTCTATACCGAATAATAATAGTGCAGACGACCAGTTGAACCCAATGGATCGTTCAATTAATGACAAATCCACAAATATATCTTATTCCTCTTTCTTCTCTGATCGTTACTTACAACCTCCTATAAATAATTCAAAGTTTTACACAGGGAAAATCACAGACACTACAACAGAAAATAGTGTCCAGAATGATCAGAACCATATTATGGACCATGGTAATGAGAGTAGTATCAGTAGCAGTACTATTCATAGTAGCACCCGGTTGAGTCATGATCCCTTCGACACAGTTCAACAAAGACATAAATCCTCCAATAGAACCACCATGGATGATCCTGAGTTTTTGTCTTATTTAAGGAAAGGTCAAATGAGGAGACATAATTTGAAAGATGCGAACCCGGATTTGACAAGGAGTAGTCTAAATGATCTCATAGTAAAGGGGATAGGCGAGTTATCTGGTGAAGTTTACAATACATTTAAAAATAAAAAGGGTAAAAATAACAACAACAACAACAACAATAGCAAGAAAAATGAAAGTAACAGTAATATTAGTGAAATTAATAATAGTAGCGAAGAAGAAGAAGAAGAAGAAGATACTGAAGCATTAGAGACATCAAATGAAGTGTTACGTGACGCAAACAATGTATTTGACGATATGATATCACAGAATAAAAATAAAATGACTTTAATTACACCTTTAGTGGCAGGATTAAATTTTGAAAACAATTTAGGTAAATGGGTAAGAGATACAGATCAAACGAATTCACAAGATATATCTGCAAACCATACAGCAGCAGACATAAGTTCCTTTACTACTACTACTACCACTACACATCCATCTAATAGAACAACAAGTAAAATCAATCTTTTCAAAAATAAACATGATGATGATAATAATAATAAGAACGATACTAGGCTAGCCAAAGAGACAAAAAATAATCGACAATTTTCAATCTTAGAAGATACTCCATTACCATTCAGAATCAAAACAAATTTCCAAGATTTAGGGTCCGGTATTGAGACATTAGAGGAACATAAACTAGAATTGATACGAAGATTGACTCCATTGCTAATTGAAAAGGACTGGGAAAAAGTCACGGAATTGAATGCATCAAGACAAGATTTAACAGATGTTACAAGCTTGGCATTATGTTTACCATCATTAATCAAATGTGATTTATCCAATAACAATATCAAGATTTTTAATAGTGGTGATTGTATCCCTGAAAACTTGATAGAATTGAACCTTTCCCACAATTTAATAAATGACACATATTTATATAATAACAATAATAATAATAATCGTGAATCTTGGGATAGAAAATCGCCAATATCGTTCAACAATGTGAAGATCTTGAATTTATCGAACAACCAATTCAAGACAGACCTATCATGGTTAAATTGTAATGGATTCTTTAATTTACAAGAATTAAATTTAAGTTTCAATGAAATCCGATCCTTAAATGGATTACCTAGTAATTTGATGGTAAAACGGTTAAATTTGAGTGACAATATGATTCAAGGACGGATAGATTTTGAAGATTTAGTTAGTGACGTTGGAGAATATGGTTGGCAGGCAATAGAACATTTAGATTTGAGTAACAATCAAATTACACAAGTGTATAACTTGGATAGATTAAAATCATTAAAGAGTATGAATTTGAACGGGAACCCATTAGAAAGAGTGATATTCTCTTCTTGTGAGGGAACATCGAGAAGAATGAGTAGTATAGAGCTGTTAAAAGTTCAGTCAGATAAACTTAAAGTAGTCGGAAATGGTAAGATGAATGATCAATTTATACCATTACCAAAATTAAAAGATTTGGAGATAACATGTTATAAGAATTTCCACAAAATGAAAAGTTTACCCAGCGGGATGACAAGATTAAGTATAAAGAATGGAGAAATGGATAATTTAATACCGTGGGATAGAATCCCTGGATCATTACAAATATTGGAAATAATCAACATTAAGGGGTTTGATGAATTGCCAAGAGATCCAACAATGGAGATTAGATTAACATCACTACAAGAATTGAATCTCTCATACAACAATTTATTTAGTTGGGAGAATTTAATACATTTTCTACCATACAGTCATTTGAAAGTATTAAGATTGAAGGGGAACGACAGATTGTTATATGAGAATGGACAAATGAATAGAAGAGCCTTGGAACCTGAATTGAAAAGCTTATTACAAAGAGCTATTCCATGTTTAGAGACCATAATCATATAGAGAATATATAAGATATATATCTACTCTGATAGTATATATATACACATTAAAAAAAGTATTATCAGGGGGAAAAGGACAAATTTTTCAAAGAACAGCACCACCGTGCAAGGTGATATTCCGAAGACTCCACTATCACGTGGACAGATGGCAGTGCTTCTATTGTCTTGTGTCTCGTTTCTTTTTTTCTGTTTTCTACTCCTCTTTTTTTTTTTCTTCTCTCCTTTGGGCAGCAAATAATAATAATAATAATAATAAAAATAAAAATAATGAAAACAGGTGCATCAATAAATATAATAATTTCACATGGCAATTTTAGCAATAAAGGAAGGAGAGAACTTTTCAATATTGGATGTGTTAGAGGTGGGCAATAAACAAAAGTGGAGTTTGAAGGAAAGTTATCCTTTGACTTTGTTGTTGTTCTTGATATTTCTTCACATGGGGGACAAGGAAATTGATAATCCTATGTTTTTGCTAAGTGATGTCAAGGGTCTGAATTCATTGATAAATGTGGAGAAATACAAGGTGCAACAATTCTTATTTTATTTTATTTTTTTTTTTCCTTTCTTTCTTTACAGTTACTTAAGGGGAGGTAAAAGGGAAAGTGAAGTGTATAAAAAGCATTAAGGTGTTGATTCTATATACCCTTACATTCTGTTGTCTCGTCTTCTTTTGCTGTTTTAATTTTTGTTGTTGACTGTTTCACTTGGTTACCAATACAAGTAGGTGTATAGTAAAAAAAACACAGATATATATATATATATATATATATATATGTTAAAGTATAAAGTTATGTTTTCTTCATCTGTTCAAGCTATTAAATCCTCCAGATATAGGTTATTTCGCCAAGTTCGCTGCTTCTCTCAATTACCTTTATCCGTTAACATCAAGTTGCCTAACGGTTTAGAGTATGAACAACCTACCGGTTTATTTATCAACAATAAATTTGTTCCATCTGTTCAACATAAGACTTTTGAAGTTATAAATCCTTCCACTGAAGAAGAAATCTGCCATGTCTACGAGGGTAGAGAGGATGACATCGAAATCGCTGTTCAAGCAGCTTCAAGGGCCTTTGAAAATGGTTCTTGGAGTAAAATCGACCCCATTAAAAGAGGTGAAGCTTTATACAAATTAGCTGAATTTATCGAAAGTGATAAAGAAATCATCGCTTCTATCGAATCCCTGGATAACGGGAAAGCTATAAACTCGGCACGTGGTGATGTTCAATTAGTAGTCAACTATTTGAAATCTGCTGCCGGCTTAGCAGATAAAATAGACGGTAGAACCATAGACACTGGCTCTTCATATTTCTCCTATACAAAGAGGCAACCCTTGGGTGTCTGTGGTCAAATTATTCCATGGAACTTTCCATTACTAATGTGGGCATGGAAGATTGGACCTGCTTTAACAGCTGGTAACACAGTGGTTTTAAAAACCGCTGAATCAACCCCTCTGTCTGCCTTGTACGTTTCCAAATATGTTGCCAAGGCTGGTATCCCTCCTGGTGTTGTCAATATTGTTTCTGGGTTTGGTAAGATCACTGGTGAAGCCTTGACTACCCACCCTAAAGTTAAAAAAATCGCATTTACTGGATCTACTGCTACTGGTAGACATATTTATCAAAATGCAGCTAAAACTTTGAAAAAATGTACTTTGGAGTTGGGTGGGAAATCTCCAAATATCATATTTGCTGATGCTGATATGTCTAAAGCAGTTCAAAATGTCATCGCCGGTATCTTTTATAATTCAGGAGAAGTCTGTTGTGCGGGATCTAGAGTATATGTTGAAGAGAAAGCATACGATGAATTTATTCAAGAACTTAAGACTAGCATAGACACTTTAAAAGTGGGTAACCCGTTCGATGAATTGACTTTCCAAGGTGCTCAAACTTCTCAAATGCAATTAGACAAGATTTTGAAATATATTGAAACTGGTAAACAAGAAGGTGCTACCATAATCACTGGTGGTGAAAGGCTAGGTAATAAAGGTTATTTCATCAAACCAACTGTCTTTGGTAACGTCACTGAAAATATGAAGATTGTCAAAGAAGAAATTTTTGGTCCTGTTGTCACTATCACTAAATTTAGAACCGCTGACGAAGTCATTAAAATGGCTAACGATTCAGAATATGGATTAGCTGCAGGTATTCATACATCTAATATCAACAATGCAATCAAATTATCAAATGAGATTAATGCAGGTACTATTTGGGTTAACACTTACAATGACTTCCATCATATGGTACCTTTTGGTGGGTTCAATGCTTCTGGTTTGGGTAGGGAAATGGGTCTTGAATCATTAGATAACTACACTCAAGTTAAGGCTGTACGTATGAAGATTGACTAAAATTTTATTTCAAATATATTTGCATATATATATCACTAAATTTAATATTCATTAGTTTTTTTTTTTCTAATTATTCATTTCATATAATTAAATATATTTCAACGTTTAATATTCTAATTTTGAAATCTATTTACTAATCAAAATATGAAATTCCTTTTAACTCTCCATTTGAATTACATTTATAACAATGTTTCCATTCTATACTTTTCAATAGACACAAGTAACAATATATCCCTTGACAGCATTGAATCCTGTATGGATTAGTTGGAAATTCATTACAAAGACAACACACAACATTTTTCGAATTATTCAAAGTTGTTTCTTTGATATTATTCTTGGTTCGGAAATAATTGAGGTATTGCACCGTGCTGGGTAAAATAGTTAAGTTTAATAATTCTAAGGTAGTATTCCATAATAATTGTTTATTCTGATACTCTAACCCTGAATATATTGAATTTTCATAAAATGAAGATCCTGTATTCAAAGTAACTGATTGGATTTTCAGTAGTCTATGTAAAAGTGTGTAATATTTTGTATCAGAGTTTCTAATAAAATGTATAAAATTGATCAAATCCAAAAGGTTAAACATTGTTCGTATTCTTTTATAAATGAATGAAGAAACATATCTGTTTGATAACTTGTTGTTGAAATATCTTTTAAAGACAGAAAGCAGATACAAAGAAATCTTATGACATGTAAAACCTAAATTACTTAAATGGGAACCATAAGTTGTTGTTATACCGCCACCAAAACTGGAGTAACGAGTAGAAAATAAAAACACTAGTGTATCAATGAAGAATCTCCACTCCTCTTGGTTTCTTGTTAAAGGGATAATTGATTTGAATTTCGTCCATATTAGTTCATATAACTCTGCATCCAACTCAGCTGAATCAATGTGTGACACTCTTAACATGTTGATATGAATGACTGTTGTAATAGTAGTTTATGCCTTATAGATATTGTCTAATATCTTTTCTTCTAGAGAAGTCATGGTAACAGTTTAACTAAATTTGAAATATTTCTCGATTTCTTTTACCCTTCTCGAATAATTTTTTTTTCACAAAATAAATAAATAAATAAATAACAAAGAAAGAATACGGGAGGGTTCAAGAGAAAAAAAATTTTTTTCCTCTTAAATGTACTTAAACGAAGATTATTTTATTTTGGACAACAACCATTTTTATGGTAACTCATAAAATATTGGCATTGCGATAACCGGAAAGTTTTGAGAACGGCTTATAAAAAGAGTAAAATAAGAGAAATATTAGATGTGTTTAATAGGGTTCTATTAACATTACAATTTTTTATTACCCTCTACAGAATATATATAATAAGAGCCTTTAGAGTTAAATCTAAATAGTATAATTAAGATTTTCGCATTTCACATCTTCCTCTAAAAATATTTTTTAGAACATTATTTTTGCTTGGGATGATTTAAGGAGTCCTTTTCAGATTTTCTTAAATACACACTTTCTGCAAATGGTTAAATACAAGTCTAATGAATTAAAACAGATGAAGTTCTGGATTTATCACACGAGTACAAATTTAAAGCTTTACATATGCATTGACGAAAAATTACAACCAATCTTATTTAAGAGACCTATGAATGATGAGTAGATCTCTGAGAAAATTAACGTACCTACATGATCTCTTTGATATATATATAATATTTCTTTTCGATATGATGTATTTTCCTTTCAATATATGTTAAACATAAATACATAGGATTATGTTTCAGGATATTCATACTAGAGTGGTCTTTGAACTTTGTTGAGTGTCCTTCTTTTTATTTAGTTAGAAGTGGGAATGAAATTGTACTTTAATTTATCACCTTCATTATAATTTATCGGCTACCCTTATGTTTTTTTTTAAATTATTTGGCTCGATAAGAATAGATCATTTCCTTTATTTTTTAACTATGTTGTTTTTTTTTTGGAAATTTTTCTGGTTTATATATATTATTCTTTATGTTGGTGACTTAAATTCAAGAATTTTAATTGATAATGTAGGAAAAAATGTTGTTAGCGTCTTATTTATTATTGTTCTGTTTACTGTTTCGTGTAGTTGGTTTTATTCTAAAATATTTTTTTTTCTAGTGCTTTTCTTTTTTGTTACCATTTTGAGTGAATATAATCAAGGTATGTTGTTGACAAAATGATTTAATTTTCCTATCCGTTTATTTAACTTGATATTCTGATAATATTTTTGTTTCCCATTTTTACCAATCTTGTAGTATCTTTACCGAATTTGTCAAGGTCAACGGTATTTTATTTGTTACTATGGTTCTCTCTCTTTTTTTTTTTTTTTTAGGTGTAAACAAAATAATTTTATTTTCATGTAGTTAACGTATTTTCTATTTTCAGGCCTATTTGGTAAAGCAACATTTTTTTTTTTCATTCTAAGTCATTTCCTTTCAATTGATATGTCTATGTTTTTCAGATTCTTGTGAGTTTTTGGATATAATTAATAGTGATTATAACGTGACCTTGCAAAAAAAAAACAAAATTAAAAAAAATAACGGTTGTGTGGTTGAGGAATTTCCAGTGAGTTTTCTTTATTCCCTAAATTATATAAGTGATGTTGAAAAATGCACAATTGCTTTTGTTTTACTGTTTAAACAATCTTCTTATAATCAGGTTTTTTCGAAAGTTTATAAGCGAATAAGTGACAGATGTTTACATTTTAGAAATTTCTTCGAATTTTAATATGTTTTGTAGGATTTCAATGAATTATTATTCTTTTGTTCTTACTTGTTGGGACGTTATTCTTCTTTTTGGAAAGGTTACAACACTTCAAGCGTTAATGATTCCATTTTTCGTTACTGTAGTAATGAATGAAGTTGGAATATTCGTGAAATTTGCCAGTCATACTAATTGAATTGAAATTTAATCTATATAATATATTGCTGAAATGGAATGTTCTAGAATTAGATATAATGAATTAAAAAAAATTTAAATTTATGAAACTTTTTGATAATAGACCATACAGCAAAAACATCACCATACCATCTTTATCATTATTTACATAGGTCACCTCCCCTAATATTTAAACAGAATATTCCAAGCTTTCTAAGATATTTATCAAGTAAACTGTGACTCACTCTTGAAATTAATTTAGTGGGAAATAATTATTAATTATATTCGAAACTTCTTTCCAAACATATATAAGGAACACGAAGTGGTTGAACCAAATCGTATTCTTCACTTTTCTTACTCAACATATATTTTATATTGTTTTATATCAATGTGATAAGAATGAGCGCCGTTACTAATATTGTTATTAGCAGTAAACATTCTTAGCTTAAAATATATTATTATGTATTTATTAAATGTTTATGTGTATTATATGTATTCTATGTATTGGAGATATTTTTCCAATATTTGTTCTTCGGTGATCTAAAAAATATATAAAGGATAATATAAAGTAAAATAAAATACATGATGTATAAGAAGTAGTGAGGAAAATAATTTGAATTATCGACAACTTCATGTTCCTTATATATGTTTGGAAAAAAGCGTCGAATCCTATAGTTAATAATAATTTGCCACCGTATTTATTTCAGGGGGTAAATGATAGTTTACCACATTAACCTAATAGGAAATTAATAATATTCTATTTGGATAACAAGGGGTAAATTATCTTACTAATCATAATTTTACTATGAGATACTTTTGCTGGAAGATCTATCATCAAGGGGTAATCTATTGTTAAAATCTTATTGATTTATTCTATATTATTCTAGAATCTTTTATTCCAGCACAATGTATATAATCGATTTCTATATAACAGAAGAACAAAATTTCTAAATTATATGTAATACACAGGATGCGAAATTGGGAAAGTTTGTTACTAATAATAATAACAAGGGTGCTACTTTCCATCACTAACACTTTTAGTTACTATATTGTAAGTTAATGATGTGTGTCCCAAATGTCAATGTAAGCAAGCATTCTTAACAAAAGGACCTTGGAGTGAAAGAAAAAAAATAAAACAAACTACTATCCCTTAGATCTAGTTTTTTTCTTGTCAAACAGTAATATCCAATTTAAATGAAGTGTTTTTTATGTTTTTTTATCACCACCACTTTTTGGGAAAGATTGAAAAAAGTTCGAGATATTTAAAAATTTTAAGCAAAAAAAAAAAAAAAAAACGCAACAGAATTTAATGTAAGGGGTTATCTCAAGTAATATACTAAAATATGGATATTAATTGTTGAAATATAATGTTATGGAACGAAATAGATAGAACAATAAGATTTTAGCAGACACGAAATGATAAATTGTTGAATAATAATTGTTGCGAGGTCACGAAATGTTGTTGAGTTTGTTTATTAAATACCTTACTGTTCGTAGAGGAAAATGGCTTAATATTAACATATATAAAGCCAAGGATTTCATCATCCATTCTTTTTATCTTATTTACAATCTTTGTACATTATTACTTCTACGTTGTATATAGAGAAAGAAAGTGAAGAACTTTATTATAATTTTTGTATACTAGATCTAATAAATATAATATTGAGAATGTTTACTATATATCCAATGACTACAGGCGCTCATTCTCAACACTCTTATTATTCTTCTTGTTAGTCTTCCTATTATGCTTTTTATTTCTCTTAGGTAGAACCTAATAGATCTAATAAGAATATGAATGCTGATAATTACCTCTGGCACACTCTCTCAATAATCAAAGGTCTCTTAAATAAGCTTCTCTGTAATTTGCCACCAAGGTCAATCCGACGATCATTCATTCGAATACACTCACAGCCTGGGCCCAGAGTTTCGGCTGTTCCAAGTCCTTCGCCTCGACATTAAGCGTTACCCGCGGACTACGTATTTCAGGATTTTCCAATTAGGGCTTCTTACATTTAACTCCTCGTAAACAGAATTTTAAGAGAATAACACTCTCAGTAGAAGAATATAAATAAACCTTAAAAGATCCTATTAGTAAATCAATATAATAATTGTTGGAATGGAAAGTTTTAGAATAGAGTAAAATAAACCAATACCATAGCAAATATGTCTCCATAGTACAAACATCACTAGTAAGATAGTTTACCCCCCACACTGACACTCAAAAAAGATGTTCTAATTTCTTGATCCATTACCCTAGTGTTTTGTTAATTATATCTAAAATGAATACAGTGGTAAATAATAATTACCATAATATTTAATACGTATTTCTAAACAAATATAAAGCACATAAAATAATTTATAATCCAAAATATTTTTTTCAATATTTTCAATATTTCTTTTCTCTTATATCATCTCAGGTCGACATATCTATATAACTTTCATATAACAGAAGAAAAATTTTCTCTAAACACATAATAATTTCTATAATACATAATAAGTTAAGAGTGTTTGCCAACAATAATATTGCTGAAATGAAAGATTCTAGAATAATATAGAATAAATCAAAAAGATTTTAACAATAGATTACCCCTTGATGATAGATCTTCCAGCAAAAGTATTTCATAGTAAAATTATGAGTAGTAAGATAATTTACCCCTTGTTATCCAAATAGAATATTATTAATTTCCTATTAGGTTAATGTGGTAAAATATCATTTACCCCCCTGAAATGAATAAAGTGGCAAATTATTATTAACTATAAGATTCGACGCTCTTTTCCAAACATATATAAGGAACGTGAAGTTGTCGATAATTCAAATTATTTTCCTCACTACTTCTTATACATCATGTATTTTATTTTACTTTATATTATCCTTTATATAATTTTTAGATCACCAAAGAACAAATATTGAAGAACACCTTCAGTATATAACACACATATAAAAAAATCAATAGATACACAAAAATATATTTTAAGCTAAGAATGTTTACTGCTAATAACAATATTAGTAACGGCGCTTATTCTTATCAAATATTAACAAGGGTGCTACTTTCTATCAAAAACACTTCAAAAGGGGCTGAATAAAAATTTATTTTTTGTCTTTGAAAATAGCCTCTAAACGTTGAAGGTTAGTGGACAAAGAAAGTCTACTTGAGAAACAACAGCCTGCATATAAACCGTCAAAAAAATAATAAAAAAAGCACACTCAACAAAGTCAAGCTTAGCACTCCAACAACCAGATTATTGTATCCAAAAAAGATTCATAAAACATAACAATCCTTTAGTCCAAGTCAACATTCTTCTAATTTAGAGGATAAAAATGCTGATTTTGAACAAAAAAAAAAACAGGCATTATTTAGAACATTCTACCGTAAGATTTATGGTGGTACAAGATATAGATTTAACTAACATCAATGTGGGTTCAATGACTTACAGAACCAAAAAAATTGTCAGTTACTGCTGGAATACTGAGTACTTCCTTTGACAATTATAATACTGAAGTCATTATGTACGAAGTTTTCACTACCACGTAGGTGATAACAAAATATTTAAGAGAAATTTTTCATTGGAATAGAAATAGAAACAATTCATTTATGGAAAGGAACTTTTATGTTTTATTTATAAGTATGTAATATACTTTGGTAAAAAGAACCAATGAGAATCAATAATAAAATTTGTATAATAGAATTAGCATGTCCAACAGTCACAAAGGAGCTTCATAATCTTTCTATAAATGATCAGTTACTATCTTTACGTAGGAAGGAGTCCATGTTATTTGCTGGAATAAAAGATTCTAGAATAATATAGAATAAATCAATAAGATTTTAACAATAGATTACCCCTTGATGATAGATCTTCCAGCAAAAGTATCTCATGGTAAAATTATGATTAGTAAAATAATTTACCCCTTGTTATCCAAATAGAATATTATTAATTTCCTATTAGGTTAATGTGGTAAACTATCATTTACCCCCTGAAATAAATACGGTGGCAAATTATTATTAACTATAGGATTCGACGCTCATTTCCAAACATATATAAGGAACATGAAGTTGTCGATAACTCAGATTATTTTCCTCACTACTCTTTATACATCATACATTTTATTTTACTTCATATTATCTTTTATATAATTCCTAGATCACCGAAGAACGATTATTGAAGAACAATTACCGAAGAACAAATATTGGAAAAATATCTCCAATACATAGAATACATATAATACACATAAACATTTAATAAATACATAATAATATATTTTAAGCTAAGAATGTTTACTGCTAATAATAATATTAGTAACGGCGCTCATTCTTATCATTATTACATTTTAGAAGAACAAAAATATAGGTAAATGACTTCCTGGCAAGAAGTAGCACCCATACTATTGCTAGTAATAGTAAACACTCTTAACAATAATATGCATTATTGGAAAAATATAATATATATATATATATATTGAAGTATTGTTTTTCCATTTTCACAATTGTTGTGTCTTTGTTTTTCTCTTAGATAGGAGTTATATAAAAGCGGTTTTGCGAAGTAACGCAGATGATAAATGCATAAAGTAAATAAGAGAATATTTTAGATTATCAGCTTCCTCCTTTATATATATATAGTAAAGAAGAATAAGTACGAAAAAGGTCATGAGAGTAGAAATGTAGAAAAATATAAAGAGTAGTTGAGATATTATTGAAACATGGTATTGAAGAGGGTATAGCATTATATAAGAATAATGGAGATATCGTTTACTTTGTCTTTAAGTGAGAAAGTTGTTAGCGGAGGGGGATTATAAAAAAAAAAAGAAAACAGGGGTTTAGGGATTAAAGTAGTTTTAAAAGGAAGTCATGTAATTGTATATAATATATAAAAATATATTTTGTAAATATGTAAAGAAAAAAGTTCCTATAATAAATATAGCAAGAAATGTAGTATATTATGTATGATTGGGGTAGTGTTATTTACTAGGTGAAATTATACAATTAAAGCTGTTTAGAAGAGAAGAACAAAAAAAATATTAATGATGAGAGGTAACACCCTTACTACTAATGTTTTTTGTAATCATTTCAGTTTTTGATTGTTATGTGATATAGGTGAAGTGTTTTGTATATAAAATAGAAGTGTGATTCTTTCTTTATATACAAAGTACTTCTGTATATGTTCATTAGTTATAAATAGCCTACACAAAACATACTGTTACAAAAAAAAAGTAGTGAGCAAAATTTTTAATGTATTGACTGTTTCATGTTTCTTATATAGGTTCGAGAATGAGCTTTGAATATTAAAATTATTTACTATTTGCTATCATATTCATTTCAGGGATTATTAATAAATTACACTGTAAGCATATTAGCAAACTCAAAAGATCTTATTTAAGTTTTTGGGTAAAGTATCATACTAACAATAAATTTGATTATGAAGATACTTTTAGTTGTAGGATATATTATTATGATATTATATCTTATTAAAAAGCTTATTTGTTCTGCTGGAAAACTGAGTACTTCATTTGATGATTAAGATACTGAAATCCTCATCTACTAAGTTTTCACTACAACGCAGATGTTGAAGAAAATATTTAAGAGGAAAAAATTTCATAGGAAGAGAAATAAAAATAATCCCTTTATAGAAACCATACTTTATTTTTAAATATATATATATATATATACCTTGGTAAAAAGAACAGGGTGAATCAATAATATAAATTTATATAATAGAGTTAACATGTCCAACATTACCGAGGAGTTCGATAAACTTTCTATAAATGAGCAGGTTTAACGTTTTTTAGTCCAGGGTCTTCTATTTCAGTATTAACAATTAGAATTAATGTCAAAATTTATGTAATAGTAAGAGTCATTATTACCAGATTAACATTTCCTCTAGAATCACTGTTGACTGAGTAGTTTGAGTTTTTTTGTTATATTTTCGAAGGATAAAAAATTATTAGGTCTGAGTCGAAAAAGTGTTAAAATATGTTTCATTCTTACTAGATTAATTATTGCTGTTATACATTCCTAATTGATGTGTAGTAACCTAATATTTTACCGATATTAATAACTACACTCACTATTAAATATCCTTTGTTTTTTAATGGAACAATAATGGATATCGATAGACACATAATAAATCCATTATTTTATTTAAGAGGGTTATATCATAAGAATAAGAAAAAAAAATCTTTTTTTCTCTAACTGCTAAATTCACGTACTTATGATAAGATAGTATCAGTCAACATATAAAGTAAGATTAATTTATTTATTTATTTTTTTTTTTTTCTTCAAAAGGACATTTCTTCTTTGACTATAACGAGTATGTAAGCAGTTTAGTAAAAATGTTTATTTGAATTGAGGGAAAGTCAATTTAACTTATCAGAATGGTAATATAGTAAGACGTGTCTAGCCAATTTAACAGAACAATGCAAACATAAATATATAGCATTCTATTTCAAGTCTGTACTTTTTAGCTATTATAGTAAAAGTAACAAAAATGAATAAACAAGAATATATATAATATATACCCGTATACATACAGTGTGAGTGTACTTAAAAACATAACACTCCAATATTAAGACACACCACTCCCCGCACAACGTCTTCGAGCTCAAGATCCCCGCTTTCTCTTAACAATAGAATTTGTCTTTAAACAAAAACATTCTTTTAGAAAACGGCCTCTCTCACTTTTGGAACAAAAAACAGGAGTTAAAAACCAAAAGATCTCGTATTAATCTTGTTTATTTATTTGTATCATATTGTTTCCCAAACGGGGATATTTGACACTTCGATCTCTTGTTTTTATTTTTTCCTTTGTTAAGATTTATTTTTTTTAAAAACTAACATGACCTTATTGTTTTATGAATTCCATTTTTTATTCTTTAAACTTTATTATATTCAATGCAAATATTTGTTTTTAAAAGTATGTTGAATGCATTATTATTATTATTATAATTTTTATTTTACCGTTAAGATTTCTTTCATGTTTCCCTTCCCCTCTGATACAAATATACGTTTCTGTCCAACTATTACAATAGAACTTTAAATTATAATCACTAGTTTGTTATATTATAAGTATACTCTTAAAAAGTATGTACTAAAACTTTAATTTTCAGTATTAATTTTAGACAAGAGAAAAAGAAAAAAGAAAAAAGAAAAAAAATATTATTTGACAAAAGCTCCAGAGCTGCCCATCTTCTTTTAACTGTCTTTTCCCTTCTGAGCCATTGTTAGTCATGCTAAATTCATTTTTTCTTCCTATTATTTCACTGTCATAAACACTATAAAAGTGTTTTATTGGGTTTTGAAAACCACATTGAATAATAGATTATTTGTATGTATATCCTATAAAATCCATTTTTTTTTTTCAGTAATACACAATGTTGAGTTCATCATGTCAACTCCGAACATTCAATTGACTTATCGATATATCTGTTCTTTTCAATTACTTTATAATAGTGTATTTCCTTTTCTCTTTTTAAACCCCTTTGAACAATAAAAGAAAGACAAATCTCTGTGTACTGTCCAGTAAAAAAAAAAAACATGCTATTGAAGGATTTCGACTATTATGGTCGAAAGTGTCTGAAGGGAGAGGGGACATCCAAACTAGGAATTTCCTCTAAACTATAGTATTGTTTTTGTAAGATGCATGCTCTATTTCTTCGGCTTCTTCCTGTTTTTTGTTAAATCTTTGGGCCGCCAGTTCCTAGGATTTTCTGGTGATGAAGAAAGATCTCAAGCTATTACATTCTTATCCATTCAATATTTTCATATTTTTTTTTAAATGTATTTAATAATAATTGCTTTTTTTTTTTCTATTAAAGGTGGGACAACATTTGAAGTAAAAAGAGATGAAAGTGCGCTAATGTCTTCTATTGGTTACAAAAGAAATAGAGAAGAGGGGAAGAGTATAGTAAGGTAATCTTTTGTTTTTTTAACGAGGATAAGTAAACGGAGGTCATTTGTAATGACATTTTTTTTGGTTTAAACAACTGGACCAAAAAACCCTCTTACCCTCTTTTTATTAATTTCAATTAGTGTCATCTAATATCTGACCCTCTGTTTTTTTTTTTATTGAAAATACATATATTTCCAAATATATAAAAGCAAGAGGTTTGTAATTAAAACTTTCCTAATGTTGTTTTCTCGAATTTTCTTTTTGGTTTTTCCTTTATTCTTTTAAACATGTTCTATTCGTTCTCTTTAACAAAATAAATAACCAAAAGAAAACTAGTAAAAAAAACATAAACTTTCTTACTGCACTAATTGAAAAAGTCAACTAAGGATCTCTCTCCTCTTTATATTTTATAATCAACAATAATGTTTTCGAGGGACACTAATATTTTTCAACTTAGAAACAAAATGGCTGCTATTCTTCTAATTTTTGGTACCTTTTTCAACCTCTCTTTAGCTGATTTTACATATGTTCCATGCACCACTCCAAAGGTTGGTGCTAGAGCCAAGTTTTACAACTACCCACTTGGGGACTCGACAAGTTACAACAGTCCAGATTTCCTTTTAAATGGCTACGCTAAAAATGGATATCTAGGTGAGGTATCCGGCATCAAAAATATTTCTTGGGATTCAGGTTGGCCTGCAGTTGTGTATCCATATGGATTTAAAGGTGTTCCAATTACTCATTTTTTAATGGCAGTAACTGCTTATTATTGTGCTCCACAAACTGGTCTTTTTAGTATATCCCTAAAAGCAGATGATTTCGCTGCTGTCTACGTAGGTAAAAATCCCCTGGGTGGTTCTTGTCATTTGTACAAATACCAATTCGCTGCTTACGAGCTCGTCGTCTCTAACAATCGTTTAGAAGCCCAAACTAAGAAAGTGTATATGCAAAGGGGTGTGTATTATCCAATTCAGATTATATATGTTAACTACATGGAACGAGGAATCTTGAGCGTTGATATCACTAAACCTGATGGTACAGTGGACGCCGGATTCACCGAAAACTTATATGTTATGCCAGAGAGTTCTTATAGGGTTTTTCCACCTATTTTCCGGACTAGACATATGACATCTACTGAATCTTTTCTTCCAGGTTTGACAGCACCAACCACTGTTTCTACCATTACTTCAGAATACTGGGTAAATGATCATATGGTGGATATTGATGTTATTTATGTTGTCGATGAACCATTGTCAACAACTACAACCACCACAACAGACGTTTCTGTTCCAAGCACTTCTAGTCACATATCTCCAGTTACAGGCAGCACCGGTTCTTCCACCACTAGGGATGTTTCCGTTCCAAGCACTTCTAGTTATACCACCCCTGTTACGAGCAGCGTTGGTTCTTCCACCACTACAGACATTTCTGTTTCAAGCACTATTAGTTACACAACTCCTGTTACTAGCAGTGTTGGTACTTCCACCACTACCGATGTTTCTGTTCCAAGCGCTTCTAGTTACACAACTCCTGTTACAGACAGTGTCGGTTCTTCCACCACTACAAGTGTTTCTATGCCAATAACTTTTAGTTACACGACTCTTGTTACGGGCAGCATCAGTTCCTCTACCACTACCGATGTTTCTGTTCCAAGCACTTCTACTTACACTACTGTTATTACCGGCACCATCGCGTCATCATCACCTGAAGTTGTCTTTAAATTAGGTGTGGAAGTAGAAGTTCGCTATTAAAGATATTAACGGATTCCGTGGTAATGGTGTGTTCAAAAAAGGTTAGAAATTGAATGATACCCACTGATTTTTTTTTTTTTTTTTTTTTTTAAATAAAAAGCGTTGTGTTTTAATTGTATTCTTCAGTTCATTATTTTTTTATTTAAACGAATTTTACCCGGTGTACTTGGATTCTTGTCGAAAACATTAAATAACTTAAAAGAAAAAAAAATAAAAAAAAATATTATTTTAAAGAAAACAAAAATTATTAGTAAAGCAATTTGTGTTTTTTTTGTAAACATAGTTTTTAAATATATATTTCAAATCTACATAATTTTAATAAATGTAAGGTCTAGGTACGAGAAAATTAAACTATGAAGATTAAACATGTTAAATCTAACTTTTTCCAAAAATGGGCTTTATATTAAAGAATCTTTAAGTTCCAATATGGTGTTCCAGTGATATTATAGTTAGTTGTTCTTGTCCCTTCGAAATATAAAAATTGTTATAGACATATTATACAAAATACCTAGTGGAGAGATTTAACCTCGCTTTAAATATGAAATTTTAGAATCATTTGTAATCAGTTTTACAGAAAAAATATATATCAACCGTAATCATCATAAGTCTTTCAACAGCAAAAAATGCTGGAATGAAAGATTCTAGAATAATATAGAATAAATCAATAAGATTTTAACAATAAATTACCCCTTGATGATAGATCTTCCAGCAAAAGTATCTCATGGTAAAATTATGATTAGTAAAATAATTTACCCCTTGTTATCCAAATAGAATATTATTAATTTCCTATTAAGTTAATGTGGTAAACTTAGCATGGGAAAATACCGCCCTTGAAGTATTTTTCTATCCGACTGCCATACAAGACGGGAATTTGTGGTTATTATGGATATGACTTTGTGGTTTATCAAATTCTTTATAGGAAATTATAATTGGTGAAAGAAAATATTATATAGCACATATTGACACCATAATGCGGATAAAAATATTAGAGAGTAACACGTCACATACAAATATACTAGAAAACAAATATATGTACGATCGAGATGTCCTATACTTGTCCGAATTAAATATTTCCAATTAATATATATTGGTAATCTGTTGTTCAAAAAAGTGTCTCCATTACATCTTTTACAATTCTCTAACACATTATATTGATAAAAAAATACCACAAAGAAATATGACTTCACTATGTTTATTCTTTTTGGTTTTATAGAGATGAGTACTGTAAGAGGAGGGAATAAATTTGTTTAAAATCAGCTTTTACAACTTTCAAATGTTTCTAAAATATAAAGCTAATGTTCCATTTTCACCACCCGCACAAAATGTTGTCACATATCTTTGGATTAGAGATTAATTTGGGGTGAAATGTGTAATAAATATCAAAATTTATTATAATAACAAAGTACAGATAATTAGTATATTTATATTAAATGAAATATTATCAAAACTGTTTTTCTCTCTACCTATATGTATTTTATCATTTACTATATTAATTTATAGTGTTACACCCTTTTGTTATTAATATATTCCAAAATAATTTTATATTAACAACCATATATTTAATACTATATAAATTATGTTTCAAAAAATATTCAGCATTTAAATTTTGTATTCGTTTACATAATATTTTGTTTACTACTAGTAAAACTTATATTTTATTTCAGCGAATAGCATCTATTAGCCATTTGTAAAAGTCTACTAGTATTATAATAAATTAACATAAAATTATATTTTCCATATATATTCTATTTGTCTATTTCAATATATTCATATGTGTATTAAACATATTAAAATTAGCACCCTATATGGCAGTCGTTGATTTTGCTTCAAATACACTATATAAATGAGCGGATGTAGGAAAAAAATGCCGAGTAAAATGCTGTTCGTGCATTGGGTGTAGAAAAATGGTCGAGCAGACGTGGGGAAAAGGAAAATCCGTTTTTTTTGCAGTGTTTTTTTCTAATTTTTTTTATTTTTTTATTTTTTTTATTAGGTCTTGCGTCGTACGGTATACATATATAATGCAGTAAAACTAGGTTTTTTATTTTATATAATTAGGTTTGCGTATGGGAGAAGGCAGAAAATATATCTCTTTCGAAGAAATAATCTCAATATATAACATGACAGTTGTCCGAAGCTGTTTCACCAATAGCAAGTCAGTTGTGTTATTGGACAGGAAAATGCACCTTAAAAAATTATATTCTATTTTGTTTCTAAAAGAAAAAATTATGGTCTGTGTTCTTCGAAATGATATGTTGATGTGTTCCAGAGTGTTAAAAATAATCTAAATGGTATCCACCATATATATTTATATATAAGCCAATGATTAAAGGATTCAACCTGGTAAAAAGTTTTCAAGTCATTTAATAAAATGGATATATAGTGGCAATGTGAAGATATTTTTGTTCAAGATTTCCCTTTCTTTATTTATTATTTGATTGATCTCTGCAAATTTTGTTGAATATGCAAAACATTCATATTCTCAGAATCGAAAGTTGTTATCTATGAAATATTATGAAAACAAGGATATTCTCGGAAAATATTCAGTTGATATTTCTATCATAGTTGATCGTAAAATATAAAACAATTTTCTGGTTATAGATATTGCTTATTTGTTTTAGTTTTTCTATACAGATAATTGATGGATTTAATATCATAGTTTTTTAAGGAGAAGTACTATACCTACAATTATTATTATTAGTGGACATTGTCAACCATGTAAACAATAAGTGTCAGAGGCAAGTTATTTATTGTAAAAAGTAACGAACATTATTTTTTTTTGTTTGAAACTTTTTCAAAAGGAATAAACCATCTCTTCATGCATAGGTCATTTTTAAAGAAATTTTGGTGTTCCTTCTGACTAACTTTTCACTTGGTGCATATTTACCTCTATGAATTATTTTATTGTGGTTGTTATTAACAATCGACTGTACGATAAAAATTTTTGTATTTTTCTGCTGGTGTATATAAGGTTATCTCATATTGGTTTGTTCTAATATTTCATAACACACTTGACGAGTGATATTCTATATTAAAAAGAAGAGCACTTTTTACTGTTATATTTGGAGAGATGCTAAATGTTATTTTTCATCTACAAGAAGAATAAGATAAGAAAAGTGGTAGATATCAAGCCTATTGGTGCACTTAAGAGTAAAAATTTACCTGAGATAACTTACCAGTAAGTTTGTTTAACTAAGGTGTTCCACTAAAAGTTTGTGTAAAAAAAAAAATTAGAAGTAAAATATGGGTGTCTATAGTGGTGTGGTAAATATTTTAACCATCTCCAAATAGCATAGGTTAGAATATTAGTAGAGACTATACATAGGAAAGCATGACTGTAAAAACCGTACTTAAACAACAGTATGGAATTTTAATAAAAGTTCCGTGAAATTGCAACATATTTCTACACATCCGATATCTCGGTTAAAGATGCAATTGAATGAATTTCTTTTTCATGTTGACCTCTACTACTATATATTATTTAAAAAGATTTGAAGACATAAAAGACTAAGTATTATTAAAAAAATTTTTTTACATTACATGTCCTACCTCTGGTGTTTGAAGGACTCTTGCTGATCAGAATAAGGTAATTCACTAAAAAGGAACTTGCATAAAAAGGTAAATTAACAGTAAGATGACAAAATAAAAATAATGCAGGATATCAATATCAAACCAATCTATTAGAAAAGAAAGTAAAATTAAATATAACACAAACATTATAATAGTAAAAGCAAAGCGGTCCACTCATAACATATCATATAATAACTCATATATTGAATGGGTGGTAAAATATGTTACAATTAAGGGCTCTTCATCATCTTTAAAAAGTTTTCGTAATATGGCATATATTATTAGTACTGGATATGTCACAGTAGAGTTGTTCTTTTCTCAAGATCGAATTAAAAATAGTATAAAAAATTCAGTCTTTAGTGTCTTTTTTTATTCCTTAGTTTGTCATAATATCTCGAATTTATTTTTACTAAAACTTTTGTTAGTTAGGCAGAATTCTTTACCTATGATGCAGTGAAATAGGCACGATTTGTTTTATTCATTTCGTAGCAGTGACTCTTGTAAAAAAAACAATTAAACAATTTCTTTTAGTCTGCCTGTAAATGTAGAATTTTAGTACCCAGTGTTTAACGGCTACTTGCAATTGATTGAATTTTTAAGGTATGTTGTGTTTTTGCACAATGAATATTACTACCAATTTGTATGTTACTGTTGATTGCAAATGACTGTTGTGCAAAACCTTTGGAAAAATAATTATATCTTTGTCAACTAGTACAAGCTTGTGAATATGGAACTCTCTATTATTGGAAAAATAATAATTTCTCAAAATGATGTTTAAAAAATTGTAACATGTTTGTTGGTTTATAAATGCAAATATAAAGGTATATTGACCATGTCATTATGCTAGTTTGACATACCAATGAAGTATGACTGGATTAGTCCTACTGGTTCATGAGGTACGAATAAATCTAATCATGTTCATATATCACTTTTCTTATATATATATTTATTTTAGTCTCATCTTGTTGGAAGAACTTTTTTAAAAGTTGGCTTTTGTATTATTGTGATATTCGAATTAAGTAGATTCCAATATGGTATATGTTTATGTCGGTGTGTGTTGGCTTGTGTTTTTATTTGTTAACCTCCATTTGTTTTTGGTAGTACTAGTTTTTCTTCACAACAGTTTATTTCAGACCTTGCAAATTTTTTCTCCCTTTTTTCTCTGGCTTTTTATCTTATTTCATTTCACAAAAAAATACAAGGAGAAGAGAAAGAAATAAAGTACAAACAGTGTGAAGTGATTCACAGTTACACAAAATAGGTTAAGAAAGAGTGTAAACGTTGATTATTTTAGGGCATAATGTGTAACATTAGAGTATAACTGAAAAGCCATAACCCCTTTTGTTCTTAAAATAAAAATCTATGTTCATTGCTTTTTGGGATAATTTCGAAGAGTGTTAAAAATATATTCGAAATAGTACTCACTGAATATAAGTAAACAAGTGATTGAGTGATTCAACCTGGTAAAATGTTTTCTAGACTTCAACCAAAGTTGAGCATATAAAGACAGTGAGGAGATGTTTTCCAATTTTTGCTTACAATTTGAATGGTCTCAACAAAGGTTGTTGAATATGCAAAATCGTCAACTTCTCAAAATCAAAAATTTGTTTTTTAAGCATTCTAATGAACACGAATATATTCTCTGAAAGTATGGGGTTTATATTTCTATTATAATTGTTTTTTAAAAATAAAGCATTTTTTTTATTATAGATATTGCTTATTAGTTTTAGTTTTACCATACTGATAATTGATGAAATTAATATGGATTTTTTTAGAAGTGTTATCTCACAATTATTATTAATAGTGAACATTGGCAACCATGTACACAATAAGTGTCAGAGGCAAGTTATTTAGTGTAAAAGGGAAGTATTATTTTCCTTTACATCATCCCTTTCCATCAAGAAAAAAAAAAGATTCCTTTTCATCAGTTCATTTCTTAATATATGTTACCTGAATCATATTTTGGGTAGTTTTGCGTTTGTGAATATTTACCTCTATTAAATATTTTATTGTGGTTGGTATTTACAATGAATAATGCCATGAAATATTTCATATTTTTTCTGCTGGTGTATATTATATCTAATGTTGGTTTGCTTCTACTAGGTTGTAAGCAATTTACAAGTTAAGTTCTATATTTATAACAGATCGATCTTTGGTATTTTATTTGGAGACATATTAAGTGTTATTTGTTGTTAACAAAAAAAATAAGATATGACAAAGGATAAAATATTAGCGTATTGATAAATGTAACGGTAAGCTTTCGCCTGATATAGTTTACAAGTATAGTTACTTCAATTTGATTCTTAGATCAGTACTGTTTATAAAAAAAAATTAAAAACAGAGTATGGGTGTGTAGTGGTGCCTAAAATGTTTTAACTACTTTCAACTCACCTATGTTAGAATAGTAATGGACAAGATATACAGAAAAGCTTACATTTAATAGAACTAGGCAAACACAGGTATGAAACGTCTAAAGAATTCGAAAGAAATTGTTACATATTTTTACACATCTGATATCTCAGTTAAAGATGTAATTGCATGGATTTTCTGTGCTTTTTTTTCTCTATTAGTATATTTAATTGAAATGAAGTTGAAGACATAAACGGTTAAATTCTTATGTTCATTTTGAAGTATCTCTTTTTGATTAAAATAAGATAGTGGACTAAAAGAGATGTGCACGAAAAAATACTGCAAGAGCAGTAGAGTTAAATGAAAAATCACACATGACAACAAATCCAAACCATCATGTTAGAAATGAAAATAACAGTAAATACAATACAAACATTATAAAAATAAAAGCATAGCATAGCATACAATAAAATATATATCGTATGGATGGTAAAATATATATATAAGGACTCTTCATCATCTTTAAAAATCTTTGGTCATATAACATATATTATTAGTATTGGTTTTGTCACAGTAGAATTGTTCATTTCTCAAGATAGAATGAAATATACTGTAAAAAAATCAAGCCTTTTATTGTGTTTTTATTCCTTAGTTTGTCATAATACGTCGAATTTAGTTTTGCTAAAAATCTTTCTCAACTTGTACAATATTCTTTATTTACGATTAATGAACTTTCCTTGATTCTTTCTTTTATGCTATAGAAGTCATATTTGCTTTACAATAATTAAACAATCTATTTTATTCTGCAAGTAATATTAGTATTGTAAAATCCATTGTTAATTGGACGGTTGTAGTTAACTCAATTGTTAAGGAATGTGTTTTTTTTACTCACTAAATATCATTCCTAAGTTGTATATTACTGTTGATTGTGAATTATTGCTATGAGGTAAATTAGGAATATGCGTTATAATTTTGTCATTTAGCACAAGCTTGTGAATACTATTATTTCAAAAATAATATTTTATCAAAACGATTTCTCAAAAAAAAATTGTAACATGTTTGTTACTCTATAAATGCAAATAGAAAAGTTTACTGACAATGTCATTTCACTAGTTTAACATACCCATTGAAGTATGGTTGGGTTAGTCCTACTGGTTCATGAGGTATGAAGAAATTTAATCATGTTCATGTATCACTCATGTATATTTACTTTTGTTCTGTCTTGTTGAAATAGAATTGTAAAAAATCAGCTTTTGTATCATTGTGATATTCGAATTAAGTATATTTTAAAATGGTATATGTTCATGTGGGTATGTGTAGCCTTGTGTTTTTATTTGTAAACATTCATTTGTTTTTAGTAGTACTTGTTCTATCTTCACAAAAGTTTCTTTCAGTCCTTGCCAATTTTCTATCCTCTTTTCTTCTGTTTTTAACCTTCTTCGAGGTAATCTTCGTAAACGAAAAAAATTTTTCGTTTATTTCGAGAACATGGCGCCAAAAAATATCACCTTAAAAAAGACTCCTCGAAATATTTTTTCGTGTAATCTATTGTTTTAATAACAAGGATCCACAGTAAATAATCAACCTATTGTTCTTTTTCTTTTGTAAGATTTCGGGGTTCCCCGGGTGCTTTTCTTAATTGCAGAACAACAAAAAAAAGAAAAGAAATACAATAGAATCGGGGAGATAAAAAAACCTAGGAAAAAATAGAAAAAGTTACTTTTAAGAAACGGGAACGAAAAAGCATTTAGGGTTTGGTTTTTAAAAAACGGAAAACACAAAAAAATAATGGGATACTTTCTTAGGGTATGATAAACATTTTTAGGGTTTGGAACAAATATTTTATATGCACCGTTTTAAAGGTATAAATGAGGTATTGCTGAGAAAATAAGAGTATATTATGGGTAACTAATGATCTTAGAATACAGTGGTACTCTAAGTTTTGCAGCAGAAGTTCTAGGAAGAACCTCTCTTTGACCGGCAAATTTTAGGGGAAATTTCCCATAATAAAGAGTGCTATCTCAGGAACTAGAGCAGATAGGACAAAACTTTGGCTGATGACCCCCCATAAAGTTTGGTTGAGAAGTTGAATGGAACACTTTTGTTGAGGGAAGCACCGGAGTAGTTTGTGAAACTGGAGGTGAATGTAGTATTTACATCGAATTGACCTTTAGTTCCAAAAAGTTGAAATTGGAAGATATCCTGAAATGTGGTGGAATATGTTGAAAATTAAACAAAATGTGAAAAGGATAGAAGAGTATATAGATTTAGGCTTTATTGCTGTAAAGCTTGCCAATATACATCAAACAATCTAAATAAAATATTTCAAATGATGAAAACAAAAGTTTTATTATACATATTTGTAAAAAAAAAACCCATATAACCAGGAGGTGGTAGTATTATACATACATATATATAAGAAGTCAATTATACACAGGATGACGATGTTCTATACTTGTCCACATAAAATATTTCCAATTAATATATATGTTGGTATTCAATTATTTAAAGAAATGTTATTTTTACTTCTTTTAATACTTTGTTATCCAATTATTACGAAAAATTACCGGTTTGTTATATATATATATATATAAATATATATTTGGTTTTATAGAAAGAAGTAAAGTTATAAGAAACAACAAACCTGTTTACTGTCAGTCTTTATTACTCTCAAACTTTTTATAATTTTGAGGACACTATTCTAAATTTTTCTTAAAAGTGTCTTGCTCCTAATTTGTTAACTAGAGCTTAGTTTGGGATATGAAACGATTAAAGTAAAATATATTTCATAATGGTATTAAAAAATTTATTATCAAAATATATACACATTAGTTGTAATATAATATTAAAGTTATTTTTTTCTATGTTTATTATATAACACAATATATTAATGTATAATAATGATAATATTCCCCCCCCCCCCCCCTTAATATATTCCCAAATATATTATAATGTAATAATAACCATATAATTGAGTATAAACCTAATATATGTTCTCTATTATTCAATATTTAATTTTTGTTTTCAATAATTATACTCTTACTTTTTATAATTGAATAATAACTCTTATCAACTGTAAATATATTATATTATTGCAATATATTAACATAATATTATACTTTTCTATATATATTATATTATTTTATATTGAAAATTTTATCTAAGTATGTTTCATAGAATAACGAAATTCTTAAAAAGTATATTTTATTGCTAATGATACGATATATACATTTTATAGTTTTAAAAAAAATCGATTGATATGAATCTCTATGATAACAAAAGATACATAATATGAATATTAAACAAATATAATAATCCATAAATTCTAAGTTTAATATACACCGTATCTTTATATTAACATTAATATATATGTTAAAAAATCATAATATTTATAAATTTAATCAAAAAAAAGTATATTACAATATATAGTTAATAATAATAACAATGACAACAGGTGTGTAAAAAATATAAGAGGTGGGAATCAAATATGATAATTTTGAAATAATTTTTAAGAATACAGTTTAAGGTATAACATAGAGGTTCAATAATATAACAAGTACGCAAAGGATACTTAGAGTATGCACCTTATATGACAGTGGTTAATATTATTTTAATACACTATATTGTTAAGTCAACACCGAATGTTTTGAAGTTATATAAAGAGAAAAATATTAAAGAAAAAGGAAATGGAAAAGTGAAAAATATAAAGATATATATATAAACATAAGATAACAGAAAAGAAAACACGGTACGGTGTACATGAATGTTACAGTAACAAATGAGTATATTATAGTATAAAACTTTGTATGTGTATGAAAAAGGGTAGAAAATTTTATCACTTTCGAAGAAATAATCCCAATGTGAATCACAGCAGTTGTTTACAACTGTTTCATCAACAGCAAAACTATTGTGTTACTGAACATAAAAATTCAGCCTGACTTATTCTGAAGAGTGGATTTCAATAGAGTGTGATTTTTGTACTTCATTTGTGCAATATCGTCAACATCTTCTGTCATAACCATTACAATGTTGTTTTCTAGTTTCAAATTATTCGTAGCAGAGCACCAGCACTTTCATTGTAATAACAATGTTACGTATGTTTAAAATAAAATTATATTATGTTGATATTCTTTGTGCGACCCATCTTCGTGACTATAGTACATTTTGTCCGGTTAGTAGATAGTATAACATGGTATCCATTTATGGTAATACGAATAGCTGTATCATGACTTCTTGCTTTTTCTATATTTGTTTACCCATATGAAGTTAAAGGAATTGCTGTTTTTACTTTATCTTATACGTTTTTGTATTTATGCGACCCTATATTCATAGAAAAAGAAAATGCATTCTACCGCTATGTTTTTTCTAAAACATGTAACATATTCATGTGGTCCCAAAAGATATGTCACAAAAGTTATTGATAGTGTCTACAGAGCTAGTTTAACATAAATGTGAAATCTGGAGGGGCAGTGTCACTGGTTCAAGAGGTTTTGGATAGGTATATTTCTGTTCATTTTGCACCTTATATGTCTTTCCTTGATTTTGGAAAATTTCCATAATTAAGTTGACGCGATTTAGGAAAAGCTCGCCATAGTAAAAGGATTTTTTTGAGCTCTATTTAGAAAAGTTTTGAACTCATTTTAGAAACTATTGTTCCTATTTCCTCTTTGGGACAGTGTAGGTGCTGGATTTGGAAATTTCTCGAGAGGTTTTTTGACGCCATTTTAGAATCGCAAGGGTTTTCGTGGTTTTCGTGGGTTTTCTTGTGGAAAAATCAATTAGAGAAGAGGAAAAGGATAGGGTACAAGTAGATACAGATAGTTTACAGTAATAAAGATACAGAAAAAAAATATAATGTGGAAGTTGAATATATTAGGACATGAAACTACTATATTTATAATACCCTAGTTCTCTCTTGTTGTTGTTGGGAACACAGTTTAGTGTTTTGAAATAATGTGTTGTTTTTTGAAGAAGTGGTAAAAAGTACTTTCAATAGTAACCATTGCATATATGAGAAGAGGTAATTGAGGAATGTAAACTGGTGAAATACACCCTCGACATTTAATACAGTGGAGCATGTATATGCACTGTGAAGATATTGTTGTTCAAGATTTTCCTATTTTTAATTATTAGTCGATTAGTGTCTGCGAATTTTGTGAAAAAAAATATTATATAACACATATTAACATGGTAATGCTGATATAATTATGAGAGAGGAACATGTTACATCCACATATACTAGGTAACAAATATATGTACGATCGAGATGTCCTATACTTATCCAAATTAAATACATCCAATTAATATATATTGGTATTCAGTTGGTCAAAGAAATGTCCCCATTACATCTTTTATAATTCCCCAACTCATTATATTGACAACAAAATATCACAAAGAAATATGACTTCACTATGTTTATTCTTTTTGGTTTTATAGAGATAAGTAATGTAAGAGGAGGGAATAAATTTGTTTAAAATCAGCTTTTACAACTTTCAAATGTTTCTAAAATATAAAGCTAATGTTCCATTTTCACCACCCTCACAAACTGTTGTTACATATCTTTGGATTAGAGATTAATATGGGGTGAAATGTGTAATAAATATCAAATTTTATTATAATAACAAAGTACAGATAATTAGTATATTTATATTAAATGAAATATTATCAAAACTATTTTTCTCTCTACCTATATGTATTTTATCATTTACTATATTAATTTATAGTGTTACACCCTTTTGTTATTAATATACTCCAAAATAATTTTATAATAATAATAACCATATATTTAATACTATATAAATTATGTTTTAAAGAATATTCAACATTTAAATTTTGTTATCCTTTACCTAATATTTTGTTTACTACTAGTAAAACTTATATTTTATTCCAGTGAATAACACGCATTAATCGTTTGTAAAAGTCTACTATTATTATAATAAACTAAGGTAATTTTACATTTTTCCATATATATTATATTCGTTTATTTCATTATATTCAACTGCTTGAAATATATATTAAAGAAATACATACACTGTATATTTTATGTCTAAATACTTGAATATTACATTTACGTGATTATATAAATATTGGTTGGCTTGTCTCTCTATAATAATGAAAATACAATATATGAATATTAAATAAACATAATAATTAATATATTTTAAATCATATATACACAATATCTATGTATTAACAGTAATATAAAAATATAAATATAAGCCAAAAGGTAATAAGATTTATAAATTTAATTGAAACATAGTGTATAGGCCTGTTACTATAATAGTAAACCATAAAATAGTATATAATATAATATGGATAATATTAATGTTGTAGGTGAATGATAATAGGGTTTATAATAAATAGATGAAGTGGTAAATTAAAATATGTTAAATTTGAAAAAATTTATAAGTAAAAAAAAATAAGATATGAATTATATGATGAATAATATATTTATAAAGAATATTAATTAGGCTGCTACTTTAGTGGAAATGCTAGATAAGCTACTCTAGTGATATATATTTTTATAAAAGCATAACATCAGTCTTGAACCAATAAGTAAAATACAATTTTTTAATTTATGCTATTGCTTTTCTGAATTAAATCATCTCAAATATATTATATGAAAATATTGTTTATTTGTAAATTAGCTGTTTTTTAAGTACCACTTATTTGATCTGATCCCAATTATTCTCATTAATTAAACTTTCTTAACTTAATTGTCAAAGCATAATACTAGTAGTATTAATATATGATGTTCGAATCATGAACAAACTACAACAAGAGAGATATAATAGAAAAAAAATAATTAGTAAACTAGTTGTCTGCCAACATTAGCACCTAGATAATAGCATTAGTTAATATGAGGAATTAGTAAATAAAAGGAGAAATTTATTTTTAAAAAAATTGGATTGTGATATCATTTAATTTGACTCTATTAGAAAAGTAGAAAAAAAAAATATCAATGGTTTAATGAACTGTTTTATATATGTCTCATTCAACATATTTGATAAATAAACTTATCATTTAGAAGGATGTTCATAAATACAACAATAATCACAATATAGTACCGAATTCGAAGACTATTCCTTAATAACACTCTTTCGGAAAATATATGATTATATTATTCTATTTGTAGATAATAGATATCAATTTGTTTTACCAGGTCACTAGAAAGGAGTATAAATTTAAATATGAGGTTTCTAAAGTGATCACTTATATTATTACGCCATGCAATATTCATGAGGTTGAAATTCATGGATTAGTATAAAGAGAACCTATTAATATTTTTATCTTTTACCCAGGTTTATTATTTTTTATAATACCACAAGAGAAAGTGAATATGTGGTAGGCTGTTATTTTAACATGGTGTTTACACATGATAGTAGAATTGTTCCTAAGTTTGATATTATCGGTGATATTTAACTCACATGGTGAGGTGGTGTTTGTATAATAGTTATATCTGTGTCATCTAGCATGTTTTCATGGAGATAATACCGTCTATTCTTGGGGAAATATATGATAGTGGGAATGGAATTTTAAATTACAGTAACATTAGTGTGGTTCTGTACATGTATGTAACGAAGTGATTAACTCCGTCTGTATTGGTATATTAACAGGAATAGGAAGTTTGAATGGGTTAAGGTTGCTAGTCTAGGAGGTATAAACAGATTTATTCATGTTCATGTTTTTAATTATTTTTTTTTTTTTTAATTTGAACTTTTTGTTTTCTGTATCTTGTTGAAGTACAGATTCTGGGAGTTTAAGTTGTTATACCATTGTAATCTCTAAGTCGTGCGGATTGTGAGAAGGTATATATTGATATAGTTCGAGATATATATGTTTATTTTAATGGTATATCGTTGCTTGACCGTAAAAGTATTATATTTGTTTTCTTTCTCTTTTCTCTTTAAGATAAAATATTTTTTTTCCTCGAAAAAAGTACATTAACAATGTATTGTTTTTCTATTGTTTAGAGTTTGTATTTTTTCCCTCGGGATTTGTTTTGAATCTGTTATTGTTTTTATTTTTTTTTCAAAATTGCTCGAGGATTGCTAGTGGTTTTGTGGAGTTTGTTTTCCTTCTAAAAAGAGTGGGGTGTGCTTGATAGATTAATAAATGGTAACAACAAATATGCTAAGTATTGAATAACTTTGTAAGAATAAGAAAGAAAGATGAAAGATATTTAGAGAACTGTAAATTGTTAACTGACAAAATATGTGTATGATAGACACACCGAAGTGGAACATGCGGCGAAAGCCGCAATGTTCCGCGAGGTCCTCCGATTCTGTTCAGTGGGAAAAGTAATTTGAACTCCGAATTTTTGCAATCTGTCCATATTTTTTACATCAGTAAACCACTACCCTGGAGGAGAGTGTGCTAGGGGAGCTCCCTCTAGAAGTTGGAACCTGTTCCTTTGAGCATTCTAATAAGTAAAAGTGTATTTAACGGGACATTCCGCCTACAAGGATTTCTGTCTGTAACTTGTTTCCCTTCACGGCGCGGGCTAAGAGAAGGAAAAAAAATTGTTTTTCTTACATCGGCTTTACACGGAGCGCCTGGTAACCTTTCTTGTTTTTCCAGAAAAGAGCCTGCCTAGACGTAGGCTCGCTTTTTACCAACTTCTCCTGTTTTTCTGGGAAGCATAGGCCGACACGTACGCTCGGTAATTGTATAAGCTCTGTTCTAGGAAAGTCTTTTTATAAAAGGTCCTTAATTTTTTTATATCCTTGTAAGAAATGTGGAGCGTTGTGCTGTTGTTAAGACGCAGTCCTGTAGGTTCACCTCCTCACCCCCCGCAAATTGGTAGAGGGATGTTTCTTATAAATTTTTTTCTTTGGGAATATTCTTGTTTATTTATTTTTCCAAGGAGGGAGGGACACGTTTGTTTCTTCTTCCCTCCTTCTTTCTTGTTTGTTGTTTGTTTATTTATTTAATTGATTCTTGTTTTTAAAGAGGTATAGTAGTAGTTCACGCAACACTTTTCCAACACTGGATAAACTAAGAACAACAAGAACTAATATGAATAACAGAGCTACGGTTTTACATTTCTCTTCCACAAGCACAGGTGAAGGGCAGTGATTTATAAGACTGGCATGTGGCATCCACTCTAGGTGCACGAGTGGCACAACAACCTTTATTTTGATTCTGCAGTGGGGTCTGGGGGATTATAAACACTACCCAAGTCTGTTCGCTGCGACACTGTTTGCCTTGTTCTGCTAGGTTCTAAGAGATAAGGAATTACTTCTCCATACCCATACACACCCATACCAAAAACACCCGTGGGGAAGAGTTCCGACTTTTCTAGAAACTGGTTGAACATAGCAAATTGTTATTGCATAGGTAATGGTACTTGTGAGTGTTGTTGTGCTTTTTGGGTAGGCACTTGAAAACAATAATTTGAAAAGAAAAAAAAAATTGTTGTTGTGTTATGGATATTGTCTGCCTTTTTTCTTGTTGTAGTGGTGAGGTTGTTTAGTCTACAACGATGTTATTCATGTTTTGAAATATTATGCAAATAATTTGTGTTGGCTAGCGGGTTAGTCAGGGACAAGTTTTATTATATGGATTAATCAGAGAATGGTGGTTATACAACTCTGAAAAGAAGGACTAAACTATCAAATGGTCCATTAGTTATTTTCTATCCTTAACAGTAGCTGGTATATATTTTTATTCCTATTGGTAGAGTATTGAAAACTGGTAACTTTGTTCCAATAGGTTTTATGGTGAATGTGATGATTTGGTAATTCAAGATAATGATGTATATTGAGTGCTGGTAGTGGATTTCAATTTTTGTTAACTAAATCTTTTTTTGAAATAGCGTGGTAGTTACATTTCTGTCATGTGGGATATTGTTTTAACTAAACAGTATCTTCAATATCTATCGATTTTTTTTTGTCGTTGATCACCAAGCTGCTACGTTACAGAAATAATCGGTTAATACCACGGGTAAAATGGTTCACTCGTGTGTACAGGTGAATTCTTTGGTGTTGCTTTTCATGACTATGCTGTATTTTGCTGTTTGTAATTGTTGTCATGGAAGGATATAATTTAGCATATCCTATTTATATTTGACCACTCTAGATTGTTGTCCTTCAAATATATTTTTTTTAATATTTTGAATAACAACGATAGGTTAGAGGTAACTTTAAACAAGGTGGTGTTAATGTTATTGGGTTATTTCTTTTTAATCGGGTTGTTGAAGTATTTGAGGTTTACAGAGGTAATGTAAAGTTTATTTTCACACACTCTTATTTCATACTGGTGACTTCCCTGTATTTTGTTAATATTTTTTTTTATTTTCATTTGGGATTAATTTTAAATGCTTTTTTTGATTTCACATTACGTTCGTTCTTTTTTTCTGTTTAATCAAATTATTCGGGGTTTTCACTGTTTTTATTCATTGTCATTTGATGATTTATGATCTTCGTTTAAGCAACGCACATGTATACGCATTTATAAGGATGTATTGCTGGTTAATAAGTATATTTTTTCTGAGCAATGGGATTTTCTGCTGATATTACGGGAGGGGTAACTTTCTATTTGAAAAATATTTTTTTGTTTCTGATAAATTTTCAGGTTATTTCCCGTAATAATTATGCTGGTGTTCTTATTATTAAAAATAGTTTGAATTGTAATAGTGAATAAGGTGTTATTTCTTTTTGCAGGAAGTCAGCTTATATTGTTACACGTTTAATGAAATTTCGTCAAGGTAATCCCAGTTCAATTGATGTTTTTAGGACTTGCAGAGTGCTCTCTAGAGTGTTGGTAATAAATTTAACTAAGAGAGAGAGGTTGCATTTATCGGGACATAAATTAAATAATTTAAAATAGGTATATAGTCGGTCACTTTTATAGTTTTGTGTAATTCACAGTTGCATATTTGGATGTGTTTTTGTCGTTTGTATTAATGTCCGGGTAACTATTAAAATAATATTTAGGCTTGGTTAAACGTCTGTGTCATCATCATTCCCATATTGTAAATCAAAAAGGTGGATGTATGTAATAAATGATAAAAAAATATGGGAATTACTTGAGGTGTTTTAACAGCAAATTATTGTAGCTTTAAACAAAAGTACATACTTTTAGTTAATAAAGGGATCTTATCACAAATAGAGTTCTTTTTGGGTATAGTTAAATGTAAATCAGCTTTTTAAAAAACATATCTTCCGTTTATTAAATATATGTTTAACGACACTTTTATTGTGAACGTATAAAAAAAGCGTTCATACAAATATTGTACAAAAACATGCGTCTTAAAGGATAACTTGTTTATTTTCTTTTGTAAAATTGATCCAAAATTTTACCAGGTTATATTAATTGTAATGAATCACTGAAATATTTTTAAATATAGGTAAAAAGTATCTTTTGTGAAAAGAATGTTTTAATAAATTAATTAACTACTTCATACAATGAATATATCCAACTTCTAAGGTAAGATCTATAAACTAAAGAACTTATTCTTTGTAATGACGGTTTGAAACATTTTTTTTTTAAATAAATCAAAAGGAATATTTTAGGTTTTGAAACTCAAAATAAAAAGCGAATTTGATGTTCGCTAAAGCGATACAGAAGAATATTTTATTTCAGATAATATTTATTATAATGAGTGTCGATCTCTTATATTTGAACATTCCTAATACTTGAGGACAGATTGATACCTTAAAAAGAAAAAGAATATTTATAAACTATGGTTTTTACAACATTAATTATTACATATTCAAAAATAACTAATATACAAAAAGAGTTCTGAACAGATGTGTTTATTTAAAGAGTAGATTAAAGTATATAAAAGTGTAAAGATTAAAATAAGGAAAAGTCGAGAAAGAAAGAAGAGATGAAAAATATAAATAAATAGCCTATGTGACTGAAATGTAACTTCATTCGAATAATTTCTATAAGCAATCCTTTAAAGAACACATTAACCTGAAAATAAAATAAAAAACTTTAATAAATAATTTTCATTTATTGAATTAATGCGTGAATACTATTTTCTTTTTTCATTGGTTCTTAGAGTTGCTAAAAAAGGTTTTTTGTTTCTCACCATTTAATCTTTAAATATTTCTAACAATTGGTTTTAAAACAGAAGAGATTCCAATGGGTGCAACACTAACTTTATATTAGTCTACTCTAAAAGTCTACAATTTTATTTATGTGTGTTAGCCTATAGTTATGCATCACAGTAAAACATAAAACCAAAATATTAAAAACACAAAAAGTATAATAATATAATAAATAATTATTCGGTGTTATACAAAAGTACCAAAAAAGTAAAATATTATGGTCATGAAGGTTGTTACACTGGAGCAAAATATAGAGTAGAGTAGTATACTGAAATGTATAGAAATACCGAACATGAATTGGTCGTGTATATTTCAAACTTTTCAACTTCTTATATAAAAAAGATGTTTGATAATTCTCGTTAGTTTAAAAAAAGATATATTAAATAGGAAAGTACCATTTCTAACCATTTAAACTGGTAAGGTAGTCAATTCAAGTTAAAATGAGACAAGAAGAACAACTTCATTTTTATTGAAATTTCAGAAAAACAACATATTTTACCAAAAACACATCCCCTTTACATATCAATAGAACCATATACTAGTAATGCTGTTTGTAAGTTTCATATTACTAATGCTTCTGGATATATTTTATAGAGTAATGCTCAAACAATACTTATTTCTATGGAAACTAGTGTACCTTCGTTAATGTCCACCAATCTACTTTGGTAAAAATACTTTTGTGATATTGATACCTCAACAAATCACAACATGTTCGCAGTTCCACAAATGCATTTAAAAACGGTTATCAACAGTGCGTCTCTCCTTAGTCTAACATATGTGTGAAATATGCGTGTGTGTGTGGTGCTACTAGTAAACGAGATATGAATAGCTTTAATAATGCTCAGGATTCATTCTTTTTTATTTCCATAGCTTTTGACAATATTATGTTAGGTAAAAAAAAAAAATTGGAGAATAACCAGCTAAATCATTGAAATAACCGAATCAAGCTAATTCTGAAGTGGTATATTTTGATGTTGATTAGTGCAGGATAGGTTATTCTATATACGTGCCCCTTACTGCCCTTAACAGTATTAGCTTTGTCTTCTTTCTCTTTACTCTTCATTATTTTATATATTCAAGATATTGAAAAATGGAATATTTTTGTTTTTTCATTTGATTTTAAACTAACACAGATAAATTTTTATTGAAGATAACTTCATAGCAAAAAAAAAAAAAAAAAGACGAAAGAAGAAGGAGGACAAGTGAAAAAGAGGAAAAACACTCCACAGAAGCAACTGGCAATGTGACTTTCTCCTTTCTCTCCATAACATATTGACATTTAAAGACTACACATTAATGTAGTATTTGCATTATTCTTATTTTCATCTCATTTTATTATCAGGATGTTCTAGGGATGAAACTAAGAATTAAACTCTGTGGTTACTTTTTATTGTTTCTGGATAACTTTCGAAATGGGAGAGGTCCTGTAGACATATTTCAATATTTTTTTGTTGAAATATACAAATGACTTAATGAGCGGTTTATTCTTTATAAACGGTTGGGTAACAATATCCGAAAAGTAAATATTGTTTTATTTATAACATATTATAACAGGACCGAACCGTGTAATAAAAATTTCTCATGTTATCATTATTATAAAAATCATTTTTTACTTCTAAATATCAGTAATTAGCTTTCTAGAATCCATATTATGGGAAGTGAACATTACTTTTAAAAATCGATCCATCTATTATTCTTTGACTGTTTATTGGAAAATATCTGATTGTCGTTGTCTTTTCAGAAGGATCTACCAAATATATTATATTTTTTTTGTTCAACTAAAGAGTTGGGTCAATCTTTACTTATAAAAATATGACTTCCTCAAAATACTTTTAATATAATAGTTTCAATATTCGACACCAAAATCAGGTATTAAGCAATGCTTTTCTCACTAAGGCAAGAAATTTAATTAAGACGTCACACTTTCTATTGCCTTATTCATTGATGTGATTTCTCATAGTAGTTGTATTATTGCTTAGATTGCTATTACTATTATATTTTGATCTATCTCATTATATGTTGCTTGAGATGTACCTACATTGAATATCGATGCTTTGTGGTGTTTCTTCTTTAAAAGCTTTTCTTCTAAATACTTAAAATAATTTCCATTAGAATAATAAAAGAAGATCATGGATAAATTTTTATTTTATCAGACAGTTCATTTAGTTGAGACAATATTATATACACTAACCCTCGAATGTTTCAAGTACTTTTTTTCTTTTATCATTGCCAAAAAAAAGAATCTTATGGTTATCATACTTTATATCATTTGCTCTATTAAAAGATAGATTTATAGATAAAGAAGAGCATAAAAATGGAACAGAGATAACTGCACAAAGTTATCTCATAAAAGATTGGAGACAATAAGTTAAAATGCATAAGTTAATTATAACCTATTAGTTCTTTGATATGTGAATAAAATATAATTGTAAAGAATAAAAGTAGAATTTGGCTGAACTCACACGTGCAATAAGCAATTAATATCCTTGCTCTCATGTTATTGTTACGTCAGAAGCGAATATAGCAAAACGCCAATATTATGTATATTAGTAGTTCCCATAATAAAATGAATAGTTGAGGAGAAAAAAAAGTGGAATAATAATAGTTTACTTTGATGCTTTGAAAAAATAGGTTATGCTTAAAATGATTCTACTATTTGTTCATATATGTTTTTCTGGTTTGTTTCTACAAAAAAGCTGTAATATTGTGAGTGTACGCTGTTATCATTAATACCACTTGCAAAAGAGATAGACCATACAATATTAGAGTGAAGAAAATAATACACAATATATATTTCTCATAAAACTGTCACTTAATAACTATGGAAATATTCGTACCCTTTTCCATTCACACAATGTTTTTATTCTTGTTTCTTTCCTTTTTATATTATGTTGTTATTATTTGCTTTCCAATATGTTGTTTAATCATTTTAATAGTTAAAGTTAATACTAATAAGTCTTAATTTAGTTATGAGATTGCTTTTAGAAACATATTGTTTAAGTTTCAAAAGATTCTTTTTCTATTCATCTTTAGTGTTCAAACAATGATGTGATAAAATATTTTGGGAAAAGAGAAAATATTCCAACTTTTCCTCGATATGTTATAAAAAAAATAAAATAAAAAAAAAGATTAAATGAAAAACCAACCTAGTAAAGACAATTCTTGATCTTCTGGTAATTTATTACACTATTGCTATCTTGAATTTTTATTTCGACGGAATATTACCAACAGTGCACTATAATAAGACACTTTATATTTAAAATACAACTTACATTTAATATGAGTGCTGCAACCGAATTTCCAGTTGATATCAATGAGAGAATCAGCTATTTTAGTGGCTGGTTGATTGATAAACAAGAAAAGGATATTTTATCCTTAAGAAAAGCTAAAAAATTCCTAACCGCTTCATTAGTTAGAGAATTGGAAGGTAAGAACCTAAAAAAATTATCCCATTATGACATTACTAACACAGACTTAATTTATGAAGCCAATAAGGAACTATTCAACTATGTTTCAATGGAAATGGAAGAATTTGTCGAGCTTACCAACGGTACAGTCGCTAATATAAATAGTAGGATTGCTAGAGATAATATGAGTAAAATAATTAGAAAGTTTCATGTCACCTGCCACCGTATGACAAGCATTGGTGGAAGGCGTATATACATAGCACCTCTTCCTTCTAAACATCGTAGCAAAGTTGATATGAACTTATGCATTCCACAGTCTAGGAAATCGAAGGATAATAGCGTGTTTTCTCAAATTATCAAAATTGATACCTTTAATTTTACTACAAGAGATTTTGAAATTTTACAAGAAATTGATGATTTTGCTAATAGCAATAAAATAAATATTGAAGAATTTGTTTTCCACATTTATAGCATTGCAATTGTTAAAGCTGGAAATCATTTTAATAAGAATTTCCATACAAATTTTGGTTCGTTAGTCAAGAGGTTTGATCCTGCTACTATTAAGGAATACTCAAAACGTCTTAACGTTCCTTTATTTTTGCTATTGAATGGTAGAAGATTGTCTTTTTTTGCTAATGATGAGTTTCTATCGAATGAAGATATCCATCTAGTGAAAGAAGCATTTAAAAATAAAAATTTTACTACTCTAGAGAAGTTACTATGTCCTGTCTTCTTACAAGCTATCGAAGAATCTAAATTTCAAGAATACCTTTTCAGATGGATCAGAATCTGTGGCTTTAATGTAGGTAAGTGGAAAATGAAAAATGAAACGTGTCCAGTTGAAAGCATACTTTCTTTTAGGTATAAGTTGGATGCAATCAGACAATTGATTGTATTATCAGCTTTTGCTATATCTACTAATGTGGGAGTTACTGCTGAGTCGTACGGTACCTTTGAAGATGACAAATTTATCACCAACTTCAAAAAACTGTATACAATGGTAGTAAAGGAAAACTATACCGACACAAAGAACAAAGTTAGTATTGACCCGGAGGGAAAGTATGTTCTTGTTAAAGGTAAAATATTGTCATTTAAAATGATAAGTATTATAAAAGAAGAACTTACCATTTCAATTGAAAAATGTATAAATGATTTAACGGAGTGGTTGTCTTTTGGTACCCCACAAAGAGTTTACCAGAAAGTTTTTTTTTCTTCAAGTATAAACATTGATAGAGAAAATACAGATCACACGGTGATTTCAAGTATATTTGATACAATTCCTCAATCAACAGTGGAAGAATTTAATATTGTTTGGAGGAATGACATTGAGGCCAATGATGAAAATATTAAAAAAAAACTACTTCGTTTAATCAACGAAATCACTAAGTTGTTAATGTTTAGTATTTGGATTTCTCCCGGGATTGCTTTACGTTTCCCTGAACTAAGTATTCTTTCTTTTAGTGGTTACGACAGAAATCTGTTCCTGGACGTAGTTGATAGGGTGTTTTATTTCAAAACAACATATAATAAAAACAAAAAATATGATTCAAGATTGCTGTTTATGGATAAAGTTGTTACCACTCATATATTGTGGTACTTGTATATATTGAGACCCTTCACAATTGAGTTACTAGATGATAAATCAACAATTTTTAAAACAGATATGCTAAAACACAATTATATCCAAGAATTCTCTAATGATGTCGAAGAAGATTTTTTAGAGACTCCCGAAGCAGAGGAGGAAGAAGAAAACACAAGAGAACTTAGATTTACTGCTGGTACACATACATTTGAACAAATGCCTGCAAATTCAACGGGTGATACTATTTTGAAAATGTTTCTTTTTGTTGACGTCTTGCATTATGGGCTGATTTCTTCTACTTCTTTTTCTAGTACACTTATGTCTTTTCCAAAAGATCAATCATATTACAAACACCACAAACTTAGAACATTTAGACAAGGTCTTGTTGCTCTATGGAAACATTTCATTGTTCCTGAAGGGTTATTAATGAATGAACATTGCACAATGTTATCATATTGCTTTGGTCACAACATAAAAACTCATAATAATAACTATGGTGTGGACAAAAGTAGGCATATTGACCATATATATGAATGTGATTTAGATTATTACCATGCCAAGAAGTTGTGTCAAAAATTCCAAGAAATAACTAATTATTATAGCATTAAGAGAGACTCAGCTAATAATGAAGAACATCGTCCGCTAGCTGAAGAAGTTGTAACTGATACTGCTTTATTTGATATATGGGATGTTTTTGAGGAGGGAAAGAAACTCTACGGGAAGAATTTTAAATTTTTGTCGGCTACCCAACATAACTTTACCCTAAACATCTTATTATGCAATAGAAAATTTCTTGCTTTACAAGCTCCTACTGCATTTGGTAAGACTTTAACGTATGTATTGCCTATTTTAACATTACATAAAGCTGACCCTGGACATTATATCCACTTTTTGGCTGTCCCATATGAGGCCTTAAAAATAAGTTCCATTAAGAAATTAAGAAGCTATAATTTGATAGTTGAAGATATTAATATTTTGAAGGAGTCTGAGGTTAACTTGAAGAGCAAAAAAGTTAATGTTTTAGTTGGTTGTTTTGATTCTTTCGCTTCTAGAGGTATAAAAGAAACACTTGCTAATTGGGAAAACATTTTTGATAATGTTAAAAGAGGTTATATTATTTTTGATGAAGCTCACGTTTTGTGGACAGAAAAGAAATTTAGAAGCAGACTGTCAACTATAGCAGGTTTTGAATGGGAAAAGTATTTGAAAATTATAATGATATCAGCAACGCTTCCAAGATGGTTGTTGGATATTATCACAATTGAACGTGACATAAGTAGAAGAATAGTGAAAGAAAGAAGGTATATTAACGCAATTGAGGAGGTACCCAACAAGAACATCAGAACTAATGTAGAATGGTGTGAAAAGACAAAGTTTGAAGATATAGTCTATAACTTAATTTACAGGTATCTGAAAAATACAGAACAGGGTAAAGGGGTATTCTTCTTTAGTAGCAAGAGTAAAATGAGAAATATATACAACAAATTTTTTCAGGATGAAGATTCCGTTTGTATGGTTGATGCTGATGTAAAAGAAGAAGTTAAAACCAAAATTTTCGAAGATTTTGAAAATACATACTCTAAAACACGGATTGTAATGGGGACGAAACTTATATCTAATGGATTAGATTGTCCATCAGTTAATTTTGTATGCTTGGCAGACTGTCAAGTAGATCCCATTGATTATCTACAAATGATTGGTAGAATTAGAAAAGGTGGTTATGTTCACGTTGTTGCTGTTGAAAATAGACGCATCCCGTTTCAAATTAGTGAATTGAAAACACATCTCGAAGACATAAATTGGAAGGAATGTATTACAAAACAAATAAGTAAATTTTATAATTTACAGTATATGGGTCATGACTTGTGTTGTTCAAATGGAATTGATAACAAACTTATAGAGAAAGTAAGAATATCCGTATTAGGTAAAACTGTTAAAAGGAATAATGATAATATTGTAGAGATGCAAGGTCCTCTAAGAAAGAAAATGCACACTGCTTTTCCTCTTCACATTAATAGCTACGCATTAGTACAATATGGACAACAAAATCAAAATATAAGAGTAGACACAAGTAATAATAACAGTGATGCTGACCCTGCTGATAACAATTCACAAAATTCAACAAAAAATTTAAATGCAATTGAATATCCCACCACTGGTATTAAATCTATCAATGCAACCAATTCTAGGAGTTCAGTGAGAGATCCTAAATCGCTCACAATCACTAGTCCAAATACACAGATTTCTACTTCTAAGAATACGTCATCATTTAGTATATCTACTTCTTCAGATTCTTCAAATATATTAAATATTCCGATATTCAAGTCATCTCTTCCTATTTCTACAAGAACTCCTAGACAAAGGAGATGTGCTCATCCTACCTCGACAAGTTCTGAAGTATCCGCCACTATAGACAAACCATTTGCCTCCCACAGTATTTCAAGTACCCCTCTATCCTCTACTATACCAACCACTCCATCAACAGTTTCTCAAACTACATCCCCAAAAAATAAAACTCCAGAAAGCGGTTCAGAGTTTGTTGCTTCTTCAAATAATATAAATCCAGAATCAATTGTTAGTAAACTTAGACTGGATAGGTTATCTTTCAGAGATGTTTCTAAGGATCCGAATTTATGTAAATTTTTAAAAAATACTAAAAAAGGTGAATTAGTAAGGGACCTTAAAGATTATCTGAATATTGAACGGTTTGATTCAATACAAAAGCATTTATTAGGTCTAGATCCAAGACAATTTATTCAATGGCATTATGAATTTCCTCTCTCTCTCTGTAGAAAATGTATGGAGAACAAAACGAATTGCTCCTGTCATACAGATTATGGTGAAGTTTTCGGTAAACTTTCTGCGGAAATTTTGGTGCTTGATTTATTATTACAACCAGAAAATAAATTTATAAATTCTGTTCAAAATTGTTTAAATATGGGGTCTCAGAGGTTTGTTGAAATTCAGTCCAAAGACACATTAAAGACATTGTATGCACGTTTCGATGGTATTACTAAATTCAACATTATAGGCGTTGATAAATTAATTAAATCAGATGGTAAAAGAAAACTCAAAATATTGTTTCAAAATGCTTGGAAAGCGTTTATCAAACATAGAATAGACATAATTAAATTAATTTTCTATAATAACATCGAGGAAAATTGTAAGTGCTACAAAAAACATAGATATTTCATTGACCGTTGTTTTCAAGCACACCAAACAATTCAAAAAGATGCTAATACAAATTATAATAGTCGTATATTTTTAACTCAAAAACGAGATTTCTTGTTGGATTTACAATGCTATATTAAAAAGCTATGTAAAGTAGAGCAACAAAAAGCTATTTTCAAGTATATCAATGGGAAAAGAAACATCCAAATAATAATCTTCTTTTTGTGGTGTTTTTTTGAGGAAAGGTTACATGAAAAGGTACTAAAAAATAGTATTTGGGTACAAGGTCTCTGTAATTTAAAAGCATTTCCTGTATTTTTTAAGGACATGAATAAATTGGTGCACTTTGAATTTGAGGAGTGCCCTCTGTTTGTACCTGTTATTGCAGGATGGATAAGAACAAATAAAAAGTTTTTGGACTGGGTTCTTGAAGTTCAAAAGAATTTATAAATAGCTTTTATACCAGTCAAACCTCTACGGCTACAAATATGACATACTTACAAGCATGTATGATATTTGTGATTCACTGGACTCTAAAATTCCCCTAGTTAAGTTGGCGTACTTTCAGAAAACTCTGTCGTAGTAAAAAAAAAAAAAAATTGATGTTATTCTCCAAAAATAAAATAAAAGAAACAAAGTACATTGACTTAGAAATGTACTATATTTATATAGAAATAGTTAAGAATAAATAAATGTGTTAAATATTTTGTAGTATATTATATATCTCTATCTTATAAACAAACAATCATTGTCTATTTCGTTGTTAACATGAAAGTTTATATTCATAGTGTTTTGAAATAATGATTTGACTTTTTAAGGAGTATTTAAAATATATTTGAAAAGGTACCTATAAAATATATGTAAACAAGTGATCGAAGGATTCAACATGGTAAAAAGAACCTTTAGTCATTTCATAAAACGGATATGTAAAAGCAATGGGAAACATCTTTGTTTGAGATATTTGTATTTTTTTTATTTTTTGAATGGCCTCGACAAAACACTGTTGAATATGCAAAATTTTCATATTCTCAAAATTTATAGTTGTTACTTAAGAATTCTAAAAAAAAATGATAATATTCTTTAAAAATACCGTTTTAATATACATGTAGTCGTTGTATTTTAAAAAAATAGTGATTTTTTTTAATTTTATATATTGTTTATTGGTTTTAGTTTTATTATGGTGGTATTTAATGAAATTTATATCGTAGTCCTCAGAGGAGAAGTGCACGTTTATGGCTTTAAAATGTGACTTTGTGGTTTAGGAAATCGTTTATAGGAAATTATAATTCGTGAAGAGGAATATTAGATAACACCTATTAAAATGAGAGTGCTAATATAATTATAAGTGAAAAACACATTGCGTATATATAAACTAGATGTCAAGTAAACATATGAATGAGATTAACTATGCTTGTCCAAATTAAATCTTTGCAAATAATATATATTGGAAATCAGTTGTTCAAAAAAAATGTCCCCATTACATCTCTTATAATTTTTCAACACATTATATTGACCACAAAAAAAAAAACAAAAAAATATGACTTTATTGTGTTTATTCTTTTTAGTTTTCTAGGTATAAGTAATGTTAGATGAGGAAACAAACTGGATTAAACTCAACTTTTATAACTTTTAAAAGTATGATAAAATTTAATGCCAATGCTCCAGTTTCACCATCACACACACTATATTTTAAAAAGCTTTGAATTATAGATTAACTTGGGGTATAAAATGTATACTAAATAATATGTTTTGGTATAAGAATATATAAATAATTAGTATATTTGTATGAATTAAAATATAATAATAAATATTTTTCTTTCTATCTATATTTTATCAAATAGTGTATTAATTTATAGTATTCTGCCCTTTTAAAATTATTTTATTCCAAAACAATTTTAAAATAATAACCATATATTTGAACAAATATATATTATGTATTAAAAAATATTTTTCAACATTCAAATGTTGAATTCATTTCAGAGGAAATTTTATTTAACACTATAAGTACTTATTTTTTTATTCCAGTGAATAACCTCTGTTAGCCGTTTGTAAAAATATACTATTATTATAATAAAATAACATAAAATTGCATTGTCCATATATATTATATTCGTTTATTTCAATATATTCTTATGTGTATTAAACATATTAACGTTATCTATAAAATATATATATAAATATATGAATGGTATATTTATATGGTTATTTAAGAATTAATTGATATCTATCCTATAATAAGAAAAATGCATAATATGAAAAGACAATAATAATTAATATATTTTAAGTTCTTATATATTCAATAGCTAAGTATTAACAATAATATAAAAATATAATTATAAGTCAAAAGGTAATAAGATTTATAAATTTAATTGAAATATAGTGTATATGGATGTTACTAATGTTAGTAAAACATATACTAGTATATAATATAGTATGGATAATATTAACATTGTAGATGAATGATAATAGGGTATATAATAAATAGATGAACTAGTAAAGTAAAATAAGATAAATTTGAAAATATTTATGAACAAAATAAAAAAAAAAAATAAAATACGAATTATATGATGAATAATATATATAGAAAGGATATTAATTAGGATACTACTGTGGTGAAAACACTAGACATGATACTCTTGTGATATATTTCTATAAAAGCATAAAGGTTTATTTCCCTTAAAAAACCATAACGTCAGTCTTGAACCAATAGGTAAAATACAGTTTTTTAATTTATGCTATTGCTTGTCTGAATTAAATCATCTCAAATATATTATATGAAAATATTGTTTATTTCTAAATCAGCTGTTTTTTTAAGTACCATTTATTTGATCTGATCCCAATTATTCTCATTAATTAAACTTTCTTAACTTAATGGTCAAAGCATAATACTAGTAATATTAATATATGATGTTCGAATCATGAACAAACTAAAACAAGAGAGATATAATAGAAAAAAAAAATAATTAGTAAACTAGTTGTCTTCCAACATTAGCACTTAGATAATAGCATTAGTTAATATGAGGCATTAGTAAATAAAAGGAGAAATTTTTTTTTTAAAAAAATTGGATTGTGATATCATTTAACATTACTCTCTTTGTAAATTAGAAGACCATTAGAAATGGTTTAATGAACCATCTTATATCTGTCCCATTTAACATATTTGATAAATAAACTTATCATTTAGAAGGATGTTTATAAATACAACAATAATCACAATATAGTACCGAATTCGAAGACTATTCCTTAATAACACTCTTTCGGAAAATATATGATTATATTATTCTATTTGTAGATAATAGATATCAATTTGTTTTACCAGGTCACTAGAAAGGAGTATAAATTTAAATATGAGGTTTCTAAATTGATCACTTATATTATTACGCCATGCAATATTCATGCGGTTTAAACTCATGGATTAGTATAAAGAGAACCTATTAATATTTTTATCTTTTACCCAGGTTTATTATTTTTTATAATACCACAAGAGAAAGCGAATATGTGGTGAGCTGTTATTATAACACTGTGTCTACACATGGTAGTAAAATTGTACCTATGCTTTACGTTATTATTGATATTTAATTTCTGTGGTAAGTTATGTTTGAATAATAGTTATAGCTATGCTATCTAGCATGTTTTCATGGAGATAATAGTCTCTATTCTTGAAAAAAGATATGCTACTAGGAATGAAATTTTAAAGTATTGCAACATTGGCATAGTCCCGTAACTGTATGCAACCAAGTCATTGGTTATTTCCATATTGGTACATTAACAGGTATATGAAGTTTGAATGGGTTAATGTTGCTGGTCTAGGAGATATAAACAGATTTATTCATGTTCATGTTTTTACTTATTTTTTTTTATTTGGACTTTTCTCTGTATCATGTTCGGAGAATAAAGTCTAAAAGTTTAAGTTATTATACCTTTGTGATATCTAAGTTGAGCTGATTGTAAAAAGGTATATATTGATATAGTTCGAGATATATATGTTTATTTTATTGGTGTATCATTTTCTGATCATAACAGTATTATTATTTTTGTTTTCTTTCTCTTTTCTCTTGAAGATAAAATATTTTTTTTTCTCGAAAGAAGTACATTAACAATGTATTGTTTTTCCATTGTTTTGAGTTTGTATTTTTTTCCCTCGGGATTTGTTTTGAATCTTTTATTTTTTTTTTCAAAATTTCTCGAGGATTGCTAGTGGTTTTGTGAAGTTTGTTTTCCTTCTAAAAAGAGTGGGGTATGGTTGACAGATTAATAAATGGTAACAACAAATATGCTAAGTATTGAATAACTTTGTAAGAATAAGAAAGAATGATGAAAGATGTTTAGAGAACTGTAAATTGTTAAATGATACACTATGAGTATAATAGACACCAAACTAAATTAGTTAGAAGTTTTCCATATCTCTTCAGGTTAGTTATATCTAAAGTTAATATGAACGCATATTCTGTTATTCAAAGATATGTGTTTTTCACTCCTTTATTAATATCTTAGTAGATTATGTGATTGCAAAACTGCTATTCCTGTTTATATCAAACTATTAAAAAGAATGAATACATTTTTAAACAAGTTGATACATTTGATATTTTTATTTAGAGTGGTACCATGTTTGTTGTGAACACCCAATTCAGAATTACTGATATAACCAATTGCCACTCTGTTATTGAATATATGGAACTACCAAATGATGAGAAAGAGGAGCAAGCATCACAAGATTAGTTATAGAGAAAGTAACAAACAATTCTTTATAAAGAAAAAGGTGAAGTTGTGCAAAGGAATTGTAAAGAATTTTGTGAGTATATATGTTACTTGGGAAAGCCACAATGCTATATTAAAAAGCAGAATATTTTGACACTTGAGATGACATAATCTAATCTAATCTTTCTGAGGTCTCTCGCATAATAGAACATTGAACTTGTTGTATACATTATTTTTTGGCAACAAAATAGAAATTTAGATTATAAATTACTGGTAAATGGAAAACTAAATAAAGCAAAAATTAACCATCTTTATTAAAAAAAGCAATTAATCCAGGATTCAACTTAATACAAATAATCCATAATAATTGAAAAATGCATTTGTGAAAAAGAATCTTTTTACCATTATTCTAATATATGACATACACCCATATTGGTTTGCCTTTTTTTATATTTTTTTTTATTAACAAATTGCTATGGATGTATAATTTTGTTTTGTAAAGAAAAAAGAATTGTTATGAGTTACTATTTATGAACTCTGTTGGATATACACACTTACGATTTAATAATATGTTTTTAATCTTCTCTTATGTGCTTTGATAAGAAAAAAGGAAATTAATAAACCAAATAATTTTATGAGATTCATTGGTTTTTTTAAAAGAATAATATTGCTTGATTCAAAAGCTTGATATAGAACAAGAAATTCTTATATAATTTTGATTGCTGGGAACTTTGATTTATTACAATGATAGTGAGGTGATTGGTATTTGAAGACTAAGGATGTGAGGAAATGTTTGACTTATCTATTGGGATGTATACCTGGTGTTGAGTGTTTTATCATATTATTTATGTTACAAGTGAGATATTTTATAGAAAGAAAAACCTTCTTTTGTTTGGTATTTCATTATTTAAAAATTTAGATAGCTTTTGCCATTTACAAATGCACTATCGTATGACAAATAACGTATTATTATAACTAAAAGTCTGATATTTTATAAGATGTCCCATTAGCATAATAGGTTCTGATTAATTATTCTAAAGATAATGTATAGGAAAAAGAAGGAATATAAGAGGAAGAATGATAAAGGGTAATGCAATTTTTCTGACTGGTAAGGGTGAGAAGTGATACAAAGGTGCATAAGATATAGAGAATGTATATAAAAAAAGATATTTTAGTATTTCTTTCGGTCATACATTAAAATCGGAAATGAGTACTTATATAAAAGAACATAATATACATCTTTGAAAGAAGCAGGGAGATGGTAAAGTAAAATGCTATCTAATTTCTTTTCAACACTTGTTACTAACCATAGAAGAAGTCCGATCAAATTAAAAGATATAGGTAAAGAAAATAAAAGTTTAATAAATTTGTAGAAATACGATATATTATTATTACGCTGATGGGAAGGGGAACAATATTTTGAGACTAATCAGCATTGGTTAGGTGCTAGTTATATGTCATTACATAGTTATATAAATTTCGATAGGTATATTAATATATAATAAAATATGTAATATATATAATATATAATATCATTATTATATGGGATATTTACTATTTATATGTTACATAATACGCCTAATATATATATAAATAGTAAATAAAATATATTAAAATAATATATAATAATATACATATAATGACAATATTATTAAAATATTTTACCAGATTAAAGACATATAAATTATTTTTTTTTAATATATATACATAAACTATTATATACTATAGAATTATCATGGTTTAATATAGATATATAAACTATTATATACTATAGAATTCTCATGGTTTAATATATATCAAGATTAATATACTATATTGAAAATATATTAAATAATATATAAAGATGTAAAATTTTAATATTTATATCAATCAAGATATAGATATTAAAAATATATATATAAGTTTAATGTACTTTGTAATAAGTAAACCTAGTTTCTATATTATTTAATATAATTAATATGGTTATCTTATATGCGATATTAGATATAAATAATATACTATTTTATATAGTATAAAAAATATATTTGAAAATTAAATATTTACCTTTAAATCTATGTTTACAAATTATTCAACGTGTAATATAATATTCAATATTAAATTATTTAAAACAAAATATACACAATATATAATATATATTATAATAGAATAAAGATATAAAACATAATTAATCGATTTAATATAAGAAAAATACATGTATGGAATATAAATATTCATATTAAAGAAAATGTAAAATCATATATAATTTAAAATAGGTATGTAATTCTGTGTATATAGTATTAATATAGTTATAATCAACTCATTATATTTTATATAATTTTTCTAAAGGTATTGATAAATAAAACAATTTTATATATATATATAAAGAAATATAAATTGAAAAGGTTTGTAAAAATTTATTAGGTACAACTATTAAATCTTTAATCAATAAAGATATCTTTAAATAAGATTTGTTCAATGTTCATGTATAAAAATATATTTAGAGGTTTCGAATATAATTTTTAATATATAGGTTGAATTATTTGTTAATAGTATTTAATATGGGTGTATGGGTGTATGGGTGTATGGGTGTATGGGTGTATGGGTGTATGGGTGTATGGGTGTATGGGTGTATGGGTGTATGCGTGTTTGGGTGTATGGGTGTATGGGTGTATGGGTGTGTGGGTGTATGGGTGTATGAGTGTATGGGTGTATGGGTGTATGGGTGTATGGGTGTATGGGTGTATGGGTGTATGGGTGTATGGGTGTATATGGGTGTATGGGTGTATGGGTGTATGGGTGTATGGGTGTATGGGTGTGTGGGTGTGTATGGGTGTATGGGTGTATGGGTGTATGGGTGTATGGGTGTATGGGTGTATGGGTGTATGGGTGTATGGGTGTATGGGTGTATGGGTGTATGGGTGTATGGGTGTATGGGTGTATGGGTGTATGGGTGTATGGGTGTATGGGTGTATGGGTGTATGGGTGTGTATGGGTGTATGGGTGTATGGGTGTATGGGTGTATGGGTGTATGGGTGTATGGGTGTGGGGGTGTATGGGTGTATGGGTGTATGGGTGTATGGGTGTATGGGTGTATGGGTGTATGGGTGTATGGGTGTATGGGTGTATGGGTGTATGGGTGTATGGGTGTATGGGTGTATGGT